>OY728156.1:426385273-427003284 GCA_963277665.1 Viscum album
ATGCAAACTAGTTTTGAGTATGAATATTTATGAAATGTGAGGCAATGGATTAATTTACATGTACTCATACATAGAAACATAGATCCATGAAACATCATAGTGATATAAGAAAAAATAGAACATATTGACAGTAATCATATCATGAAACAAACTCTAAGAAATAAATCAATATTTTGAATCAAAAAATAAAAGATATAAATTGATACAATGCATGGAATCCCAGAGAGGATTCCCCCACCTATGAACTGCTAATAATGGAGGAATATAAAGAGACTATGGATCACAAACACTGATGGTGACCACATATCATGAAAAGTTCCTCTATGTTCATTTACTTTCAAGTGATAAATAGTCATCCAAATTCATGGAAGATTTACCAATTTTCTCCATAAAAAAGTCACATGTGGGAATAACCCATGTAGGATTGAGTATAAGAATTCATAATAGGATTCCCTAAGAATGAATAAGTAAGAAATAGAGTAAAATAAGAAGCTAAAATATTGTCATTAGGGGAAAAGAAACCAAAAAAATAATATACTCATACTAAAAAAAGATTCACAGATGTATATAAGTATATATATATATATAATCAATATGAGGAAATTTATTACAGAATAAATTTTCCAATATAAAATTCCAAACAACATACCCAACCACCCGAGAACTAGAGTTGATGGATTTCATCGGCATAATTCCCACCACATTTGAGCAGGCACTATCTATTATAGAAGAACCACTACATACTGAAGCTTTATTAAGAGGGAGTATAGATCCATATATTTAAGACAAAAACCCTAATTAGTGTGAGGGAGTAATAAATATAGAAATAAAAACTGAATGGGGGGACTCATGCCCTATTTTGGTAATGGATTACCATCTTAAAAATCTAAATGATTATTAAACCCAATCATCGCCTTTGTCTAAGATTTACTGGATGAAAACTCTTGGTCATAAAACATTGTTCCAAAAATATTATTCCAAAATATTTTCTATTATCAAATTATAGATTAAATAATAATCCATAAATGATACCCCTTGTCCCCAGTTTTTTTGATAATGGAAAAGATACAAATGTTATTGGATTCCAAGAAAGGATCAAGTTTATTATCTAGGGGAACACTCAATGTGTCATCACCCAATCACCTAGGCATGTTCTTCCATTGACATATATACTCTAGAAATGTAACTCCACATGAAATCTCCCTAAGAGAAAAATATTAATGATCACCCTAGATCCTAGGTGTGTTATTTTGGATCAAAACACAATAACCTTATTTGAATGAAATGAAAAGTCGGAGGGCCACAGGATGTGGTATACTCAACTCATTTGAAAACCCTATCCACAGTGATATTAGGATATAAAAGGTGTTTTTTTCCACTGAATTAAACTTTATGTAGTCTCAGTTATCCAAAAATAATGTTTGGTCATCATGTTGTCACCATAACATCCAATTACAATGTGATTTTGGACATTTGACACAATAAAATCCTGGCATTATTTTTGGGACAACCATCGATCAATTATTTTTGTCCTCCAATGGAATAAAATCAACCCATTGATCATTTAATAGAAAACCATCATGTGATTAGTAATATTTTTGGGTCTAGATCCATGGAACAAATATCGATGTTCTACCAATAATAAATGATAAATAATGAAATATTTAATACAAAGGTTTTTATGCTTCTATCCTCATTCAACGGGTTTGAGAATTCTTGAACCATCCTGAATGATTCAAATCACCTAGCAAAAGGGTTTTTTATTATAGGAACAAATAATGGTTTACTGAATATAATAAAAATGATTTGAGATTATTTTTCACTATTTAAAACATAACAAATAATCACAAAACTTTTAAAAATCAAATTGAAAAAACATGGGACAAACATAATAAATAAATTAGAATTGTTATTTGGATTGAATTCTGGATCATGTGATTAACATGTGTCATGGTAATTGAGAGGATAAAAAATCAATTATTAATTATCAAATAACAGTTTGTAATTCTACCGGATAACAAGACCAATCACAATAACACATTGATCATTGGTGAAGAAAGTGTTCCTTATGATTAATGTTATAAAATACACTATGTTCATTGTTAAAACTATGTATATCCTTGATTCATTTATTATCACTCAATAAGATTTATTTTTTTTCACTAGCAGTGGCTCTCCTCCCTCTATTGTCTAATATACATGGGTTATATGGATAACCCTGGTGATTCTCCATAATAATAAATAAATATTTTGGAGGGTCAGGTTTACACGTAATATACATTAAATAAATTATTCAATTACAATATATTATATACCCTCCAACTAATTACTCCAATTATTTATCTGAATTTGACCAATCTTATTTAATTCTTACGGTAATCACAATGTTATGGAAATAACCATTGTAATTTTTTTTCAATTTTATGTTCTTATGAATAGGAGAAACTGTTATTCTAAAAATATGTTCACACATGATTTTATATATAATAGTATATTAATTATATTAATCATAGAGCCACATGAGACCCAAAATTAAGAAACATATTTAATGAAATGTACATTGGTGTATATAGAAATATTCGTAGTTCCATATTATATAAACCAATTTTTATAAACACTCCTTACTTTTACGAATCTCTAAATGAAAATCTGAAGCAACACAAAATTGTGGGGGTACTGAGCTAACATATAGATGTTTTTATCCATGGATATCTTAGAAATTCTCTCATAATACCAAATAACACAAACCATAAGAATGTCATGTCCATAAAATATCTTCTCTTATCAATCTTTGATCACGACATGGTACTCTAGGAACGTGGATCCCTCCTTGACATCCATATTTCACCTATTAATAACAATTTATTGGTTTTTAATTTATCCCATCATCTGAGAACTATTGAATAAATTATTATCCAAATTAAATCATGTGGGTTCAGATAATCTTAACACAACCTTGGTAACTAGTCATATAACCTGGAAAACATAATAAACCTTGAAGATGACTTGTTATCCCAAGAAAAACTATGAAATCATCATCATTGGGAGTATAAACTGAAATCATGGACACAATTTATCTAACATAAAAGAATTATGATTTCAATTTTGGTAATATATATGTCAACACGAATATGTTCTCATATTCTCATGGATAACTAGATTCTTTTCTATTACTGAATGGACTACTTCGAAGAAAAAATAGATGTCATTAATTCTTAGTATGATCCCTAGAAGATTGAGTATATATTATAAAGTAACCAACAATGGAAACAATAAATTAATCTATGAATGGATAGAAAATATTTTTCCTATCTGAAATGTACAGAGTGTGGGATTTAGTCACACTAAACAGAATCACTAGAAAAACATAATTCCCATGACGACAAAAAAATTTCCTCTCCAAAATATAATCATTATGAACCTCGAAATGATGGTATCCATACTTGAGATTAATATTTGAAAACAACTAACAACTTTAAACTAGTCAAAAATATATTCAATCCATTGAAATGAGTTTCTTTTATTGATAATACCATGGATTAAGTGATCATAATCAAAAAAATGAATCATCTACCATCTATATCTTTCTGGAAAAATAATAATTCCACACATGTCACACAATGGGTCTGATAAATAATTTCTATATAATATTGTAAAACATGACCCTCATATCCTAGAGCATGAATGTGGTAATCCAATATACCATAAAATATATTTTTTTGGTATTTAGGTGAATATTGATGTCTAAGTCAATGTACCACACTTGAGCATTTCCCAATAAAATTTTGGATATAATTCCATATAATAATCTATTATCTATCGTAATCTAGATATATTAATAACTCTATACACAAATAGAAAACTCTTTAATTTTTGAGGGAATGGTTTTACATTAAAAATCATGATACACAATAACTAATCTATAATATCATTCACACCCATAATGGTTTTTATCTCCCCATATATATATTGTCATATTAATCACAAAAATTTGATGTTTATCTAGGAATGTATTACTGACACCCATTCCAATCCTAGAATGACATCATAATGTTTCATTGAAATAACCAAGAGATCCAATGAGAAACTCCCTCCATTGTTCACCAAATCACACTATCATAAAATGCAGGATATAAAATATTTTTATTTTATAGGAACAACTCTCCATAATTTACTTGAAATGAACTCTATAGGGAAAACTAGCTATCGATCATGGGAATAAGAAACTATGTAATGAAAAATAACTATTTCAAAAAGTAAGGGAGAAAAATTATTTATGAAAAATATTTTACCTTAAATTATATAATGAAAATCCTGGTAATATATATTCATATCCTATAACCGACCAATCCCGTGACTTTCATCACTCTAATCCAAGTATAGGATAAAATGGCACTTTTAAGAATAATTTGTAGAAATTACATCAACCTATATATTCTATATACATGGCTCTATATGATCCTTTATTATCATTGTATCCTTGGGGTGCTTCCCTATAAATTATTGGACAATAAATTATTTGGATATTGGGTCATCCATATTTGTCTGTCCAATTTCTATACACCTTTCATGACATGTTTGGTGAGGAAATAATCAACCATGTGACCCGTTACATCACTATAATAGAAAATTATAATCCCAAGTCGACGAGATCCTCTACATGAACCCTATGAGGATGATCGACATGATTAATCAATGGAATCATTTTCTTACTACTATAAGAGCATTTCAACTTACACTTTCTTGAAACTATAGAAAACACATCCCCACAACATCAACTTTATATTCATACTAATCGAAATATGTTATAAAAATTTTCTATATAATTAACTACCTTTATAATTATAGAAATACTATCATTAAATATATATACATTACATAAAATAGAACGAATAAGTAAAAAATAATACAAAAAGATTCCCAAATACTATATTAGATTAGTGTCTTTAGAAACATGGATACATAATCACTGTATCATAAGTGAGATACGTTATCTACCACTAGGTACTTCATGTATGAAAGAATTCTATGAATAATATTAATTAATACATATCTTCATATCATGGACACATAATTATAAAATGGGGTAATCTCAATTGCTAAATATGGGATACATATATGAATTATCATGGCCATAAGGGTATGCAAACATGATGATGAATATAGAAGGCCATACCCTTCATATCAAAGTTATCATTAATGAATCAGGGAATAAGGATTGGAAGTATATAGGAAGTAAATATTAATGAAATAAAAAACATAATCCATGAATGCATAAAATAAGAATAAAACATGAAATTATGGGAAAAAATAATCATATAAAATGATTTCCATAATAGTCATGGAATCACTACTAAGGCCATCATGGTAGTATGGGTTCACTCCCCATGCCATCTTGGAATTTGTGGTTTTCTCCCATTGCCATATTAGAAGCGTGAGTTAACTACTCGTTCTATCTCGGTAGTCGTAGTTCAATCCCACAAACATATTAGTAGTCAAGGATCACTCCCACGACTATCTAAGTATATATTATGAGATATAAATCATTACCCAATTAATTGGAAGGAATATAGGTCCTACCCATATCATAATTAAATCATTAATAAATTTTCTATATAGTTATAAAAAATCATATCATAACTGATGAAATGAAATGGGTATCATAAACATATAATAATATAATAAAATATGGAAAATGATACTTGTTTCATAATAATTTCATCCAATGAATAATCCTTTAATTAAATAGGGTTTAAAAGAATATAACCTATGAAATTTAAATGGGTTTCATGATCACAATTCTATCAAAACATAAACCATTTATATAATGAATAAGAATGGACACAATAAATTTTTCCCATTAAATGAATGATTAATACCATATAATTTCATCTATAATCGGAAATAATTTTTAAATAACCATCAAAACAATTATTGAGTAAAATATTCTATCTGCTTTGAAAAAATATATTATTAAAATATTATATGTTTTGAGGACCATTTCATGAGAATAAACATCAAAACATAAAATGAATGCTTTTAAAAAATTTTGAAAAAAAAAACATTCCTTGAAAATTTACACATCAAGTTGAAAACATTTGGAAAATATTTTTTCAGGAAAACATATAAAATTATATTTTATTCATATTTGAAAGCAATTTTCTAGAAATATTATAATAGATGGTTGAAAACATTTTTCTATTAATTTTTATAAATAAAATAAGAAAATGATTTTGAATATAATTTATTTAAAAATACATTTAAAACATATATGGAAATATTTAAAACAATTAGAATATTTTTTTAAATAGAAAATATTTTCTAAAACCATTTACTTTGAATATAAATTTGATAAATTTTAAATGATGTATTGAAAACCATATAAAATTTTCGAACACCATTTTTCTTGAAGAACATTTTAAAAATAATTAATATTTATAAATATATAAAAAAAATTATTTAACAAAATTGCTTTATAATCTTCTATGGGAAGCTTCATGGTAATTCTAGTAATGACATCAGCTAAATAAGTACATTTGGAACATTCCTTTTACACCTTAAAAAGGATAGAAAACTACCTCCATCAGAAAACGACAAGAATATTAATTTCTTAAACACTATTGTTTAAACTAATATCATGAGTTAAAGTTTCTATTAAATATCATATGAGAATATTATAATTCATTCGGAATCTATTTTGAATTTTTTTAAATATTATAAATTTCCAACTAAAATGTGATATAAAATTGAATTATATTAAAATCACATTCTTAATTATATTAAGTACCAATGAGAGAAAAAATGGTACAAATTTATGGATATACCATGAATATATTGATGATATTAATATTAATGAGTTCTCTTCAGATATGGATCATAATATTTCATTAATGAAAGCATAATCATAAACAATCTCGTTAATCCTTGAGAATGATTCAATAAACCATTATCACTTGATAACTTTTATTAATAATACCCATGTATGAAAATAATATAATAGGAATCATAAAATATAATTAAAATAAAGATGTTAATTATATAACATGTCAAAATAAGAATATACATATCATTGAAATATATAGGTGATAATAAGGCACGTGTCTTATGATAGAAAATTGAGAGGAAGTTACATTTCATATTTGGTAACATTTGAGGCATTAAAACAAGGATAGAAATATAATAAAATGTATATATAAATTCCCATAAATGTAGATATTACAGTCATATATTACATTAATTGGATTTATTTATACCTGTAAAAAATAATTGAGAGGTGTATAAGGCATGTTTCTCTTGATAGTAAAAAGGGATGTGAGATTCCCTTACATTATTTCTTTACTCTTGTCATACTCTAACATAAATTATTTGTAATAAATATAATTTTATTATACATCTATCAAAGAACCATATTATAATATGAAATATAATATATGGTCTCATTATAAGTTAATATTAGATATTTATTAACAATTATATGTTAAGGTTATTCTTTAGGTAATATTATTTTTGGTTTTCACATGTGTGGTGAATTGTTATCTAAATTGTCCTTATACATATATCACAATATATATAATATAATTAATTATATTTATATCATTTCTAATTAGTATATTTTTATTTTAATAATATATTGAAAATATAATTATGAAATGTAAAAGTCCATTCATGGAGACGGTAGGCTGTATGTATGCATAAATGTTGTTTATGTTTTTCTTTCCATACTGAAAGAATGAAATAAAATGAAATATATTTATATATGTGTATAATATCATTAAAGATGAATTATAATGATATATAAATCATATAATTTTACTAAACCCCTCCTCAATAATTTCAATGTAGTGTTTGAATGAATCACATCGCTTAGAGGTGTAATAGACCATACTTCCTCTTACGAAATTATCATATTTACAAAAAATTAAAAGTATAAAGATATGTGTTGTAAAAAAATTAAATAGGATTAATGAAATAATAAATGTAATATATATCATATATAAAATATGTTTCGATCATAATTTACAACAACCAAGGGATGTAAAAGAAAAATGAACAATCATAGCTTTGTGAGGTGCTAGTTTGTGGTACACATAAACAGTATGTTCACTACCCATTAGATGGATGTGTGTGAAAGTGTAGGAAAAAAACATATCACAGCATCTTATAAATATATTAAGTATACCTATATTTTATTATAATCATATAATAAATATTGTATAGTGTATGGAAAATGAAAAAACATAAAAGATCTTGGGGGATGTGGTTACCACTTCTTTTGTGAACACAATTGGGTTTTCAAAAAAATGACTACATGGATTGATTTATCCCTAAAGGATGGAATAAAATATTAAGGGGGATTTTATAAATTGTGTTGGTAGATATTGTATGAACATATATGGTTATAGAGGTGTGAATAATGGGGATAGTTTGTTTCCTTTTATAGGATAATTAAATGACTAACTTGGTATATTTTAAAACAAGGTAAATGTACCAATATTTTTACTTTAAAAAATTCATAAAAAACTCAATAATATTATATTAATGGAATAATAAGGGATATAAAATTGGTGTTTGACAATTGGATAGTTCATTTTGTTCCTTATGTTTAATGTTTATCCCCCTGGTTAGCTTAATTTTACCTTAACCACTATAATTATCTCAAACTAAATTCACTAATATTTTTGGTCAAAAAACGTTAAAATTTTAATACAATAGAATTTATACTAATTAAAAATAATGAATCTATTTTTCCAAAATACAATTAAATATGTGAAATTTAATAATTTAGATTTAATCCCATATACCAGACAACAATACCTGTTTTAAAATAAGAATGATCAAAATTTTGAAAAGTCTGTATATAAAATTTAAATGTGAAGTTGGAAAAAATTTCATAAATAATATTAATTTATAGAAATAAAATATAATTAAACTATTAAACCAATTTAAAATATAATTTATTCTTATTCATAAATTTTAATAAAATGTAGTTTTCATGTAAAATTAGATATATTTCACTATTTATAAATAATTGATGTTTATTATAAAGATACATAAATTTTCGCTATCAAAATTTAGAAATTTTTTAATTCGAAAATGATTTTTAGTTTATCAAATTAAATTTTATAATGTGGAATGAATTTATATTATTTTTTTCATATAATTACATCAAAAGTAGTTCATTTTAGAAGATAATAATTTTAAACATATATCAAATTTAATGAAATATTATATATTTCATTATAAATATAATGTATTTATATAAAAACATTATAAAAAATATTTGAAAAATATTTATTACAATTTATATTACAATTTTTATCATCTAGATTATATTTATCTAATTTATATTAATATTAAAAAAATTGATCTTTTGTAGAAAATTATTGTTGGGTGTAACATTCGTGAACTCTGTGTTGCTTATAATGTATTCCATGTTAGTGTTTGGTGTATATTATACAGATTCAGTGATGTGTGAAATTAATATTTTACATACTTCATTTCAAGAAATCAATAAATAATAATTTATTTAGAAAACATGTCAATGAAAACTCGAGGCATTACAGTCTTCCCAATAAAAATGAATTGTAGTCCATGAAATTCTTCATTTGGGGTAAAAAAAATGATTATAAATATTGTTAATCATAACCCAATGTTCCCAAATATCATCCACTAATGAGTGGTTTTTACAGAATACATTTACTATGTTAGTGGTATTGTACAATTGAACATTCAATGTATGCTCAAAAATTTCAACATCATATTTCTCTTATGAAATATCATGCTTATGTATATGACACATGAGTTTAGTATATGTGAACAGTCATATATTTTCCTTCATAAGAGAGAAACATGGAACTCATATTGGATTTGATAGACATTTGGAGGAAGTACCAATAGATAGGTTGTTATTATGATCTGATCAAGAATGTCAATGGGTCTAATATACCCGGGGTTTGGATTCCCTTTCTTAACTATTATATTATCCTTTTTAAAAGGTGAGATTCATAGAAACACTATCTCAACATCTTTAAATTATAGATCACAGTATCAGTTATTAGAATAAATCTTCTTCTAATGTTGGTATTCATTGATATGCTACATAATGTTCCAAATAATCCTTGTTATTTTTTCAATGATCTCAATTCCCAATAGATTTATTTCTCCAACTTCATCACATCATGTTAAAACTATAGATTTTTTTGAATATAGTGCTTCATAAGGATCCGTCTAATTTCTTGAGAGAATGATATTTTTGTTTAAAAAGTCATCTATAATAAGGTGTTGATCCCAAAAACATTTGAAATCTATGAAAAAAGATCCCATCATATCCTCTAGGGCATAAATTTTTCATTGAAACATATTATTTGGTTGAGGATGATAGGAAGTGCTAAAAATAAATTATTTATCATCTACTTGTTGAAGAAATTTACATAGCCTATAGGTAAAACTTGGATCCAAATATTATATAATTGAACATAGTTCACCTTGAAACCTAAAAACATCTTTAATGTATATCATTAATGTTTGATCTGTTGAAAATTCTTATCTATCAGGGACGAGGTGTGAAAACTAGGTAAGATAATCAACTATGAAACAAATAACATTAAACCCTTTAGAGTTTTTATGTAGAACAATGATAATAGAACCTTCTTCAAATATAGTATGGAAGAACACATATGCAATTATTTATATTTATCTTACCATTTCCACAATGGTTAACCTGAGGAACATCTCAAACATTCTTTTGAATTGTAACATCTCAAATATATGATTAATTAATCTTCACATGGATATAGGGTTGGGTATTCATTTGATATTGATAATATTTTCTACTTACATAAATATTTCTAGAAGCATCCTTTTAAAATATAAAAATATTGAATCTTTTGTGATCATCCTCATGAATAATCATTCATGATCCTTTCGAATAAAATCATCAGTCACCATGTTATTTTTCATGTGTTATTAATGGATTGGGTACTCATAATCCTATATAAAATCTAACCATATTCACTATTGTATGTTAGACTCCTTATGTTTGAATATATATTTCATAATTATAGGATCAATAAATA
This sequence comes from Viscum album, assembly GCA_963277665.1. NCBI lineage: Eukaryota > Viridiplantae > Streptophyta > Magnoliopsida > Santalales > Viscaceae > Viscum > Viscum album. The sequence goes on from OY728156.1 coordinate 426,396,349, forward strand.
TATAATACCAATCTATAAAATGAAATTATCCAATAACTTTAACCAAAAAATTTCTTCTACTGACAATAAATCGTGATTTTCGTAGCATTTCTCATCAATCATCAACTACCACAAGGAATATTCAATAAATATTTTATTCTACACAATAACACATCCTAATACCATCTTGGATACATCATTATAGAATACAAACCTTCTCCACTATAAGGTAATGAATTAATTGTTGCACTCACTTACCTTCTCTTGAATTCGTTGAATTGTTTCTCATAGTATTCTGTCAGAGGAACATAACTCCTTTGCATGTTAACATGGTTATAGGATTAGATATTCATGAGAAAGTATCCAAAAACTGTTGAAATATCAATCAAAACCAAGGAAACTATGAATCTCTATCACCATGGTTGGTCTTAGACAACAGTCAATAACCTCTATCATTGATGAATTTAATAAAATAACCTCTATTGAGATATTGTGACCTAGAAATGAAATCATTTTCAACCAAAATTAAATAATTTTATATTTTTTACACCCATGATCATTTCATTGTGTCTTTATTATAATTAATAAGTGGTTTCCATTTTGTTTATTTAACTTTTAATAGATAAGAATATCATCTATAAATACTTCCAAAAATTAATTAGGGGTCTTCCTAATGTATCTCTTAATAAAATCCCTGAATATATAAGGGTAATTAGTAAGACCAAATAGATTTACTATATATTAATATTATCCATACCATGTCCAAAAAGTTCTATTGGGTATATACTATTTCATGAACATCAATTGGTGATATCGAAAACAAAGGTCAATCTTAGAAAAGTACTAATCAATGTCGAGTTGATGAGACATGTTATCAATATAGGGAATATGAAATTTTTTCATGATTATTATCTCATTCAATTATAGATACTCAATGCAGATTCAAATTAATCAATCTTCACATTTCACCAAAGTAACATGTTCCCCTAAAGTGACACACTTGTCTGAATGAATTCATTATCACGATTTTATTGGAGTTTATTATTGAATTTCGAAAACTCATTCATGAAACTTTTATTGGTAGTCATTGAAATTTGTGTGGATAGTGATATGAATTATATTTAGAAATCAACCTCATGTTTTGTTGAAGGATATGAAACTCATTTAGAAAAACAACAAACTTTTTTTGAAAAATAAGCATACCATTGATGCCAATTTTATCCTCAACCATTTTAGATAAACATTACTCATGAATAGAAATTATTACCAATACACATGATGTATTCCCCACAAGAATTTCATACTTATAGTCATACTGATGAACGATCATAGGGGTTTTGAAATATTTAATATAACAACCCTTTATAGATAATTGATTTTAGTTTTATAATGTGTACGTAAATCTATCATTAATATTACATCAAATTCAACCAATATAATTACAAAATATTCTCATGAAAAAAATTCCCGCATATGTCAACTGGAGAGGAATCATAGACTTGGGATGAAATCATCCAACCATTATAGGATTTCACTGGTAATTCTAAATCAAATAAATTGGGTGGAATCATAAAACCCTTATAAAATTTATTAGATATGAACTAGTGGGTTGATCCAAAATCAAGTATGAAATTGGGAATTATATAGTGAATATTATGTTTATCATTTACCATGTTGTTATCACTCAAATCATTAAAAATAGTGATTGTATGATATTTCCCCTTTTCCAATTGTCTTAAGAGGATGTTGATATCGATTATAATCACTTTCCCTTGAGTTTGGTCATTTCATAGCATAACTCCCATTCTCATTACACTTGTTGTGATGGTGTGGGGGAGGCACACTATGTATATATTTCTCTCTTCTCCCCATTACAGAACATATTCCATCACTTTTTCACTCAAATGGATGATGTACTTCTGTTCAAAACATAAAACTTTTATTAGAACCCTTATTGAAATATCCTCTATAATTATTGATATCCTTGTGGGTTTAATTAATTATTACATGGCTACTGAATTTTGAAAATTAAAAACACAAAAATATAACTATACTATAGTGTAGTATTGGAATTGAATGTCTGAGGATGAACCAACATATATATGGTTAGATAAAATAATAATTCAATAAAATAAACATAAATTAATTATTATTTAAATAAATTGAATCTATTTTATTCATCATGGAATTATTGAAGAATTTGGAAGAAGAGAATATAAAATGGATGTCGAGTAGAAATGAATCCAATATCATTGATTAATAGTGTATAAAATAGTTATTTAATAATGATTATGTTTTCAGAATTGGGTCCTAGTGAGTATAATAGACATGTAAAATGATTTCCATCCAATGTTAATCTTTTCTCATCGTTAGGAACTTCATATTATAATGAGTGGATAACTAAAACATTATTTAAACATAGGTAAATGATAAAAATAATGGTTATTGTGGAATTATAAATTTTATATCTCACATCAAACAAATGTATTTAATCAACTCAAGAATTGGTCATTCTAAAAGAAAAAAAATAAATTTAACCAATTCACTAATCTCTTACATAATATTCATGCATAAAGAAATCATAGAAAATACATATTTGAGGAAAAAAATATGAAATACAATCATAAATTGAAAAAAAATACAAAAAACATCCTATATTAATTTTATTTTCATTATGCATGCTAGGAAAGATAAAAATAACCCACTCATTATAACCAAGATAGGGTGTCGACAATATTGATGAAAAACACTATAGAATGAGGGTGATGCGTGGATCCATAATGTTGTGTGCATCCTTCAAATGGAACACCTCATAGAGGCTCCCTCTAGAATATCCATGTTGTATGGTTGAGGGATTATTTTCATAATCCATGGAATCTTACCCTCAATGATGGCACATTAATTTTTCAGTTCCCTGGTTCCATCACGATGTGTAATAATTTACACATCATGTAATCTTTCAATTTTCAATCCATGAAAAGGTTTCATGATTTTCAGCACAAATCATTTAAAAAATCATCACCTTAAAAGTATGATATTTAAATATACTTAAATTGAGGGTATTTTCACATCTTTAGCTTTTAGCTATGATCTGGATTCAAAAATCCGGTGTCTTGCTGCTTCACATCGCATGTGATCTGAAGTGTATTTTTGCACCAAAGTTCCACCCTTTCCATTCCTTTTCCCAAAAATCATTTTTTCCTTCCATAAAACATTAAACAAGACAACTCATTCAAAAATTAGAAACATTAGTCGATTAAATAAATAAATCAATAACCTTAAATACCCCAAAATGTATTAATGAAATACAACAATCACTTATTACCACACGCCTTGCATAATGGAATGATCTTATTCATATATTCATGGTTTCTAGATTTTCCTTTAAGTTCCATATTATTTTTCTTTTCTGACCTATGATAATTTAATGTGACTGCAATATCCATTTAAAAATTGATTAAAATCACATAATCTCTTCATATCTACTAAGGAATATTTCAGAGAACTTTCTTCAAATAATTATCTTTAAGCCACTGAAGAACCTACAAACTTTAAATTCGTGTTGAATTATAATTTATAAATCATACCTCACATGTTTCATGAAGTTATCATCATAGTAACCCATAGATTTATTAACTATTTTCTTCTAATCAGTGAGACATTTCACTATCATTGTATAAAGAACTCGAGAAATGTAGTAATTAACCAAATAATTTCATGAACTCCTCACAATTCATTTATGAAATTTCATATTTCTTCATCAAATTCATTATTAGAGTCCTCACATGGTCTTATTCTCCTTCCAGCTGATAAATAGCCCGAATGAATTTCTCGTACTTTAAACACTAGAGAATGAACCATATCTTTTCAGAAGTAATGATCTATTGTTTAGAACCAAGTGGGTGAAATGAGAAATAGAAAATATCTGATGTTTCCTAATGAATGAATCATAAATAAAGTCACTAAATTTCTTATTAGGATGTCCACTATGATTTGTAGCTTTATATATTTGGGGGAGCATAGGAAAAAAGATTTTTTATTCCAACTCCCAAAGAATTCTATTTCTCAGGATGACCATTATTTCATTGTTCTTCGCAATCACCATTAACACAATTTAATTTTTTACCAACCATTGAATAAAACCAAAAATAACTGAGTAAGAATGAATCATATTAGAGGGGAACCATATAATCATGATAAGTAACTTATAGGATTTCTTAATCATGACACATTTCATTAAATAAAACTCCATAGGATTATACTTGGATCTTTATAGATAACATATATTTAAATACATAATGTTGTTTTCAAAATATTTTGTAAATTCCCAATGAAAATATCCCAATAATGTCAAACTAGGTGTGCAACGAGGCACATTGTCTTGTATAAGATTACACCGAGTCAAGACCGACACACCTTCTGAGGGTTGTAATCCATAAGAATTTCAATGACAGAACCACATCCACATATAGTATAAAAATAAGTAAATATTTATTGTAATCTAATTCATCAATTAGCTACTAAAATTTCATTATAATTTACTATAATTTTCCTCATCCTTAAACATATCCTCATACCTTCCATTATGGTTTTTACTAATGTTTTCTCATCCTAGCATCTGAATGTAAACATATACTTTCTTATAATAGGTACTATATCATCCCACTCTATTCATACATAGGAATTACATTATATTTATATAATACATAAAAAATTATAAAAACCGACACCTAAGTACTGTATTATTTTAATGCCTTTGGAAATAAGGAAACATAAACACTTGTACGTAAGTGAGATACATTATCTCCCACTTGGTTCATTACTAACTTGAATTGAACATAAAAAAAAATTAAATAATATATATCTTCATATATTATGGAAGGAAATATAAAAATAGATGATCAAAGATGCTCAATAAGAGTAAAAAATTGAGACATGTAAGAATAATCATATTCATTAGAGAATTAGAGCAAGATCATGAAAACCGAAAATCATACACTTAATATAAGAGACCATGTATATGAATCATGGAAAAAGGATTAGTAGTTCATATGATATGAATTGTTAGGAAATGATTAAAATAAGACATGAAAGCGAAGAAAAGGAATACAACCTAGAATTATTGAAAACACATAAGAATGTGAAATTATTTCTCTAATAATCAATGCATTGATACCAATTCAATCATAGTAGTATGGGTTGGCTCCCCATAACATCATGGTATTCATGGTTTACTCTAAAGGCCATCACAGTAGCATTAGATCACCCTTCATTTCGTCTTATATGTCGGGGATCACTCCCATGTCCATCTTAGTATTCAAGGTTCACTCCCAGGACTACCTTAGTCTATCTATTGATATGTAAATCATTAAACAATTCATTGGAGGGAGATATAGGTCCAACATATATCATAATGAAATCATACATACATGTGCCAAAAAATCATAAATAATCATATCATAACCCATGTAATGAAATGTGTATCCTAAACATGGAATCATATCCTATCATTTGGAAAAAATAGTGATTTAATAATCATTTCATCAAAATAATAACATATCCATAGAATCGGGTTTACAAAAAAGTATTTACCATAAAATTTAGATTAGTTTGATAAACATCATTTAATCAAAACATAAACCACTCCAAGATATAATATTAATGGTGGAGTTGAATAATTTACACATAAAGGAATTGGAAACACCAATGAATGGCATATTTGATTGGAAATAATTAATAATGAACTTATAGAAACATTTCCTAGATAATTATCATATCATCATTGTAAAAAATTCATTTGAAAACATTTAATCATTTGAAAACCATTTTCATTAAAATAAACATAAAATATTATAAATGATGCTTTGAACACATTATGAAAACAATTTCCTTGAATATTTGAATGTTTTCTCAAAAATATTTGAAAATTTTATATCCTTGAAATCTTATAACATAAGCATTAATTTTTTTTGAAAACAAGTTCCATTGAAAACTTATAAAAGAATATTAAAAATATTTTTCATTGAAGAAATATAAAAGAGTTCATGATTTGTTTTTAAAAGCCATTGAATTGAAAATATTTTAAAATCATATAAGGTATTCTTAAAAATATTTAAAATAATTTATTAATTATAATTTTTTTTAAATCCTTCTTGTTTTAAAATTCAATTGATAAATTTTAATGGAATCTTTGATAAGAATAAAACATTTTTTAAAAACATTTTCATTGATAAACACAGAAAAACAATTAATGTAAAAAATATAAGAAAAATTATTCTTTAAAAAATATCCAATATTGAATTATAAACTACAATAGAATATCATTCTTGATGGAGGGTTAATCCGTACATGCTGGACATTCCTTTTACACCTTAAAATGTTAAAAAATTGCCTCTATCGAAGAAATAAAAAATTATTTTATTTATACCCATTTGTTTAAAAGTAAAATAGTGGGTAAATTTTTCATTTATATATCATAGAAAAATATTAGATATTTTTTTAATGATTTTATAAAATATGGTATTGAAGGAAAACTGATTTATGATCAATGAGGGATATAAAGCTATATTTTCGGTAAATTCAGTTTCTAAATTATATTAATTACCAAAAAGTGGTAAAATGGTAACAATATATGATATTATAATGAAAATATAGGGGATACAAATATTCATGGTTTCTCTTGAGAGTTACATCGCAATATTCTACTAATAATATTTTATTCCTAAATAATATCCAAAAAATAGGGAGATTGTTTCAATAAACAATTCATAGTAGCTTTGAATTTTAATCCCAAATAAAGAATATGAAATTGAACGAAGAAAAAAATTTTTATGAAAATAAGTCTTTTCATGATATGACATATGAAATTATGTATATGAACCTCATTAAATATATAGGGTCATAAAATTTCATCTATCTCAAAGAAGTCAAATTGAGATGAAATTGCTTTACCAATTTTGTAACTTTTGATACAATAAACATTTGATTGAATATCATAAAATGATTTCTAAGAACACTTAAATTTATTTATAAAAGTGATATAATAAATTCATGGGAATTATATATACCTCAAAAAAACAAATGAGGGTGTATAAAGAATCTATATCATGGAAATAAAATATGGGATGAAATTCCCTTTCCTTGTTTCTTGACTCTCATCGTACTCATACAATATTCATATATAATAAATATAATAACATTAAAAATCATTAATAGAACCATATTATTTTATATAATACAATATATTTATTTATTATTAATTTATATTTCCCACATATAATCAATTTTATGTTAAGGTATCGCTTTAGGTAATATTCACTTTGTTTTTCACATGTGTCGTAATTCAATATATATTTGATCCTTATAGATATATCATGATTTCCATAATATATAACATGATAAAGATATTATCTATATTATCTATATATGTATTATAATAATGTATATAATATATAAGTATGAAATGGAATATGCCATTCATGGAGAGGGTGGGACAGTCATACGAATGAACATTGTTTTCGTTTTTATTATCATATTAAACGATAGAATGAAATTGTGTATATGTCTATATGAATAAAATGAAATTATAGTATAATTATCATGTAATATATTGTATATATGTCCACTAAACCCATCATTAATACATTACATGTTGGGTGTGATCAAATCACATCTCTTTGAGTGGGTGGTAGTTCACATATCCTCTAACTAAATCAAATTATTTAAAAAATGGAATGTATAAGGGCATGTGATGTAAAATAATTAAATAATATTAAATAAGTAATAATTTTAATATATATCATATATAAATAGTGTGTCCATCATAATTACAAAACATTAAATATGGAAATAGAAAAACAAACAATCATCATTCTGTGAGTTGGTGGTTCGCCACACACATAAATACTATATTTGCAACCCATTAGATGTAAGTGTCTGAAAGTGTACATAAAACAAAATCAAAAAATAATAATAGTACATTGAGGATACATTTAATTTATTATATTGACGTAATAAGGAGAGTGGAGTATATATAGAACAAAAATATGATAATGGAGGTTGAGGGAGGATGTTTCATCTTCTCATGGAAACTCATTACGAGTTTTAGAAAATTTAACTCTTGAATTATTTTATTACAAAAGAAAGGATTAAATTATTAACTTTGGAATTTTTAGTAGTTTATTGGAAATATATTTTCCAATCCTAACTGGTTTTAGAGGTTCTATTATGGGGGAGATGTAGTGGCCTTTTATTGAGGATGAAAAGGACTCACTTTTTATTTTTGAAGACAAGTTGGGTGTGCCCATATTTTTACCTAAAAATAGAAATAATAAACAACCCAAAATCAATAATCTTAGTTTAATTTACTAATAATGTTTACATATTAGATTTTGAAAATGTGGATGGGTCATCTGGTCCCTTATGTGAATGGTTTATTCCCTTGTTAAGCTTAATTTTACATAAAACATTGTAATTAATTATAACATCATTAACTAATATTTTTGGTTAAAAACTAATTTTACCTTATTATACATTACATATTATTCTTATTTAAAATATTCAATAATTATTTTAATTTTCAATCAAAGGATTGGAATAAATTAATTCCAATTTAATCTCATAAATGGGATGATAGTATGTATTTTTATTGTAAAAATGGTCAAACTTTTGGTATGTTTTTATGAAAAATTTCAATGTGAAATTTATTAAAATGAGATTAATTGTATTTTTTCATAAAATTATGATATAATTAATATTTTAAATAAATATAAAATATAATTTATCCTTATAAATAATTTATATGGAATGGTAGTTTCGAATGAAAATTCAGTATTTTTTAGTATTCATAAAAAATGATGTGTACAAGAAATGTCCAAGAATTCACCCAATGATAATTTAAAAATTATTAATTAAAAAATTAAGTTTAATAAATCCAATTAGAGTTCTAAATTTTTCTGAAATTATTTTTATTTAATTTTCATTGAAGGACATGAAAAACAATTTAATTGAGTAAATATAATTTTTAAAAATATAAGGACATTAAACAAAATATATCTTTCTTTATCAATATGATTTATTTATATTTAACCATCAAGAAAATATTTGAAAATTAGTTACTGGAATTAAAATTACTATATTTAATTTACATTTTATATTTAAATTGTTTCATTAATTAAGAAATAAAATATGATTTTTAGAAATTCATTATTGCGTGTAACATACGCCAAAATGGTATTGAGTGTAAGGTACGCCAATTTACTATTTTCTGTAATGTAGGATTTTTTGGTGCATTTGAATGGAATATTATAACTATTTCATCACAAGAAATTAAGAAAAATTAATTATTTCAAAAAAATGTTCATTAAAATTCATGGTCATACAAAAATAGTCTATTATAAGTGGGGTTGGATAAGTAGAACAAGAAATCATAGATTTATCAATGAAGTCCCATTCACAAAATTTACCTTATGAATGTATCCATTTTTCACTATATTGAGAGTGTATCACATGAGGTTTATAAACCGTGTGTAATATTTATAATATAACATATCTACCTCATATATTTTTATAATCTCTTGAATCGACAATGAATAGAAGATTAAAAAATTATTTATCAAGGAAAATTTTTTGAATGTATATACATGATATTTTCATCTCATCATGTGTGAAAGGGAATTGACCTCATTTTGTATGCTACTTCCTGATGAATACTTGTTTCATGTGTAATTATTTGATTGGACATGTACCATACTTGATATAAAACATCGACCACTTCGTCTAGAAAACCCATGGATTCATAAGTGTATATCACACCACAAAACCGATGTGGCCTCTACTTCTAGAACATTAACAACATGATAAGATAGATTGAATTATCATACTAAACCTACAGAGACATCATCTACCCAAATTGTAGGTGATCATTGAACTAAAATTGTAGAGGTGAATTACTATATTTATTAACATGTGGAATGATTTATATATGTTTTCATAGAGGGAAAATTAAAATATGTCCTGATAGGTAGGCCCCTTCACCTTAGTTTTCATCATCATGACCCAGTATTAGAACCCTAAAATTTTCTCATCATGGAGGAATAATAAAATTTAACAACCTGTATAATTTTCAGATAAGATATATCATGAAAACCGACTCAAGAAGGATACCAAAGTAAATGTAAGTAATCCTATTTGATTTATGTTCTATTAGCTTCTATGAAATTGAAACAATGGAATTATTTGTTTACCAACATGTAATTTGAGTCATGGTTTATCGATAAATCAACCACTACACCATCCATGGGTTCCCAAGCCTATGATCCGAACATGACACACTTGAAAATAATTTCTTATGTTTCCCAACAAATCCTCACATATTTCAAAACTTTTAATGACATTCATCATACATAACTTCATTAAAACCACTCTTACATAACATAACCCATTTTGTCCCACACTATGATTTTGATAAGTCAAGAGTGATACCAAATGTTGGCCTCCATTAGGTCTTGGGTTTTAGAATTGTGATGTGTATACATTTCATTAAAAAGAAATGTCATATCCTAATAAAAGTTCTATCATGAAATCAAACACAACTCCAAGAAACATTGAAGGGATATATGAAATTCTAAAACTTATTGAGAGTAATCAATTCACGAAATAAACTATAGGAAATACCACTATGTAAAAAAGGGTAATATAAATGATATAATGGGTAAAATTATTTCATGGTAAGAAAGAAGGTTCCCACCTAAAAGTTTCTGAAAAAATGAAAAAAAAATTGTTTCTAAGTCAAAGTATTTTACATTGACCATTGATCAAAAATATTTCTATAATGTACAAAATTAATACAGTAATAGTAGGTCCACTAGAGTCTCTATTAATAATTATATTTTCTCTATTAGAAATGAAATGTGCGGCCATATCCCTTGATGGGGTCAAGAAAAACACTTAGTAGGAATCCAAAAAATCTCAAAGGGATGAAATAAAATAAAATACATATCTCAATGCATGTTCACAAATGGAAAAGAAAATTATCATAAGATATTTTCATACTAAAATAACATGTGTAAATCAATATAATTCTAAATCTACACAACAAGCTAATGATAATGATGCGTTTTGGTGAATAATTAATGGAATCGTCTCTAATTCCAAGAACCATTAGCAATCTCATAATAATTTTATTGGTGGTCCAAATAATCACTACTTCACTCTACCTCTAATGGATAACCATCTCTAAATGTGGACCCTCTTCCAACTAGTTCTCATGGATAGGGGATTAAAACAACTTAGATAGAGGTCTCATGAACTATATTGTGTGAGAGAGTATCAAAAATACTTTTATAAAACGTATAGTGTACACATGTCCTAGTGAAATAGGGGGGGTTATGAACCCAAAATAACCCTAATGAACAATTTTTAACACTACCATTGACCATGAATCATTAAAATTTTCTTCAAAATCATAACACCTATCTTCATATATTTAATGGAAACAATGATTCCTTGTTATCCTACGCAGAAAAAACTATGGATAGAATGTTTGTGGGCCAAAATCATTTTCCTAATGAAAGAGATATGTAAATAATATAATTTTGGTACAATTATCTGATCTAAATATTTGGTCTCATTTCCTGTGACATTTCCAAAGTTAATGGCTTTTGATTTTATGGAATCATTTTATCGATTGATATTGCACCACACTATTTGTCCTTATGTTTCCAAAACATGTCTTCCCACTAAGGGTCTAAATCAAGTGTTTTCATAACATTGTTCTATAATTTATAGTAATGTCATACTATGTTTTAGACTAGACACGATATTATTGATCCTTAATTCATTCTGAAACCTTATACAACATGAAAAATAAAGATATACAACACGTGTTCCTCCAGAATAAAAATTTTCTAGTCGTTTTGATAATCAAAAAACTAGAAGTTTTATTCTTGATGTGGTATCCTTTTCTTTCGATTACACCACCATTATAGATATTTTACTATCCAAAATCCACTAAAATAAAATTTTATGACTTTAATAATTGATTCTTTTCCTCTAGTGGTTGAATCTTGGTACTATGATATCTAAAGTAAAAAAATCAAGCCTCCATTAATTGTTTGGTGTCTTTATCTGTGGGACCATCATCAATGTTTTAATAATAATAATTCAGTCAACTGAAATATATCATTCATTAATTTATCAAATATTTTATTCCTATTATGGGGGGTTTTATCAGGAATGAATTGGAATGAAAATGTTGAATCCCCAACACCATGGGAAAAAAATGAAGAAAACAATGAGACATTTTGTGAACAATAAAAAATAAAATATTTATATTATCATTGACCTATTAAAACATCAAAAAAATCACAAATTATTGTAATTGAATGGGAAATGATGGGAATAATATAAAAAATTAGTCCTAATCTCAATGGTTTATTTAATTCCAGATCATTCAATTAGCACGGTTCATGGTGATAAAGTAGTTTAATATTCCATGATTGAACCTGATATTAAATCTATGGAAAAAAAATTATAATTATCCATACAAGAAAAATCAATTGTTCTTTAGTGATAAAATTTTTATATTTTCATGATGTTTTATAATCTTTTATATTCTTCATTCACCATGTAAAAATCTATTATTTAATAATTATCGATCCAAAATGTGTGTTTTTCTACACCAATAGTGGCTCACCTCCACACCTCCCATATCACTTACGGTTATGTGTATAACCATAAATATTCAACATAAAATGTATAAATAGAGGTGAGTGGTAGGTTTACACAATAAATAAATTATTCAATTAATATATTCAATATACCTGCTAATGAATTTATCAAATGGAACATAAATAACACTGGTCCGAGATTCTCTATTAGAGTTCTTCATTAGTGGAAAATATATTTACACTTAATATGTGATCGTTTTTTTGATTTAACGTATATAAATATTATTAAAATATTATCTTTTGGGTACTATCACACCCAAAACGCATCACCTAATCTATGGATAGAATAATTGATATATGTAATATTATTGAAAGCATAAAATATATTGAAAATAGACATATAGATATAATTTACTCATATGATTACATAATATCATTGATGGAAACATGTAAATATAGAACAACCGCATGAATATGGAAATTTGTGTGAGATAAGTAATTATGTCCAAGCTAGTGTAAAAATAACTCATTATATCCATGCCTCGAAATGAGAACTGAATCATTATTTCCATGCCTATTTGAAAAAACTCATGACTTCCATTGTTAATTATCTCTTGAGATATGATGATAATCTAATTCATTATAGGTTGACATAGGACCCCCGTCACCATTATCCATACATATGTGTTCCAAAAAAATAATATCCTAAATAATCCAGGTAATGAATGTGGTTTTCAAATCCTTTTCAATTAGAATCACATTTATAATTAATTAATAACTCCATCAATAAATATATCATTGTATAGACAAGGAAAAGTAATGTGTATCGAGAGATATTATATACCATGTTATTTAAATATCATTTATTAAAGATAAAAGATGATGTGGTATTTAAAAAATCAAGATAACAAATATATAAATAAGTAAATAACTTTTCAAATTGATCAATTTTTGGATTCTAGGTTAAAAAAACTTCAATAAAACAAATAGAAAAAATTGTATTCACAAAATAAAAGAATTTAATGAAAATTTATTTCTACTGACAGTTGATGGTTATACAATAAAAATGAAGATATGGATCAAATATTTGATAGTATATAACATTGCATAAGACATCCAATGAAATAAAATTGGTGATAATATTTGATGAATATACATGAATCAGGAATAATATTTATCAAATTATAATGACATATATGAATATTTCTTTTTAAAATATTTAGAAAAACCACTTCTCAAATAATAAAAAACATTGATATATTGAAATAATTTTGAAATAAATATTTTTTAAAAAATAGAAAAAAATAATTTAATTTAGAATCCTATTAAACATATAGGCATATTTTGATATAAAATGTGAATGGTATAACATTTTTTAGTTCACATAAGAGAACAACCTAAAAAGCATTTTTATAAATTATTCATAACAATATCGAATAATAAAAATTTTTGAGTATGCATACATATTTTATTTTCATAAATGTGATGTTAAAATATTAGAATAATTTACCATTGAAAAACATGCGTGAATAATTAATATTATTAAATGTTATTATTATAAAAAATAAAATTTGAAGAGAATCATAAGCATTTGATTTCAAAATAATGGAATTATTTTTAAAAAAATAGGAAGATATAGAATTTTTATATTAACTACAATGTAAAATGAATATTATATATTCTATTTTAAAAGTGGTAAATATAATTATGAGAATAATAATAAATAGACAATATTTATATTCCTAAAATAAGTGGAGAATATTGATGAGAGGGAAAATGGACATGGAAGAAAACATTCATCAGTAAGAATGAGAGTTATTATTACCAACAATAATGTTTTATATCAGTAAAAATTTAATCAAACATGATGTTTTTTATCATGTGTTGAAATTTTATCAAATAAAAAATTTAAATAACATATAAAATAGTGTAAATGTTATGATAAAATAAATATTTGTATTTATATTAATGGATGACAGACTATAACCCAATTAAACAATAATTGAGCAATTAAAAATGTAAGGAACAAGAAATGTTGTATTGAATGGGGTATGAGGGAAAGATAATAAAAAAGAAATTAAAATATCATGAAATTGAATATATCTTCATAAAATTGGGTAGTGAATACTTTATATAAAATAAGTTATTGTTCATAATATCAAACATGTCCCATATGCGGCCCAATGTGCTGACAGGTTGCTTTGAGGAACCATTGTCGATCGGGCTATCACCCTCTGAGAAGCTCTGCCATCTCGGCTGGCAATGAATCCTTTCCTAGATGGGGCTCTACCTCAGGGAAACTACCTCTTCGTAGGGAGGTGGGTTCCAATGTGTGGAGGGTTCAAAAAGGCTGAACATGGGAATTCCTTTTTAAAAAGGGAAAAAAATCAAACATGTCCAATAGAGTAGAAAACGAGAAAAAGAATCACTCAGCTTGTTACACCACATATTTGAATGCTTTTAATGATCATGTAAATCCAAAAAAAATTAAAAAAATATTTTAAAACCTTTTTATATTCATAAAATTTTTTAAAAAAAATTAATAATTATTTTATTCATTTTTATTAGTATAATACTATCTTTTTTCAAAATCAACATTGAATAATACTAATCGATTTAATGTGGTTTCGTAATAATTATGATGTTATCCATTCACATACTATCATATATCATTCATAGTTTGATGTAGCTGATGGAATTTATAAATATTAATTATTTATAATTTAATAACATCATTTCATAAGTATTTTTTTATTCATCCTAATGATGCTTTTAGTTAAAAGCACTTTTTTTAATAATTTAATATAAATTGGTTGTATAGTATTATTTATTATATTAATTCTTTAGATTACAATTTAAGACCCCTAAAATAAGTATTTATTAATTATTATCTAATATTAATATTTAAATGAAATACTTATTATGTGTTGATATGATTTTCATGTCGATAGTGAGGTTGAATGAACAATAACATGATATAATTTATATGTGAATATTGGAATAGTAGATATTAGTTTAAAATCCTATCGCTCAAAAAGATAAAATTTCATTATATTGAATTTAGTAAGGTGAAAAATTAAAATTGAAAATAGTTATAAAATAAATGGTAAATATCAAAGAATATTTCACATATAAATATATCTCTTCTCCTCCGTTCATCATGGGATATTACATTTACAATTATCACTTATTCGTAATATTAAATATATATAAATTATTTTATACTTATAAAAATCAAATCATGAATGAAATAAAATATCAATTCATGGATCCCTTATCTCGAACTAACATTAAAATGTGTTGATAAAAGATGAAATGTAACATCAATATATGAATTATTATTTTATATGCATGTGAAAAATTCTAAATTTTTAAATGAATGAGAATGATAATTAAAATGGTTATAATATACCAGGCATGGTGAAATTTAAAAATCACCTAAGATGGCATGTGATAATTTGAAGGTAAACAAATATCTAAATAGGTCCCAAGAAAATATATAAGGATAAACCATAATAGTTAAATTTGTGGAATAAGAATACACATCCATGAGAGTTACAACATGGACCTAAAAATGATAAATTTGATGGAAAAAAATAAGAAAAATTTGAGTCTCTATGTCACTGTCTATCACCACTAACTAATCACTCAATTATGGAGAAGAAAAAGTGAGAATTTATATGAGTAAATTATTCCATTCCCATTAATTAACTCTTGAAAAACATGGTCTTAAACAAAACAATGTCAAATGTAGGGGGTGAGAACAATGAGGAGAAATATAATACCAATGTATTTATAAAATTTTTAATAGTATGATTCTGGTAGATCATTATTTAAATTAGAAAATGTTTATTAATACAATTATATAAAAACCACATTATTAAGAAAAATTTGGTTTCTTTAAAAATCATTACATATTCAAAGACCCATTAATATGAAAATAAACTAGAACAACAAAAATAAAGAAATATTCCAAACATCAATTTCCCAAAATTTTACAATGTAAAAATATAAATATCGGTATATTAGCATATCCAAGATAAAAAAAATTTGTTCATGAGGTCAATGGACTGAAATATATAATATAATCATGTGTTGGGATTATATATTTTTACCCATACCATTACTACATATTGGAAACATGGATTCACCAACACACAACCACATTATTTAATTCAATATTTCTAGGTGACATTATTTATCCCTTATAATTTTGTTTTATACTTACATAGGGGAATGGTACCCCATCTTCATCTCTACATAACATTATATAGTGCCCCTCGATACCTTACACAACCTTCTCTAATGTGACCATTCCCTAAAAAAAGTACATCCATAACCTTAGGAAGTGCATGAACTAGCTCCCTTACCCATAAAATACATGTAGTTTACCCTTACATAGCCTTTAAAAAAATATGCATACACTTATATGTTACAATAATTTGAGTTAGTACCCTTATGTGATACCCCAATACGACTCATTACCCTTATGTGACCCTAATTCAAAACCCATAAAAATCAATGATATCATTACAAATAAACATATTTTTCCCATACATAGTGAGGGATTCCTTTACACATAAAAGGTTAACACTCATAAAATATATAAAAAACTCACCTAACCTTATGTAACACTACTTTTTCCCTTTTTCAGTCCATAAAATCTCCATCTTACAACAACACAACTCATGAAAATTAATATTTACCCTTATGGGACTGCTAGAAATCACAGTTAAAAGGCAAGGAAGTAACATAAACATACGAAACCCTACATAATTTATACGGGTTAACAATAAGTTAAAAATTAATTTATTTATAAATTTTTTTAAAAAAATTACTTCCAAAATGGGATTCTAAATACCATGTAAAACCATTGGAAAAATAAAATCATATCAAAAAACTAGTAAACTATGGAAAAATTCGTCATTGAAAAGAAAATATGAGAGGGAAATCATTGGGTTGTGAAATTATCCTCACCATAATACTTTAAACACCAAAAGTTGTCTTGATTATAAGCTCACAATAGGATAAGGCCACTACTGCAACACTAATAATAATTTATCCCATTTCATGTGTCCATAATCAAAAATCTATGATATTACATGTTCTAAAGGAATCATTTTACCATACATTACATTTTTTGATCACTAAAATGAAAATGTTGTTCTACTATTGAGGTCTCTTGAACAAAATAAATATCTTTAATCTGAATCACCTGGGAAGGATGTGGTTAGTACTACCTTAGTTGAGAAAAAATTAATATATAATGAATCAATGTCATGAATAATAAATATTATAACTGATAAGCTAAAATTATATGAAATCTAATAGACTGAAATATACAAATATTCATAGGTGGATATTTTAGTAATTTTTCCTACCAAATATATCATAAGATAGGAGAATCTCTAAGAAAGTCACTATCACCATCCTCACAATTTATGACAAATTAGAATAGTCCATATTAGAATTTTCCTAAATTTTTGTGGTATCATACCTATTTCAGAATGACTATATATTTTTCTTAGTCAAATGGATGTGGCCCCATCCAACCAATGATACATCTTTAACATCATCTTAGTAAAAATGATATATAAAATTCCACCGATACAATTATTTCAAATATATCATTTTAATAAATTTGTTGGGATTATTTTTAATGCCTAGTTAAACGAAAAAAGTGTAATTTTTTCATAAACATATAATGTCTAGAAAAAATTC
Source organism: Viscum album (assembly GCA_963277665.1). Lineage (NCBI taxonomy): Eukaryota > Viridiplantae > Streptophyta > Magnoliopsida > Santalales > Viscaceae > Viscum > Viscum album. The sequence goes on from OY728156.1 coordinate 426,414,717, forward strand.
TCAATGCATATCATCACGAATATAAATATATTTCTCAGTCTTCCCCTCCATATGAGGATGATATGTCGTTATTAACTTCATTTAGGTACCAATTTTCCCCAATAAACCCTTCAAAAACCTATATGTGAATGATTATATCTATTTGATAATATTTCCTAAGGAAGACTGTATAAGTTTTTTAACCATTTCGATATATAAATTTACCATTACCTCTACTTACATTATCTATTTTATCAGAAAAAAATTTGGGTTATTTTTTATGACAATCATTAAAAAACCAAATATAATATGTCAAATATGTTATAAATGGTATGAAAGATTTAATTTCATATATATCTCATCCCAATTCCATACGGGAATGGGAAATTATTATAGAGAACCAGTTGTTCTCTATTAACACACCTTAATTATAGGATAAGTAATAATCTACGACACAATGGTTAAAATAAACCACCTCATCCCTTACCACCAATATCAATCTCTAAAATAATATATATATGTGTAGCCCTAGGTTGAATGTATCAACATGATTGTTTTATATCATGCATCAATTCCTTTCTCAGAGTTATAGGAGAAACCAACCATCCATAGACACAAAATGATTCCAAAAAGACCATAACTAATCACCCGATATCTCCAAAACATTTATGATTTTTCCAAAGATCAAGGAATATGTTTTGTTTCATTTTTGTGCCTTATTTAATCATAAAATTCTGATTTTTCCTTAACAACTATTAATAACTATTAAACAGCCTCTTCCACACCCATTTTCCTCCCAAAGAAAAAACTCACAATAGATAACTCATTTAGTGATTGCGTAATGGACTAGATAAGAAAATATATACTTAAATAATTAGTGAACACGTTTTCCTTTCTCTGTGAATATGGTATGACAAAATATAATTTCTAAATATATACACCCTAGTGTCTCTATCACAAAATATAATCCCTCTAGATAAAAAATTAATGTAGTTTCATTCATTTATAGTATACTATAAACATATCCCCAAAGAGATAGGGGAGAAATGTTTTGGGAGTATATATAACTACTTCCAAATAAATGTTATGTTAATGAATGTTATTTTCCAAAGGGAAGAGTTAAAGATATCCATAGGATATCACCGACATTCCTTGTACTATGAGACATCCCAATTATATGCCTGAGGAGTCATTAAAACTATAATAACCTGAAATAAGTTTTGATTGAATCAAAAATAGATTTAATAATAATAAATTTTTAATTTACTTATAAGACCAATAAGACTTGTCTTTTCACTCAAAATTAATACCAATAAAGTTTAATTCTATCAATGTGATGAAAAATTAGAGAGAGTTTTGGAAATATTACAATAGTAACTCGTAAGGCCCATGAATCTCTAAATTTATATCAAATTCATTAGTTGATAATAATAAATCTAACCTTGAATTTTTTTAGTTTCCACTGAGACAACCCTCATGGATAAAACATGGCCTAAAAAATTTAACTTTGAGTGAGAAGTAAAATTTTGATAGATTACTTAAAGATTTATTTTATCTAATTTTGGGGATAATATTTAAATGATCGACACTCTCTTCCTCTACCAGGGAATACACAAAATTTTCCAAAACATAATCAATAAAAAGTACATAAAATTGTCTATCGTATAGTTCATTTGTTCTCAAATTACCATATAAGTTTTAGTGATATGTAATGGAATTACCAGAATCATAAAAATAACTTGTTTGCCTCTAAACACTATCAAAGATAAGTCATCTCATTTTACTATTAACTAGTGGTACATTAATCTCATGTATATCTTATAATACCACAAGAATACCATGAAATAAATAAAAATATTTTCAATCCAAGGAAAAATATAATTATTCACGATAGTCACCCAATTAAGTTTCAAGTAGTAATGAAAATCATGAGGCTTCTTCCATCAAAATTTTTAAATAGAATAACTGAATCACAATGTGACACGTTATGGTGAATAAATATATTTCACTCATGATATATGTTTTGAAATGTAAGTCCCATTATCATTGAAGTTTCATGGGGTATGATGTCATAGAAATAGGTATCATACTAGGAATTGGGTATATAGTGATCTTCATATCATAATGTGGAACTAACAAAGAGACATCATCTAGGAAGGATTTTGGGTTTGTATTCACCATTGTAAGATATTGGATTCTCAAATGAGTACCAAACACATCGCGGAATTCCTCTAACATTTCACATGAGACCATTATAAAATATTAATCAACAATACCCACCCCTTTACCACATACAGGTACTAATCACCATGAGACACATGAATGTACGCATATAAAGATAGAAATGGAGCTCAATATTGGTAATAGTAAATCTATACACCAAGACTGGCAATAAAATTCCTGAAAATAATGAAGTCAAATATATGAAGATCATGATACATGAAATATAACTCCAATTCAATGTTGACAATCATCACCTAAAATGAAAAAAAAATTAAAATCATATTCATACCTCTATCCTAAGGGAGAGGGAAGTTAAAACATAAATGAAATAATATATGTATATAATCTAATCATTTAATCCAAAACATTTGATAAAAGGTTATATTTTCACTATTATCAAGTAATTACAGTTATATAGTGGAAAAATGAATGTCGTACCACTAATTGTATCTATCCCATCCTCAGATTCCTCTAGTGAATACATCCCTAAACAATGACATCATGAATTATCTCATCCATTATCCTTAATTTGTACATGATTATTCCAATTAGAGAGAGATTAAATTCGCCCAAACCACGATGAATCTGGATAAAGTTGAGGCCTTTTGTAATATGAGATCTTATCGTAGTATCTTTGGACATTTAATTATAGAATCTAAAAGGATGTATGGTAAATCCCCAATTATGGAAAGTCCCCAGTGTGAAATGAGAAATAGAATTTGTATGACTATGTCTACAATAATAATTTAAATCCAACTTCTATTATCCTAATGGAGTACCAGAAACATGTCTCAATGGAATCTACACCCCTGTTAAATTTTGATTTCATGCAAAATACACAGACTATCTACCTCCTGTAACAACAGATGCTCCACCGATGCTTTTTTTTATAGCAATGTCATCCACTACCAAGCAAACATTATCTTATACCTTATAATTGGTGAATATTCATAATATAATCAACATCAATTGAATATCATGATTTAGAAACTTAATGAATTTCAATGATTTTTAAAAATATATTCTGAAAATATCATGTACTATGTGAATTAACTCATAAAAACTCATGGAATACTCCATAACTACATTATACAATTACACTATGGTTAGAAAATATCCACTCTTTCCCAATAAAAAATGTTTCACTATAGTGTTTTTGGATGATGATACTCTTAAACTAGGACCATGTGAGATCATCATGAATCTTACATTCCAAAATGGACTACAATAATATGATCTTCACTCCTTCAATAATATAGGTGGAAAACATAATTGTATCATTTTTTTAGTTTTCAAAAAGTGGGGGAACCTTTCAATATTCTCTATCCGCTCTTCAGAATCCTCATGTCCTTTGTCACCAAGGAAATGTGTGAATCTTTTTTGATATATTATGAGGCAAGATACACTATCCATCCATATTTAAAATCATTTTCATCTCCTAGAGTCTAAATAGTGTTGAAAACGTCATCCACCATGTGAGGATCTACTAAATGATTCATTAGAAAAAAAATCATGTATCCCTTTTAGGTTGAATTTTTCAATCGGTCACAAGAAAAATATAATATTATGTGAAATGAAAATTTAGAATCAAATGAATAGCTTACACTACTGGAAAAATCAATATTTGTGACGGGTTATTTGCGACGAGGAGATGTCTCTTGTCGCTAATAGTTTGGCACGACTTGCGCACCAAACCACGCTGCTTGCGCACCAAATTGCACAAGATTATTTGCGACGAGCTCGTCGCAAATACCCGATGGCGGTTAATAGATTTTTGCGACGGGATGTCGTCCCGTCGCAAAAAAAGTGTCGGCCGGAACTATTTGCGACCGGGCCCATCGCAAATACCCTGGTAACCGCCGACTGTAATTAATGTAGGTGAGGGTATATGCGACGAGAAACCCATCGCAAATAACCCCGTCACAACTAATCTAACCTTTATATACCCTCATCTGTTTTTTACCAATTCACTATGATCTTCCTCTCTCTCTCATTTCATTTTTCAGTTTCAAGGAAAAAGTTTATTTTAGTTAAATTTTTTTATACGAGAGCAATTGGAGGGCGCCAATATCTTCAGAATATCAAAGTTTAAGGTATATATATTATATTTTTTTTTATATTTTCATTATTTGTTTATGTTAATTTTAATTGTTGTTTATTATTTGTAATAAAATTAGTTTTCAATTTAATTTTATTTATATTTATATTTAGTAAGAAATTGATATTGTTAGTGATAATTATTAATAATTAGTGTTAATTTGCAATAACTAGATATAATTAGTAACAATTCAAAATAATTAGAACTAATTATTAATAATTAGATATAATTAGAAATAATTAGTAATAATTTGATATAATTAGTAACAATTAGATACAATTAGTAATAATTAGATGTAATTAGTAATAATTAGATATAATTAGTAATAATTAGTTATAATTAGTAATAATTAGATATAATTAGTAATAATTAGATATTAGTAGTAATAATTAGATTTAGTTAGTAACAATTAGATATAATTAGTAGTAATTAGATATAATTGGTAATAATTAGATATAATTAGTAATTATTAGATATAATTAGTAATAATGAGATATAATTAGTAATAATCAGATATTGTTAGTAATAATTAGATATAATTAGTAATAATTGGCAATAATTAGTAATAATTAGTAATAATATTAATAATTAGCAATAATTTGATATAATTAGATATAATTAGTAATAATTAGGTATAATTAGTAATAATTAGATATAATTATTAATAATTAGTAACAATTAGATATAATTTGTAATAATTAGATATAATTAGTAATTATTAGTAATAATTAGTAATAATTAGTAATAATTATTAATAATTAGTAATAATTAGATATAATTAGATATAATTAGAAATAATTATTAATAATTAGTACAAATTAGTAATAACTAGTAAAAATTAGTAATAATTAGATATAATTAGTAATAATTAGTAATAATTAGATATAATTAGTAATAATTAGTAATAATTACATATAATTAGTAATAATTAGATATAATTAGTAATAATTAGATTAATTAGTAATAATTAGATATAATTAGTAATAATTAGATGTAATTAGTAATAAATAGATATAATTAAGAAGAATTAGATATAATTAGTTATAATTAGATATAATTTGATATAATTAGTAATAATTTCTAATAATTAGTAATAATTAGTAATAATTAGTAATAATTAGTAATAATAATAATAATTAGTAATAATAAGTAAAAATTAGTAATAATTAGTAACAATTAGTAATAATTACGAATAATTAGTAATAATTTGCAATAATTAGTAATAATTAGCAATAAATAGTAATAATTAGTAATAATTAGTAATAATTACTATTAATTTGTAATAATTTGTAATAAATAGTAATAAATAGTAATAATTAGTAATAATTAGTAATAAATAGTAATAATTAGAAATAATTAGTAATAATTAGTAATATTAAGTAATAATTAGTAATAATTAGTAATATTTAGAAATAATTAGTAATAATTAGTAATAATTAGCAATAATAGGGAATAATTAGTAATAATTAGTAATAATTAGTAATAATTAGTAATAATTAGTAATAATTTGTAATAAATAGTAATAAATAGTAATAAATATTAATAATTAAATGGTAATAATTAGTAATAATTAATTTGTATTAATTAATTTATAATATTTAATTAGTAATAATTAATTAGTAATATTTAATTAGTAATAATTAATTAGTAATAATTAATTAGTAATAATTAATTAGTAATAATTAATTAGAAATAATTAATTAGTAACAATTAATTTGTAATAATTAGTAATAATTAGTAATAATTAGTAATAATTAGTTAGTAAAAATTAGTAATAATTAATTAGTAATAATTAAATAGTAATAATTAATTTGTAATAATTAATTAGTAATAATTAATTTTGAATAATTAATTATTAATAATTAATTAGTAATAATTAATCAGAAACAATTAATTACTAATAATTAATTAGTAATAATTAATCAGAAATAATTAATTACTAATAATTAGTCAGTAATAATTAATTAGTAATAATTAATCATAAATAATTAATCAATAATAATTAATTAGTAAGAATTATTTAGTAATAATTAATTAGTAATAATTAATTAGTAATAATTAATTTGTAATAATTAAGTAGTAATAGTTAATTAGTAATAATTAAATAGAAATAATTAAATAGTAATAGTTAATTAGTAATAATTAATTTGTAATAATTAATTAGTAATAATTAATCATTAATAATTAATTAGTAATAATTAATTAGTAATAATTAATAAGTAATAATTAATTTTTAATAATTAGTAATAATTAGTAATAATTAGCAATAATTAGTAATAATTTGTAATAATTAGTAATAATAAGTATTTATTTGTAATAATTAGTAATAATTGCTAATAATTAGTAATAATTAGTGATAATTAGTAATAAAGAGTAATAATTAGTAATAATTAGTAATAATTAGTAATATTTGGTATTAATTAGAAATAATTAGTATTAATTAGTAATAATTAGTAATAATTAGTAATAAATAGTAATAATTAGTAGTAATTAGTAATAATTAGTGTTAATAATTTGTAATAATTAGTACTAATTAGTAATAATTAGTAATAATAATTAATAATTAGTAATAATTAGTGTTAATAATTTGTAATAATTAGTAATAATTAGTAATAATTAGTAATAATAATTAATAATAATTATTAATAAAGATTTATAATAATTAGTAATAATTAGTAATAATAATTAGTAATAATTAGTAATAATTAGTAATAATTTGTAAGAATTAGTTATAATTAGTAATAATTAATTTGTAATAATTAATTAGTAATAATTAATTTGGAATAATTAATTATTAATAATTAATTAGTAATAATTAATCAGTAACCATTAATTACTAATAATTAATTAGTAATAATTAATCAGTAACAATTAATTACTAATAATTAATCAGTAATAATTAATTAGTAATAATTAATCAGAAATAATTAATCAATAATAATTAATTAGTAATAATTATTTAGTAATAATTAATTAGTAATAATTAATTTGTAATAATTAATTACTAATAGTTAATTAGTAATAATTAATTAGTAATAGTTAATTAGTAATAATTAAATAGTAATAGTTAAATAGTAATAGTTAATTAGTAATAATTAATTAGTAATAATTAATCATTAATAATAAATTAGTAATAATTAATTAGTAATAATTAATAAGTAATAATTAATTTTTAATAATTAGTAATAATTTGTAATAATTCGCAATAATTAGTAATAATTAATAATAATAAGTATTTATTTGTAATAATTAGTAATAATTGCTAATAATTGCTAATAATTAGTGATAATTAGTAATAAAGAGTAACATTTAGTAATAATTAGTAATAATTAGTAATAATCAGTATTAATTAGAAATAATTAGTAATAATTAGTAATAATTAGTAATAATTAGTTATAATTAGTAGTAATTAGTAATAATTAGTAATAATTAGTAATAATTAGTAATACTTAGTAATAATTAGTAATAATTAGTGTTAATAATTAGTAATAATTTTTACTAATTAGTAATAATTAGTAATAATAATTAAGAATAATTAGTAATAAAAATTAATAATAATTAATAATAATTAGTAATAATAATTAGTAATAATTAGTAATAATTTGTAATAATTTGTAAGAATTAGTTATAATTAGTAATAATTAGAAATAAATAGTAATAAGATAATTATATTATCAATATTTATGAAAAAACAATATTAATATTATTAAAAAATAAAAAATTTATAAAATATTAAAATTATTAATATTCTCAATATGCTTTGTCTATTCTTAACATGTTCAAATCTCAAAGGGTCGCCAATTGTATCCTGGTTGCAAGATAAAAAAAATTAGAAGAAATTGCAATATTTATGGATATTAAATTAGATAATACAATGTCAAAAAATTGATTTGACTAGATATTTTCTTTGGTTAAAACACTATTACATGAAGGAAATCGGTTGCCTGCAAATTACTATGAGAGCAAGAGGCTGATTCGTAATCTGGGCCTTAGTTATGAGAATAATCATGCATGTCCAAATGATTGGATTATATATTCTTGCGAAAATGAGTCATTGGATAGTTGTCCCACATATGGACAATCAAGTTATAAATAAGCTCATCTAGGGAAGTTTAAATCGACTCTAGAAAAATAGTTGAGATATTTCCCGCTTACACCCAGTATGCAGCATTTATTTATGTCACAGAACATAGTGTCAATGATGTCATGGCACAAAACCATGAATTCAACTGATAAAAGCTTGAATCATCCATCTAGTGGTGATTCATGGAAACATATTGACCGTTTACATCTTTCTATTGCTATAGAAGCCTGTAACGTGTGATTGGGTCTTTCTAGTGACGATTTCTATCCGTTTGGTTCTTATGGTAGTCAGTATTCATGTTGGAATGTCTTTATAACTCCGTACAATTTGCCTCCATCGATGTTGATGAAAGAGACTTATATCTTTTTGACACTATTAATCCCTGGATATCCGAAAAAGAATATTGATGTTTATTTGAAACCATTGATTGGTGAGTTAAATGAATTGTGAAGTGATTGTGTTAATACATATAATGTTGCTGTGAAACAAAATTTCATATTAAAAGCTGCATTGATGTGGACTATTAGTGATTTTATAGCATATGTCATGTTATCTGGTTGGAGTACACATGGTCCGAAATCATGTCCTTACTATTTGAAAGAAAACAAAGCCTTTATGCTCATCAATGGAAAAAAACTTCTTATTTTGATTTTCACCGTAGATTTCTTCCAACCGATCATCTTTTTCGAAGGAACAAATCTCATTTCAGAAAAGTTAAAATTGAAAGGGATGAACCTCCAAAGATGATCTCATGTACATAGTTAATATCAGTTATATTTTCATTACCCCCATTACATTTGGACCAACAGCAAACCCATTGAAAATTCATGGCTTTGGGAAATATCATAATTGGATAAAATAGTGCATATTTGGGATCTTCCACATTGTTCTGATTTGTTGGTCCACCAAATTTTGGATGTTATGCATAACGAGAAGAACTATATTGATAATTTATTTCATAACGTTTTGGATACACCAAGGAAGACCATTGATACTGTAATGGCACGATTAGATCTTGCCCAAATTTTCAGGTGACCAGAACTTGAACTTTTTAAGCATGTCAGATCACATAGGTTAATGAAGCCAAAAGCAGCATATACACAGTCAAAAGAGAGTCCCTTATTATTTTGTCAGTGGATTGCATATTTGAGACTCTAGATGGCTATGCTTCCAATTTGGGATGATGTGTTGAGAATGGTTATATTACATGATTAAAAAGTCAAGATTTTCATGTTGTAATGGAAAGAATTATACCGATTAGATTTAGAGGTTTGTTGAATTATATGATTCTGTATTTTATAACAGACATATCATATTTTATTCGAGACATTTGTGCAGTGAAAATAGACTAAGAAGAGATAGAAAAACTAGAAGAAGATGTTTCTTTAATTATATGTAAACGGGAAAAAATCATTTTGTCGGCTTTCTTTGACTCAATGAAACATATGATATTACACTTCCCTCATGAAGCTAAATTTGGTGGTCCAGTAATATTTCGATGGATGTAATCATTCGAGAGATAAATGCAGAAATTGATGAAAAAATTATGTACTAAAGTATCAGTTGAAGGCTCAATTTCTGAAGATTATTTTCAAGAGGAAATTTCTTTTTTTGTCCACCCATTATTTTGAATCTCAATATCACTAAAAACACATTCACATGGGACTAAATGAGAGGAATGTTAATGATGTAATAGAATATCAATTAACAGTTTTTAATAAGCCATATCTTGGTTTCGGTGGAGTTCATGAATCATGGTTTTCAGTTGATGAACATTACAGAGCTTATACCTAAGTTCTGCTCAATTGTGAAGAAATGACATCATTTGTCCTGTGATTTCTTCTTTCAATTTTTCTATAATTTATGTTAAAATATTTAAACATATTTTATTTTTAGGTTATATAATAATCAGATCATGAAACAACTTCAACAAATTACATCAGATTCTCTTGATGAACGCAGAAAAAGAAATTTCTCAATGAGTTAAAAAACTAGTAACCTAAATTATTGATGGTTTAATATAAATTCCATTTATTATTTATTTTATTGATAATTGTTTTACAAATATCAAGGTGTATCAATATTCTAATTATATTGATAACATACTATGTATAATGAGTATCCCACCATCCAAAAATGGTTAAATCTTATAATGAATAGGTGGTGAATGGTATTCGATTTCATAAACATGTATACGAGGAAACAAAAAAAACAATTAACATTGGAGTTTTCTTGAGAGGATCACATCACAGAGAATGTGAAGTTGACTTTTATGGAATTTTGGAAGAAATTATTGAGCTGTGTTATCTAGGACAGAACTAAATAACAATGTTTAAATGTCGGTGGTTGGATACTGAGAGAGGCTTGCATGTTCATCTGACTCATGGAATCGACGAAATTAAATGTAAAATTATTCTTGTAGTAAATGAACCATCATTACTAGCTTAATAGGGACATAAAATTTATTAAGAAAAGTACTGTTCTACTTCAAGAGACATGAGTGATTGGTGGAGTATAATAAATATGAAATCTTGGGAAAATCTGTTTACTCAAACTGAATGTGGTTCCAATGAAGTGGAAAGAATTGAAATTATTCAAGAGACTACTCAAAATCCATATGATTCACAAAGAGACGTGAATATCGATGAGAGCACCTTATAATTAAGGTTTGATGGTGATAAAAATGTTAATGATGTTACATATGAATTTGAATTGACAAGAGATGCTGAATGTGAAACTCATATGGATATTGATGATGCTGAGGAGGAAGTTGAAGACATTGAATTTGAAAGCTATGGAGAAGAGGATAAAGATGAACATTGACACAGTTAAATGTTGGTTATAATCATAACTAATATATATCTATAAATAATTGTTATTTTCAACAATCTGCGAACAACAATAATTTTGTGTTTCAGATGGACTTTGATATATTGCGTGAGTTAGAGGATGCTGATCTATGTTTTCATGATGGCGATGTGGGATCATCTGACGCTCAGCCGACTGGTGGTTTTGGAGGTACGCAGAGGGGGTGCGTTCTTGCGCAACTGATGATTCCTAACCATATCCTTGAGTGATGTCCAGATCTTGGTTTCGATCCACGCACACTGAGGTATGGTAACCTGTATATTTTAGTTAGTTTTCATTAATTTATTTATATATATACTAATTGTTTGATTTTTTATTCATTTTTCACAGTTTTGAGCATGTAGCTATTGGACAGGGGAGCGCTATATTGCGCAATTATTTTTCTCAGCCATGGATCACATGGGAACAGATTCCTGTTGATGTGAGACGCGTCATGTTCCTTCGTTGGCTGCTATGTAAATAAGTAATATTTATTTTGAAAATTAATTTATTAAAAACTTGATATTATAAATTAAATGTAGGGTTTATGGTATCCTATCGATGATAGCATGTGCGACGCTATTTATGTGGCATGGTAGGTTTCTATGCGTGACTGTTTTGTCAGTTTTTGCACAATTTGAGAAGAACAACCATTAAGAAAGTAGGAGTGAGAGAATTTTATGAGTCATGTAGATCCCACTGACCAGAGTACATTTCATCTCACGTTTGAGATGGATTTGTTTATACAGGTTGGGTGGTGGATTTCAGAGGAGATTTTCAGTGGGACGGAAAAACTGGGGGAGACAGGAGGTGACACATCGAGCTGGTAGCCGTACATTCAGTTCGCATAGATATCATCTGGTAAGTAAATTTTATAAATATTTTATATATCGTTAAATATAAATAGTTTATTTTGTATTTATGTTGGCAGTCGAGCATCCCGATATTACGAAGTTTTACATTTATCGGAGGATGTACAGTGATCCAGCCACTGGAGAGATTAAAGGTGATTGCTAGAGTCAGATTCCGGTTAGTATTATTTTTTCAGTTAGAAAATTAACTGCATATAATATTTTCACAATTTTAATTTTAAATTTGAATTGAAGGAGTCACATGAGGCTGAAACCTCTCAGACACATGCTGAGAGTCAGGACGAGATGACAGATCAGACCAATTTGCATCATTTCGATGAGGCAACATGGATGCAGGTGACTCAGTATGGAATTGAGAAGGGCAGAGTAGTTGGTATCGGCTCTCCATTGACTCCTGATACTTATTATGTTACTACTGCGATGTCGGCGCCTAGCTTGAGAGGAGCTCGTGGAGAGGAATAATCTTCTAGCTCACATTATTAGGAGAAGTTCCTAGCTCAGGCTGAGCTTATAGAGACTTTTCAGAAGCTGCAAGAAGATATGTGTCGGCGGTAGCTGCAGCATGAAGAGCATCCTGAGAGGAAGATGTGTCGATGGCAGCAGCAGCAACAACAGCATGAGGAGGAGATGCAACGATGGAAGGAGCAGCATCACGAGCAGATGTAATACATGCATCGTCTGACTCGTAGTTTAGGGATGGAGATTTTTCCACCAGCACCTTCCCCTCCTCCACCTCCTCCAGAAGACGACCCCCCAATGATATTTTTATGTTAGAACCATTGGAATTTAACATTTTAATATGAATTATTTACATTTTTTTGTCTTTTATCTAAGTGAAAATATTAAATAATTTAATTTTTAATATTTTTTTATAAATATTTTGTGAATATTGAGAATTTTATTATTTTTTTTATTTTTTTATTATTTAAATAATAATATTACTTATTTATTTAATATTATTTTTTTGGTAATATATTTTTTAATGTTTCATTATTTAATAATAATAATAATAATAATATTTTATGAATTTTCTATATTTTTGGGAATATTGAGAATTTTAATATTTTTTATTTTTTTAATAATAGTAGTATTATTTTTTAATTAATCATAAATTTATTAAATTTATTTTTTTAAAATTAATTTATTGTTTGTGACGAGACATTTTTCGATGGGATCCCTTCGCAAATAGTATAACTAAATATTTTTAAAAACATATTTACGAAAGGACTACTTACCCCTCACAAATACCTTGTTGCGACGGGCCCATCATAGAAAGCTTTATACATATATATGCATATATATTATTGCAAAGGGACAACATGCCCTTCACAAAAACTATTTGCGACAGGCCTGTCACGAAAACGTTTATGTATATATAAAACATATTATCAGAGGCCTATTTGCGATGGTGATGTTTCCTGTCGCAAATACAATTATTTACAACAGCCCGTCGCAAATACCAAGAATTCAAGTAGTGTTAAAAACAATTAAAAAAAATAATTTTAAATAAATCATTGATTCAAAAAGGAAATTAATATTTAGATAATGAATAGATTACATTATTAAATATTCTTGAAATTCCTGTATTATAACCTCTAAAACTAAGTACACGATTTATTGAAATCCATGAACCACTATGATGACATGGGTTCATAGATAAAAGTGTGCAACCTAGTTATCCTTTATTACATAAAATCTAAATTCTAAAGGACCTAATTTCTTAATAAATACATACATTTACCAAAAAAATGAAATATATACACCCATCCCTCTATGAAATTTCATTGATTCAATTTTGTAATGAACCAACCCAGGCCATCATTACACATCTTCTAAGATGAAAAAACAAAAGATAATGTCCATCTAAATATCTAAGAATTCAACATGAATTAAAAAATGGATATATTCCAATATTATAAAATTCATAAGAATATTAAGCATCCTTAATACATTCAACATTGAGAAAAATCAGCTGTAGTTAAAGGTAAAACCTGACATTAAAATGTTGATTTTATATGTGACTATACATCTCCACGAAGCCATCTCTCCAAGATGGTGAAAAAAATATAGAGATTATGAATAACTACATGACACCCTTCCCGTTATTATTTTCATAAAAAATATCTTACAACAAGAAAAAGTAAAATTTTATGTTTAATAAAAATCATATTGGGATACAACCAATGAATCAACAAATACTCTTACACTATTATAGTGTAAGTTCATGATTTAAAATTGAAATATTGTATTAAACATTTTCTATAATATAACCATCTAGTAAATAATCCTTTGTTTTATTTTTGAAACATTCCATATTCAAAGACACGTGAATATGAACAGAATGAATAATAATAAATATAGAGAAATAATTCCAAAACCCATAACCCAAATGAAGAATTGGTAAGTTTATAAGTTTTGATACACAATTTTAACCGTGATAAATCAATAAAATCTATATTTCGAGAAGAAAACAAAATCCAAAAAGATAAAGAAGTTTGAATATAAAATATTTTTTACAAGTGAAACCACCATGCATGACCCATATTTGGCTCTATCCTATGAGAATAAATCACGTATAATATAATAAGACTATAAAAATGAGTTAAAATTGATTATACCACATCCTCTAGCGATTATTTCAGTTATAGGATACCCAATTTGTTTCCATGATATCTTGAGATCATAAATAAGAAACCTAATCATGTTTTATATAGAAGAGTTTATTGTTTCAATTCTTAATGATTCTAAATCATCTAATGTTCCATGGTTTCCAAAAATAATCATAAATCATTATCACAATTTTGTTTTTTCACTAGTGGTGTATTACCAATTCAATGCTGTTAGAATCCACATTTTGATGAAAAAATTTTTCAACATACATTTATCATGAAAAGCAACACCAGACCCCCAATTTGGAAATATAATTTAAATTATATTCTATTATTCCGTATATTTTTAAACACATAAAATCATAATACTATATTTATATACAATCCTCTTTGAAATAATTTGTGAAATCAACCACGATCTAATTGTAGAAGTTTCCCATTATATATTCCATATAATAGA
This sequence comes from Viscum album, assembly GCA_963277665.1. Taxonomy (NCBI): domain Eukaryota; kingdom Viridiplantae; phylum Streptophyta; class Magnoliopsida; order Santalales; family Viscaceae; genus Viscum; species Viscum album. Next base: position 426,429,889 of record OY728156.1, read on the forward strand.
ATTCAAAAAATCAGCTACAAATGATTTACAAAAAACATAGAAACAATATATTCTCTATGAACAAGATAATTTTCAAAATAATTATTTTTATAAATAAAAAGGTATTTTTCATGAAAATTGGTTATTTAATATTATAACACCACTATATGGACACATATACTATAGAAAAATTTGAGGGATTTTTTTAAAAAAAACCCTTGAGGCATTAGTACAAAAAATAAAATCAATTATTCTTATATTCATATCCTAGTGGGGAAAAATAAGAAAATTAGTCATCAATCTCAAACACCATAAACTAATGTTGAACACCAAAAAAATATCATATTGAGTATATAAAAAATAATGGTACCAGTTGTTTTCAAATGTCTTCTAGTTTATAAAAGTAAAACTACCAATTAAATAAACAAAAAAATGTTTTGTTTTAATCATAAAATGAATGAAAATAATTTAATAATACACTCATAATGGAGTTAAACACATTAAACAGATTCAATGTATTTCTCCAATGATTTTAGATCATTAGAATCATTAATATTAGGTTCTAGGGTTGTTCTGAAGAATTAATAGGTAATATACATTTTTTAATTAATTGTGATAAAATAGACATTGATTAAAGGGTAAAATGTATTTACCCTCACACAACCAAATTATGTTTCATAATAGTTTTATTTTTCAATTACATAAACCATAGAATATAGGGGTTATCTTACACATGGGATGGGTCAAACTTATATAAATCTATCTAACAAAATTCATCGCCTAAGGTGCCCTTACAAGACTTCTATAAATGCGATGTTACCCCTATGAAATTCCCTCCATACCCATATGTAGTTCATGTTACTATTTTATTACCCTTACCCAATATATATGTTAACTTTATTTATCCTTTTCAAAAATCAAACATACCCTTGTGGGTCACTATTATGACCATAGGTTCCCTTATGTGATACAAGTAGGTGACATATATCACATAAAAAATACTCATATGAAACCCATAAAAAAATAAAAAATAACATTATGTAGCACCTAAGTTACCCTTAAATAGTAAGGGAAATAATTTTAATTTTAATTTTTCTCGTACAAAACATATTTAAAATTTATTTTATGTTTACTCATTTATTATTTTACCCTTACACACTGCATGAAATTTCCCTCCAACCCTTACACAACTAATGAAAATTAAGAGTTATCGATACACATCTTTATGAAATCACCCAACAAGATTATAAATATTATCATGAAAATTATTAGTTTTTTAATAAAATAGATTATTAATTTTGACCAAAAGTGATTATAAAGACCAATTAAAAACCAACGATATTCCAAGGAATGTACAATAAATCTGATTTAAAAAGGGAAAAATCATTAACCAAATTATATACTTGATAGAAAATTACAAGTTGTTAAAATTTTTATAAAAAAATAAAATTAAATTAAAGCATAATATTTATATATAGGTCATTATATATATTGTTAGGAGGTGGATGAGTTGTGTAATTAATGTAAGTAAATGGGAAAGAATTTGGATCGTCTCTTGAAGTATACTTTGAAAGAGAAGAACTTGAATAAATTTTCAAGGGATATGAGATTCCAAAATTTTATATAGAAATTGGAAGATATTAAATATATATATTTTTCAGGGTATATTTTAAATAGACATGTGGATTCAAGTGGATAAAAGTGACCTTATAATATAATTGGGAATGTGGGCCATTTTTTTGTATAATATTGATAGGTAGGTGATAAGAGTTGAATTAAATGATAATAAGCTCGGTTATATTGTGAATGTTTTTGAGACGTGTATGTAATACTTTCGAACTTAAAAAAGGTATTCGTGAAGGTCTAATATTTAAATTGATTTAGTAAAATTTTATCCACAAAAAAATTATACATTTTCTAACTTAATAGCCATGATTGAAATTTAACCATGATAATAATATTATTACTAAAAATATAATGTGGTAAAACAATTATATAAAAAATGGATTTATAAAATTACTTTTATTTATATAATATAACATTTATTACTAATTAAATGACAATAAATAATTTTGAATATATGTTTAAAATTAAAAATCAAATATTAAATTATATTAAATTATATTAATTTCAAAATTACACAATATTTATAAAAATATCATTCGATTAAAAATAATCATTTTATAATTTTCATTAGTATTTATATAACTAAATCATTTTTAGGTAATAATTAAATTTACCATATTGTTTAATTTCATTGTTTTGATTTAATGTTTTAAAACAATTTTATTGAATTCAAATTTCTAATTATATAAGATCCTATTTAAATTGAAGTGTGTACAATGCAGAAATATAATTTTTAGAAATACTATTCATTTTAGGAATAAAATAAATTTAATACATTCCTAGTAGTATCTTTTGAAAAAATTTATCTATATTTATTATAAATATTATAAATACATTCCATTTAATTCATTTTGTTCACAAATATAGTAATCGTTTTAGTGTCGGAAAAAAAAATATTTGATGAATATCTTTTTTAATGAATAAAATTATTTATTTTTTTATTTAGTTATATTAATTATATTGTGTTAATGAATTTGTATTGAAAATTTCATATATATATATATATATATATATCGTAATTTAGTTATAACACTTTCTACTCACCAATTATGTTCTAATATATTCAGAATTATATACTATTTCATGGTTCGTTGGGGTTCTATTTTTCATATGAAGGAATACTCTAGACACTCTATTTATTCAATAGAAATAAAATATGAATCACCGACATATTAAAGTGTGGTAGTCTTTGAAATATATTTTTCCAACTATAATTAATGTTGGATCATATTTCATACCATCTTGTTTTGGGTACTTATAGGCTTCTAAAACACAATTATTTATATAGAATAAAATACATGCTTCGTATCATACGGAAAAGTCAATATATTGATCTGAATCTCTTATATTTATGATTTCAAAATAATTAAATAATAGCATTATTTCAATGACATGGGTGCTATTAATTTTTTAATGAAAACACGAAAATTTATGAAAACATATATTTTATAGCCTCCAACTCAGTAACATGTAACAAGACATTATTTATTTTAATTTTAATTTCCTCACATTGTATCACTGTAACATATCATGTGGTAAAAACCACATCATATTATTATGAAAATAATAATAGCTTCTTGATATCAATAATTTTTAATAAATATATCATGGTTCATTTTTTCTCATTGCCTTCCTACATCATGGTTATCATTATCACATAGTTCTATCCCACTCTAGGCTATGTCCACCTCCAACTCCATTAATATTGCTATGGATGGGCTTAGTACCACCTTATGATAGAATATATATTTTAAAATGATGGAATATTTAAATATATTTATTTTGAAATAAAAAGACCATAGTTTAATAGTCATGTTATTTATGTATTTTTTTCTTTAAAAGAAATATTTAAATTATCGAATACTCATTACAAAAACTTGTGATGATTTTTTTAATCTATTCCGAATATTATTATTTTATTTCCATTAATAGAACTATAGATTCAACAAGATTCCTTTAATGACCTTAAAAATTCTATAAGATATATACAATTTGATTTAAAACTATATTATAAAATTTATACCTAAATTCAGTTCCAACATCATCACATGAACAATAACATAAATCACATCATAAATAAAAAATCTGAATAGAATAATATTTTGATAACACATAACACAACCAAATTGTGTGAAAATGATTCAAGATATAATTAAATATTAATGAAAATACTATCCCCCTTAAATTATATATGTCATGTTCGTTATCTTTATATAAAATTTGTAAGTAGATGTTCAGTAATAGATAAAAAATGATCAATCCAAATTGAAAAAGTAATATAATGATAATGTATAAGAAAACCACTCAATTGAATCATCAAGGAGTGAAGCATATAAACTATAATAAAACAGTATTCAAATTCCAAAAAACATAAATGAATACGCCACATGACATAATAATTAAAAACACTATAAACAAAAATCCATAAACAAGATCAAGTTGAAGGGCCTCATTTTTAGATGCTTCAAGAAGAGAATCCTAATTGGGGGATGGATAAAAGATAGAGATAATGATATCCACATCATAATAAAAAATCTAGACTATTCCTTTATCAGAATGATATTCCACTCTAAAATCGATATTTGGAAATTAATATGATCCATTAAATTTATTGTTATATAAGTAAATTTTTACATTATAATATAATAATATTAAAAAATTAAAATTTTATTGATTAATCTAAGGAGGAATCCTAATTTTGTAAAAGTAATGGTCAGTCCACAATAGTTTCCAAGTCCATAAAACATTTTTTTATTAAATTAATATTCAGGGAGTCGAACCACTAATGATCTAAAAAATAGGGCACATCATATCATTAGTTTCAGTGCTATAGAAAAAATTGACGAATACCATAGACTATAAATTAAATAATTGTATTTATCTATTCAAATATATAAACCCTATATGAAAATAATTCCATAATTCTCGATTTCTCAGCACAATGAGCCCAAAATGAATAGAACTATTGAATTCACTAGCCAAGGACTCTATGTTGTAACTCCTTTCACCGGGATTCAGGGAAGAAATGAATAATTTAATTATTATCCATCATTAAATGACCGAATACAACACTCTAAAACATTCATCCATCACAAAATAATAAGGACACAAAATTATATTATCCTAATACATTCACTACAACACTAAACATCATGTTGTAACCAAAGTAAAAAATTATATAACATAGAATAGAAAATGACCCCTTTTACACAGATAACTGATCATTGAAAAGTGAACAACTTAATTGTGTAGTCACATTAATAAATTCATATTTCATCAAAACTCTCCAAATGTCTAACTCATATCATATCTAACACTATCCATAACACCTAAATCACCTCAAAGATAAAAATTAAGGGTCCAGAGGGACTTTTAACTGCAATATTAAATGTTCATGGTGGTGATGTTTTCCAATGCTTGAACTGAGTAGACATGTGTTTACCCACTCCTAACATTTATTTATTATATTAGTGGTAACCCATGAAATAATAATTTATATTTATTCTATATGTAAATATTATATGTTTAAGGCCAATATTAAGATCTCATAGATAATTTTATTTTATTCCTCAATAATTAATTTCTTATATACTTCTATGATTTATTCCATTAATTATAATTTTGAAATATTTATGTATTTTATAGTTTTAAAATATTCAGATAATACTCTTATTCCCTTATTATCATGTTATGTCTATGTGATCATTTGATTCTCCATTTTGTACACATAAAAATCAACCCATCTCACCTTTTCTTATGATAATGTTTCCCAGGTTATAATGGAAGGTATTATGTATGATATTTCATTGATTTTTTCATGTAAAAAATAATATTTTATGATATGATGTAGTTAACTTATGGTAATATAATTTACATATCCATGTTTTTGAGGACACTAAAACATTATGGTCCTATTGTATGATTTTTAGTATGTAATGATTATTTATCTAATAATATGTAATGTGTATGTATGTGTAATATGGATTTATGAGATTGTAACAGAGGATAGGTTAAACGTACTTTGGAAATAATATGAGAAATATTTTGTAGGAAATCGATTTATAATTATAATAATAGGTCATTGTAAATAAATGTTTCATCAAATTTTGTTGAAGAATATGTCAAGTTGTTTTAACAAAATTGTAACAATATTCATATACAATATATGGATTTATTTCGTTAATTTTTTTAGATATGGATAACACATACAAAAATGGATCATTGGGATTATGAAATCATTACCCAATTTTCTGCAATTGTCCATCCTACAAACATCATTTGGCCCTCCTCGGTGATATGTAATAGAAAATTAAAAATTTATTAAGAACCATGATGAAAAATTTGAATAATGAACTTGAATGAACATGGGGAATAATTCACCTTCATTTAGTGGTTCCACTGATCAAATACTTCCCTTGAAGTGGATGAGTACAATTGAAAGTTATTATTGGGTTTCTAGTGTTTAAATCATGGTAAATACATTTTCATTTTCTGTATTTTGTAAGAAGTTACAGATCAATGGTAGGCTCTTATCAAGATAAAAATGAAATAGAATCAAATTCTGTCCTTGGTGTGGGATGAGATTAGGTGATTATTTATTAATAATTACATTTATCATATTTTTTACATGAAAATAGAGAATAAAAACCCTAAACTATTTTAGAATGATATCGAATCTATTCTTTCTGATAAAGAAAAAATCTCAAGACATGTGAGCTAAACATGGGGTATTATCACCCTAACAGAAAATATTTTTGATTGATTCATTAGTATATTAAAATAAATTATCCAAATAGGGTTGTCTATACAATAGATCATAAGAATTTAATAAATAAATCAATGTGGAGTCACTATGTAAAAGATATTTATGTTACCCACCAATCTCATGGTTGCGATAAAAAATCATTATTAAACTCAATGGAAACTGCAGAATACATGGATAAAATATTCTGATCATTAATTCTTGATGTTTTATGGAAGGAAACGTAAAAGTAAATTACTTATAGGAACAAGTAAATTATTTAGATTTGTAGGTGGAGGACATTGTGTATCTAAATGAAAAAGTGATGATAAAATTTTAGCTAATTATCTGAATAAACAAGAATATCAATAGAATTTACCAGCCATAATCTATTGTTTAAAAATCATATATTATTGGAATTTTTATATCCAATGTGAAAATCTTATGGTTAATGACATTAATTGATGTTAGTATCCTCTTAATCTCTGGGATTAAGGGAAATCTCATTTTTTCACTATTTATGTTGTGGGGTACAATAGTGATGTGGGGAAAGGTACACATACCATGAACTATATAAATGATAATGTGTAATTTGACATTTTATCTAACCATTATTTTATATATAATTTATACGATATGGGTAACAAAATGAGACACATATAATTAGACATGGAATTATTATTTAAAACAGTTATTTACAGGATGATCACATCTCATGTCTATGATTCATCTTCAGTTGATGTTTTTGAGAATATTTTACATCGAAATGTCACTATTCCTCCAGTACATGAATTTTACAATATCCTTGGAATGGATTATATTTCACTATATAAATCCCACACCAATTTTCATATAATGATATTCAGTTTTGATTTTCCAACAAAATGATAATATATGAGTGAGGATATAAATATTAATGATTAATTGATATGACATCAATTTTATACGACTTGATTCTTATTCAAATAGGTATTTCTCTAAGGTGGTCAAGGCGAAACTCAAAATTGAATACATTAAAATTAGCCAATAGTTTATTTATGTTTTTCTCAAATTGTTTCCAATCCTTCCACTGAATTGTGATTTAGTGTTTTTAATAGAAATAATTCTTGACTCTAAACCTATTTCAACAAATATATATAGAATGTCTGAAAATAATTTGAATGAATTGATGAACCTAAAATGGTAGAATATTGAAAAGGAATTGATGCGATCATGTGTGTATCCTTTGGAAGAACCTATTATTTTTTATAAGAAGCATGATGGATTGATGTAGTATTTCTTGATTATCAGCAACCAAAAATATGAAAATTAAAAAAATATTTCATCAGTCCCATATTGATGAAACAAAAGATCAACTATTTGAATTTGAAAACACCTCTATATTTGACCTTAATTCCATATATCATCAATTAACAATCAATTTATACGATACACCAAATAAATCATTTCATACAAGGTATGAAAAGTATAAAAATATAATGATTCCATTTTTTATTCTTAATTATGTCGATATCATACATGATTTAATGAATACTGTCTCTAAAGATTGCCTTGACTAGTTGGTATTAGTATTTATAGGAGAAATTCGTATATTTTTAATTATAATTAAATAGAATGAAAAAAACTATGGAATGTACTGAAAATATTATGGATGGATAATGTGTATAAAAATATATGCAGCATGAAGTTATGACGTAGAATGATTTTTTTGGGTAATATAATCCAGTGCCAGGGTATATTGGTTGATCCATAAATTATTGAGGATTTTGAAAATTTTCCAAGACTAACCCTAGGGACTAAGAAACATAGTTTAATTTATTTGGTTTTATATTATCAAAACAACCGGGAAAATTTAATTGGACATAAAAATCCACTCACAAAGCTAACATAAAGGGTATTCATTTCCATTTAGATTGATGAATGTGTGGATAATTTCATGGATCTGAGGATATGGTTATATATTGAACCAGTGTATAAATTACCCTTTTTTGGAGAAGGCTTTGTAATATATAGTGATGAATCAAAGATGGTAATTCTATGTGTAGTTATACATATTGATATGGTGATGGTGTATGTTTCATTGGATGGTCCTTGATAAAAAATACCCAACCAAAAATTTGGAGTTTACTTTAGTTAAATTCAAATTAATAATATGGAGTCACTACATTTAAAAAAAATGGTGTTATAAATATACAGAGAATAAAATTTAATAGAATATTATAACATATCAATTTTTAAATATGCATTAGAGAAACTTTTACAATATAATTAAAAATTATTAATTATTATTACATTATCACATTCGGAATGTAAAAATGATTGATGATTCATTTATTCCTTAGGATAATTCAATTATTTCTGTATTTGTAAAGGTTGGATATTAAAATAATGAAGTAATTAGAGAAATTTTGTCATTTTCCAATGTGTTTTCATCTATGGATCCAAAAAAAGATAGAAAGGCACATAAGGATAATGTAGTACTATTGGAGATTGTTATGATTATCCTTGATTTTTACCATGACTATGATGTAATAATATGATTCAGTAAACATTTATGTGTTATTTCCATACACTAATTTAACAATAATATAATATATTACATTTTTTTTATTTTGTATTCATCCCAGGAGTATAAATATGTATAATGTTTTGAATTAGTATTTATGGTAGGATACAATAATGATAGATATTATATAGTTTTTATCCTAATGACCGGTATGTCATTTTATTTAGGATGAGAGAAAAAACCCTAAGAATATGATACAGCCATTATCGATACTATTCTAGAAATTGAAAAAACATCACCATGGTTTTTGTCATCAGACTCCCCAATACCTATAAGTAGAATAATTACATTTGGGATTTGGATAATCTCATTAAAAATAAAGAACACATATTTAATAATATAGAATATTTATCATTAGTTCATCAATGTATGATAAAAATTGAATATGTTTTATTTTTTCATGTAGTAACACCTTATATTGTTTCGAATGGGGACATGAGGTTTACCTTGAAATTCGGGAGAAATCTTCAAAAGGGTATATATATTGTGTAATTATCCAAAAATAATTATTGAACATAGAAAATATAGCTATTTATAAAGTATTATTCTAAACCTATAGTATATATTTATATATTTTTCTATGTATTTCAGAGGTGGTTGGGATCAAAAGCATCCATTGGATGAATTTTCATCCAAAAATAGCTCTCACTTTAGCATTCAAATGGATCTTCTACACCTATATATGGAATTACTTGTATATCTCAATTTTATGAGAATAAAAATAGAAAAATATATCTATTTGAAAATGATGTATTTGATGAAATGATTGAGATGGTTAGATCTATATTTCTACTCGTAAGGAAACACGATGTAAAAAAACAAATGCTAAAAATAGTCAGTGAGATCCATAGTTATAAGTAAGTGAGAAGTAATTTATATAATGTTATCAATATATTAAAGACATTTGAATAAAATAATGGAAATTGGATCCCTATTTATATTTTCCCCTTTGATATTAAAGTTCATATCGAGAAGGTGACTTATAACATTGCTTATACATTAGACTTTTGTATATTTCACAATGATTTCCAAGCATCTATCCTGAGGTAGTATATATCTGATCCATCACATGTACACAAATCATAGGTTATACCATAAGGAAATGTATATCATAAAAGGGACAACTAGTTGAGAATATGGATTTTAGTTGAAAACTGAACCTTAAAAATTCCAATCATTCGGTAAACGTTTTATGGTGAAACCACCAATATATGGAAGATATATGGGAACTTTATTATATGATAAGGAATAAGTATCCACAGTTTATTATTAAAGAGTAATGAAATAGCAATAGTAATTTTTTTAATGTTCTCAATAGAACACCTTGTTATTTTATGAAATATTTTTTTCATATAAACTTAATTTCATTTAATAGTTTTTAATCATGCAACATTGAGTTTTAACCAATAAAAATATACTATTGATATTATTAATTAGACATGATAGTGATATCCAAGACATTATACCTGGTTTTATTTATAAGAATAACAATATTCTTAATATTCTATATAATGGGTTTGGATAATTATAACACAATGATAATTAAGAACATAATTTTTAGAAAAAAAATATGTTTAAAAAATATTGTTTCTTCAAAAATGCATTTTAGTTTTATTTAAAACAATATTAACTTATTTACAATTTTAAATATATTTATTTTATTAAATGAAATCATTCTTGACGTATAAATAAAAAAATTATGATACGTTGAATTTTTAAAAAATTTATTAAATGAATAAGATTTTGGTTTAATTATTAAAATACTTATTTTTATTAGAATTTTTCTATTTCTAAAATGAATTTAGAGATTCAATTTTTTCATGTTGGTTTTAAATGTAAAATTAGTTCAGTTTTATTACTACTAAAAAATTATCTAATTGTAATAATTTTGTTATCCAATATTTAGTTAACAAATTCCATAATAATGAAATATTATTCTTTTTAAAATTGATATTTAATATTAATTTTGGACATTTAGAACCAATTCCCTTGGTAATGAATTGAACATTTTGGATTATTTCAAGAAATTTTCAACTCGATTCAATATTGTTCTTCTCCCCAAATTATAAATAGATGCCTCCTCTACTCTCCTCATCACATACTATTATCCATTTTATTCATACAATCACTTCCCAAAGTCCATCCACACTTCCCTATCAATTTACTAAAGGCCTTTTTTTATTCTTAATTCCTTTAAATAAGGCTTGTGGTGATAACAATCAGATTTTTTCTAAAGGATATGTATAATTCTTAACAAAAAAATAATATTATTTCCTCTTCCACCCCAATAAAATGTTATTAAGATATGATGATATAATAACATACATATCTACTATATATTAATATTTTATTTTCATAATAGAATTACATAAATCTATCTTATATTCCATAAAATTGGAAAAAACCATCAATCTTGTGTAAACTAGAATACCACCTCATGAATTGATGAGGTTTTGTTTATGTCATTACACCTTATAGGTGGATATAATGACATATTAAAATTCTATATATGATAATTATGTAACATTTTTTATTTTGTATATTTAATATCACATATTTCTTCTTACCTTCCAATGCAGTTTTTAAATATAACATCGCTTGTGTGTATGTGTCGAATACTACCTCTATGAAGAAATGTGATGCATTTTTTGTTTTATGTTTAAATATATAGTAACATTAATAGATATATTTAAAATATTTTATATCTATGATATAAAAAATTAGGAAAATGGAGTAAATATTTACATTTTTTAGATCCAACTATTAAAAAATAAAAACATCATTCATCGGAAAATACAACCAACTGTACTTAGTATTTCAATATATACATTAATATATGACTCTAATAATATTTATAATGAATTAAAATGAAATTTACATCATTATTAACATTCTATATATCTATTAAACATAATCAATGTTCATGGTCTGATACTAATGAGCCAAAACATATGTGGAAAAAAGTTGTTATCAACCGAAAATGTGATTTTAAAAATGAATTGTTTATAAAATGGGGGTAAAGGTAATATGTATATAATTTATGGTATGATATATATGAATATAATTTCTTAATCGATATATATTAGACCTCTATACATCATATTGGATGTTATATAGTGAGTAAATCATGTTGAGACTTGAGGTATGCTATTTTCAACTCACATTTTATTATCATGGGTCACATTCAATAATTTGCTGTCATTGTTTCTGGTCTTTATACAATGCATGAATTTATATTATAATTAATATAATGAAATTTATTGTTATTTATATATCTATAAAAACTTAATCATTTAATGGGTCTTATGATTCAAATGTTATAAAATTATTAATTGATTTATATTATAATCTCAATATTTATTAAGATTGTTTATGAATTTTATTAAGATGATGAAATAATATTATCTAACACTTAATAAAAATTAATTTTATACGATTTTTATTAATTAACAGGAATACTTTTTCTCAATTCATTTAATTATAATAAAATACACATGATTCTAGAAGAATGTTTTAAATAAATAAAACATTATTTATATTTACAATTAAAATTTACCTTTATTACATATCCTTTTTTTTCTAAAAACATTTTCCATAATTTATTTTAATATACAACTATAGTACTTAAAATAAAAAATCTATCCCTAATTTAGTTTTTAAAAAATTATTTGTAATAAATTGTTATTTCTTGTTCTAAAATGATTAAAATTAGAATATTTATCAAAAATATAATAGAAATATTTATTTTAATATGTACAACATGAACAATATACACATTTAAAACTAATTTTTAATCATTTAGTGATTAAATTACATGTTTAAAAGTATATTGTAAATGATGATATTTTCATAATATTTTTTATATTTATTTATATTTTTAACAGTTATTTTCGATGTGGAATTTGTATTTCATTAGGAAATTATTTTGAATGATATTTTAATTTAATTTATAATCATAAATAAAAGGGACACTTGAATATACATATGCTATACTGAGAATATTATTCAATGGTACAATATTAATATTATTTTTGGATGGATTATGATTTAATGAGAATTTATTTATGAAACTCCTTTCATTTTCATGATTCATGCCTCTGAAAACCAATTATTTTCCATGGGATATTCTATGATAAATTTTTCATGAAACTAATTTCCCATGTGTTATGAAATAAAAAATGTTTTTTATCACATGGAATGAATTTGTATGATTTTCACTAATTTTATGGGTGGTCTGTCTTACAATTGTACTGGGTATTGATTAATATTCTAGAGTTTCAATGGTTAAATGGGTGGTAATATAAATTCAATAAAGAGGATATATAAGTGGTTAGCCTATGCCCAATAGTGGATACATGAGTGGTTATACCAATCCCAAAAGAAGTTAAACAATATTTTCTCATTATCTAAATGATGTTAAACTACATTTTATCCCAATCCTTATATTTATGGAATGTATTGGTTGTTATAATGGAATTAATATTACCTATGTTTATGTGTTTGTATGTAATAATTGTTTTATGACAACGTTATTAAATCAGAGATCTTATTAATTAATTTATATATTAGTTATGTGTTATTAACTTCCATGGTTTATTCCATGACTCTAGATTTTAATCTATGTCATGCAGGGTGACTGTTGTTAAATGTTTAACACATTTTCTCAATGACATATTCTCATGTTATTACTTTGTAACCATTTATATCTCCCTTAATTACCATTATTGAGAAATATATATCCCTATTTATTATATATCCTTTCTATAGGTTCTGAATTGTGGTATTATGTGGTTCATATTTTTGAAGTGTGTGATTAATGATGAACATAGTTCATGATTATGTAGTTCACTTATATAATAGAATTTTAATAGAAATGTTTTCAAAGACAATCAACATTCATACTCTGCATGCAGGTTATTTTTATAATTAAAAGAATATTCATAAGTTAATATGAATATCCATGAGTAAGAATTATTTTCCTCTATATATATTTATGATGAATGAGGGTAGTTTGAGAATATTTGATGATTGTCATTTCGTAAAGGAGGATATAATAAAGAATAAATTTCTATTTTTAATGATTTATGAACTTTTTAACTTATTTATGTGAAAAATAAGGTTTATAATTATTGACCATAGGTAAATTTTTCCCAATTTAGGGTTCAAATAGAAACTATCACAAAGAAAAAATCTCTATTTACTTAGGGGAATTATGTGTTGATAGTGAAGTGCATCAATGTGATGAATTCACCAATTATATTTATTATTCTCATGATATATATGTTACAACAATTCTTGGAATGATTTTTTTCTTTTTTATCAGATATGTTTAAATATAATCTATCCCAAATAGGATCAAATATATAATTTCATGATTTTTGTTTACATACTCAAATAGAAGTAGTTATATAGTAAACAACCAAACAGAAAATTATGTATTTTGGAGGTTTTATTTATGGGGAATTTCATCATTGATCAGGGTGTAGTAGGGTCTTTATTTGGATTTAGATTTTGATTACTTATGAGAATCCTCTAATCATGTTTATGGTGGAAAGTTTCCTTATCTTTTTGTCATACTATATGTGTATTGTTTTTATTTTTTCAGGGATTCATCCCATTTTAATGACTTAATATATAATTTGAAACACATTATTGAAAAAAATTGAAATATTTGTAGGTGTTGGGGAAGAGGGTGAACATTAATCCAGTGTTAGGAATCATAATTTATTGTTTAATGAATATTTTTTTTATATTCATATGGATCTAGGACAAAATATGTGTTGATTCTAAGATAGTTAATGATATCTTACTGGTCAAGGTAGTTGATACTCCACAAGTATAACTATGAGAAAAATTAATTATAATTGGTAGAATTTGTTGATTCCTTGATGACATGGAGGAATTTCATTTTGGGATAAAAAAATTATTCATTTTAGATCAAAAAAATATTAGGTATAACATTACACATGGGTAATAAAATCATAAAAATCAGAAATAGTCTAATTTGATAAAATAATATGACGTAAATATAGTCAATAAACTAGGAAATGGAAATGTTGGGGCATATTACCTTAATATGAAATCATATTCAATTTTACTGGAAGATAAATCTACCAATTATGCATCATTGAGGATAATCTTGTTGGTGGAGGTAGGTGCATCTTATCAACTAATAATGGTGTTTTCTATATATATCAATTCATAAGTGATAAATGCTCTGTTGGGAGACAAAATTTGTGGAAAATATTTATGACTAGAAAATATAAGGAGATACAGCAAATATATTATTTAGTGGTGGGGATCATGCTATCAAATTACCAGGATGAATGGTACTTCTATACACTTTGCATGATGGGTTTCTGAGAGTGTTTGAATACTCCCCTTAGTAGAATATCCTATAGTGTTGAAGATGACCATGACCTCTAGAAGATGATATGGTGGGATGGAACGTTGTAGAGATTTATTGAATATGTTTCTAAATGAATTCAATGTAATTAGGTGATATTATAAAATTAGGTCACAGTAGGTCTCACTCAATCTATTGGGAAATTTTAATTGAATTGGGATGGTATATTGATGTACTTTCAAAAAATTCATTAGCAATCAATGAGATAAAAAAATGTTTTCCAGTTTATTAGTGGTTAATAACACATGTATGTACATTTCTTTCCATCATAATAAATAGTCATATTCAGTGTTCTGGGATAACATACACCCAAGATATTTTGTACCTTTTATGGTGTAACCATGGTTATTGTCTCTAACCAGTATGCTTATTTCATGTCAAAGATGAGGATTGGAGTATAGGAATCTTTTGGGACAGATTTTTGAGTGATCACAACCATTTATTACCAGATGAATGGATATATATTTTTTACTATCCAGGAATTGGAGGATATGATCATATCATTAATGATTAAATATTTCAAATGTTAGGAGGATCAATTTCCAATGTATGAGTTCACATATAGTAATATTTTTCACTCCGCTATATAAATTGATCGATTTTAATTTTTATATAGAAGACACTCTAGATCACCCATGTACATGACTGTGAGTTGTGAGGCACCCCTTTTTAGGACAAAACATGATCAGTAAATGATAGAGAATTTTATGGTTGTCAACAATAATATAATGAAAACTATGAGTTAGAAATCATCTTTTGGGTATTGAATTCATATTACCATGAATTATCACTAGGAAGACCATATCATCATAGAGATCGCTCTATTTTGAGGTTTTAAAATGATTTGGTTGGATAATAAGAAAACACTAAGTTTTATAGAGCTGATCTAGATACTCTGAGTGGATATCGATGTTGAAAACTACATGTCATTACACATTAAATTGGACCAATTTCATGACATCTTTTGTTTTTCATAGCTAAAGTTACACATTCACGACATATACAACATTATTTAACGAGGAAATTTAGATATGGATGAGGATCGACCTAATATGATTACGCATGGGTAGTCCATCCCATCGTTTTGAGATCTATGGTTGTATAAGAATCATTATGGGATATCATGGATGCATAGAATCCAGATGTTGGCTTATTATCCTCATATCATTTTGTCATTTATTTTTAATTATGAAAAAACATGACATTGAGGAGAATGGAACTAATTTGTTCTTTAATATATTATAGAATTGAAATCGATTGATGATATATTTCTTAATATATTACCATATAACATTCCATTATTTTTTTTACATTTGGTTAGTGTACTAAAAAATAAAATATTCATTTTGGGAAAATAAAGCATTGTTGTTATTAGAATTATAGAGATAAATCCATATCCTCAATCCATATTTATAACCTCAATATAAGGTATAATGGTTCAAGGTGGTTGTGTGTCCTACATCAATAGATTCATGGTAGGAACAAATTAGTTCATGGAATGAAATATTTCTTGAAAATATAGATATTAAGATGTTTTTTGTAATAGATGTAAATTTTGTGATGTTTATGATGGGAACAATGGGTTGTCCTCCTAAATATGTCACGTATCAACCTATCTATAAATTTTGGAAGCACTCAGAATTCAAAAATATTCACCAAATTATTTTGAATATTGTATGATTATCCAATTATTTTCTAATCCATTAAATCACTTAATCCCTATAAATGATCCTTGGAGATTGGTGATAAAATCATGGAAATCCAAAATTATGTTGGATTTTCATCCCTAATAAAACACCCATAAATCTTCAAAAAACAACCTCAAAAAAATTTTCAACCTCAAAAATTTCTTCATAAATTAGGTAGGTCATTGTTATTTATTAATTATTTTATGTTATTCTTCTTTCCATTATAGAATAATAATATGGTTTCAAAACCATGGTATATCTCATTTTGTATACCCGTGATTATGTTTTTCTTTGGAATATGTGTGGGGTTATAATTATACCTTAATTTTAATCTTCTACAAATACAATAGATGTCCATCGTAATATGGTAATATATGATTCTAAATTCGATGTTTAATTGATTTAATCCCCCATTCTTAATGATAATAATTTTCATCCCATGTGATCCCTAGTTTTAATATTTTTTAATCGTTTTGAGTATTATTTTTCCCCCAAATTCATAATAAATCTATAGAAGTGATGTGTGGAATCCTATTGACATGTTTTTTCATAATGAGTGTTTATTTCATGGATTCATTGGAGGGAATGTACATGAATTGAAAGTAGATATCTGTATTTAAAAATTATTAGTTTATTTAATTTTAATATTTGGATAAGTTGAAAGCTATAGATCAATATTTGTGATGATCAGTCATCAGGAATCGTCAAATGCTGAGGGGATGGAACAAGTTGAGGTACCTCAAGAAAATTATCAGTTCATATTGTAGTGGGAGTAGATTTTCTATCAACAAATTCTGTAATTTTGGATTATATGGGTATTTATCATGTGGTTTAATGTCATTTCATTTGATGAATATCTAGGGATAAGTCATAGTGTTCGTTACACATTATCACAATGAAATATTTTTTAAAGGAGTTGTAGACACATTGTTTTGTGTCTTGATCCTAAAATACATCCCTGATCACTAAATCATTTTCTTTTTATGGTGTTCATTACCTATAATTTTCTAAATACAATGCTATGGTTATGGTGTGATCATCAGAGTGATGTGGGGGTCAATACTCCCATAAAGGTTGGGATTTATAGGTAAAGGGTCCCATATCATATATAAAAGGGTATATTTGGTACTCCCCCGCATTACTAGGGATCATTTTCTCCATATATAGAGTTCCTACTCTCATTGTTGTGATTTTATGGGGACCATGTTATTTACAATATTATGAACACTCTGGGCAATGTATCAATGTGAAAAGTAGTGATTATGCGATTCTATGTCATATTAGGCTTTCCATGGTAAAGGAATATGACATGGGACCATAGAGATATATGTAATCTCATCATTCTTATTTGTATGTGGATATTAAGAATTCTAGAAAAATTAACAGGGGTTTATTTATGATAATATTTATTTGTGTGTTTCTTTTGACCTCATTGTCACTTGGGTGGATAGTATTATATTGTATTAAATGTGTTCAATCAGGGTCATAAACAATACATGATTCTACCCAACATTCCAAATTTTTAAATGAGGCAATATTATATCATTTTAATTTATGATGTTGTATTGTATATTGAAATTGTAAGATGAGGTGTTGATTACTCGATCCATGGATTACTCTATGAATATTTTCACCTTTTACTTGTATCCATCAATTGATTATTATATGTTTTTTAAAATCATTCCAAGTTATGTAACATGGTGGATGTGTTTATTATCAATGCTTCGTTCTTGATAGGGTATCCACATTTGACCATGTTGTATATTAATGTTTTTTTATTTCTAGGAATTTATTGATGTTAGTTTGATTGGTCACATTTAAAAGGGTCTCTATTTTACATTGGGGGAATTTCATGTGAGTAATATAAATAAAATTACCTTTTTATTCTAGTATGAGTCAATAGTTAGTTGGCTCCAGCGTAGTGGTGCATCTAATAATTTTTTCCATAGGAATCCTACAATTACATTATTGTGTTGGGGTTATATATGAGGTCACAATGTTATTGTCTTATAAATATTTTATAATCAAAATATTATCATTTTTGGTAGATGTTAGGTGGCTTTGTGTGCCCCTAGGTTAGGGGGAATATTTTATAAGAGGATTTGTAGGAGTGGGTCCCCCATGTGGGAAGCTCTCGCAATTTGATTTTGGGGAAGTAGTCCCACAATTGGGGAATATTTCACACTTTGAATTTGGTGGAATATATCCCACAGGGGGGAGATTTCACACATGTCTATTGATTGGATTTTGTATCCCCAACAGGTAATATTTCACACTTGGAGGTTGTCAATAGTGTGTCCCACTATGGGGATGATTTAACACAAAATTTGTTTTCATGAGTGTGTTCCCCAAGTGGTGAATATTTACAATTGGATATTGTTAGGATTGAACCACATAGAGGTAACCTTTGTAAGAAGTTAGTAAATAGTTATCCAACCCAATGTATTTTTATGCAGTATATTATGTTCATATGATAGGTCTAGTATGAGTAGTTTAATTTCTTCTATTAAGCAATCATGAATTTTGGATAGAGTGTGAACAAGGGATGGTGTGTTGCTTAGGCATAGAGGCTCCCCAAGGTGCCAATAATAGGGTAAAATTACATGGATGTGGATTAGTGAATGATATGGTGATTATACATGGTATATCATCTATTAATTACATTGGTAATGGATAATGTTTTACATCATTTGATGAGGACATTGTTTTTTATTTAATATTGTATTACTATGACACAAAGATAGGTTGTTTTAGGACATGGACCTCAAGAATGTTTGGAGATACACCATGATGGGATCATTTCAAGGAGAGAGAATGATCTAAAAATGACTCCCTACAATGATATACAATTTTATTCCCTATGTTAATCCACCATTATAGATTATGTATCCATTAATCAATCACACATAGGCTGGACATGGAGAATCAACTACCATGGAAGAGTAGCAATCATGGGTCTTGATGTTAGGGTTCCAATTCTTATGAGAACAATTCATTAGTGGTGCCTATTATTAGTATAAATATATAGGGTAATGGATAGTTCCAAACTTAATGTATATTGGAATTAATGATGTTTGGGTGGAACTGATCACATAGTTTATTGGGGTGTGGTTGAGCTGATCTTTGATTGGTATGGGTTCATGGGAACTAAAATTTAAACGAATGGAAATGGAAGAAAGAAGCCACCATAGAGAGGCTTGGATGATGTGATTTTGTAATGTTGGGGGTTCAAGATTTTTGGGGTCTTATTGAAGGTGAAGGTTCTCATAGAGGTCCTGGGTTTCGCAAAAAAAATGATACCCAAAATGGGTTGACCTAATCTAAGAGTAATGGCTTTGTTATCATAGGGTTTGTGTCATGAGAGATAATGATCGCACAAAAAAGAATGAGGTATATATAAATTCATTCATACATGAAGGAAATATACTTTTTTGATAATAATATCAACCATGGGGGGAGATTCATTGATAACCCATGTGAGTAAATTTCATTTAATATTGTTACCTTTGGAATTCCATCTCCACTCATGATGTTGAATCTTCTAAGTATTTATAATTTAAATCTTTTCAGGGGAGATCATTGGTGAAATCACATTTATATTTTAACATATGTGTTATTTATAGTCCTAGAGGTGAATCTAGAATTGTTTTCCTAAAATATAGAGTGTTTTATTGTTTATGAGCATTGAAAATTGTCGGTATTTCAAAAACCAATGTTGAGCATCATGAAGGTGGTTGTAAAAGCATACAATCTCCATTTACATCCACAAAATATATTTACTTAATCAAATCTATGTTGCATAATGGTAACCACCAAATATCTACATCTGTGGCGACTTATATGAATTTGAGCTTCAAGAACTACAACTATTAGGGATGGAGTGTAACATCAAGTATTTGTGCGGCAAGTGACCTCAAAAAACCTGATCCATTCATTCAGCCTTTGAAATTCATGAACCATAACCATATGTATATTTATGGTAAAATATGGTCTGATTTTTTTTGAATTTTCCATTTCATTTTCAATAATTCTAATTAAATTACTATTTGGGAATTAACAATTTACCTCATCATAATATGTTACAACAAGGGGGTTGTTTCAAATAAAATGTAAAAACTGCTGAAAATTATAGATTACCCATCCTTATTTATGTAACTTTGTCTGATCTTACACATATAAATAGGTTTTTGGTTCCCATATCAGATGTCATAGGTAAATTCTCTATTTTCATGAAAAATAATACCATCACGATTTTTTTAATTAACACATATCACAAAACTCACTACCTTCACGAGTAATGGTTTTACAAAAACACTTCTGTGAATATCAATCTTCCACAAATCTGAATTTCATGTGAAACCTATTTGAAATGAATTTAATAAAAAGGATTATGTAAACCATTAGATTCATTAACAATTATATTTAATGGTGAAAATGAAGTTTTAACTCATCGAAATGAATCTATCATTATAATAACTATTTTATAGAGAATATTTAATGCCTCAAATTACGAGGACCTCACTACTCTATAAGAGGATTTTCTATAGGAATACCCACTATGAGATAGTTTTTCGGTATAAGTTTCTAGGGTCTGGGATTATTTATTCATCCCATTAAAAATATGAATGTTACTTCTTACTATTTTATATGCACATATGTAAAGTATATGTGGGAAGGGGATGTAGGAGGACACAATATTATGGTTCACCCATTTGTTAATATATAGACCTTATAAACCACATGAAAAAAAGTTAATTAGGACGAATTTGAGGTGGGGGGTATCCCACATATTATTATATGACATAGAAGGTAGGGATGGAGATCCATCATATGTTGTGGATATAGGGATATGATGTTTTCAATGGTTAAAATGCCATTGATGAATAATCCTAGCCATAATGGGTTGGCTAGTACATCCATGAGTTTTTGGCTGAGAAGATGTACGTCATAATTTATGAGGCAGAATGGACATAATAGTTTCACTTCTACTATCTCATTAATATCATTATGGACCTATTGAGATGGTGGTCACTAAGGACCAACTCATTCACTCATCACCATGGGGAGGTCAATTTTATATTTTGTTATCTCTATGAGTTTTATGGGATCCCAATTAAAGTGGTCATGTAATAGGAATTCATTCCCTTAGAGAATGTTTATGAGGATAAGTAATAGCTTCTGGATCAATAAAGGATGTTTTTTTCTTTTTTATGGACATGTCAGAAAAATCCTTGTATGGTGGGAATCCATTTCGATTAGAGGTGCAGGAATTTCATGAATTTATCATTGGACATGCTACCCAGGAGGCTGAAAAAGTATAAAATAACACAAATGAGGAAAATTTAATTCCTACTATAATATTTTAGAGGGGATAAAATATTATATTTTTAGATATAATGATAATCCTGAGGACCTTTTTTAGGGTACTGGAGTTCATCACTATGTAATTTGAAGATGAATGCTCCCATTTTTATCATGAATATGTGTGGGTATGGATGATAATATTCATCATTGAGGTAGTGATAGTGATGAGGAATACCATCAACCTAATAGTCCTAGTATTGTAAAATATTTAAATTTTTTTCATCAAATCATTTAGTGGAAAACTCCCCCCCAGTGTGTGGAATTTTCCACTAATTTTAAAGATAGTAATACAGAAATTTGGGAAGATATTAGTTTCTAAACACTACATACCCTTCCATAAAAAACATTCACCCATAAATCCAACACATCAATTGTAGTTATCCTATTAACATGGGATCTGTGTATGTTCATATTAGAATTTGGTTGGCCAACTGCTTAATTTTTCATTCATTTACTATCCTCATTTGAATGGTTTTATACAACCACACTTGGACCATTGATCAACAGACATACCTTTAGTTCATTCAATGGAGGGTAATAGTTGTGTGGGTGGAATTCAAGTATATATATGAGCTAGACACCCAAAATTACTTTTCAAATAAGTTATGATGCCTCCAACAGTTCATCCTGAGGGTATACATGGTATTACACATTTAACTCCAATACTCGGTCCACATAATGTTTTGTTTCATGATTTCATGTTAATATGTGGATGAGATAATTTAACATCCACTACTAACTATTTTTTATGGGCTCACCCATGGTAATGTAATGATCTAAGAGAGTGTGTTCCTATGAGATATGATGATGGGGTTAAACAGTATGGACAATGACATAGGTGGTTCCCCAAAATCATGAATTTTATGGTGAGCGATGGGCGGGGGACACTATTGTTGTAAGATTGGTGTAGTTGGTGGATGAGTAGATATATAACCAAAAATTCCTAGTCTTGAATCTTTGTTAACCACATATAGGGAGAGTTAAATTAAATTAAATTCATGTAAAAGTGTCCCTGAGATGATTTCAGTCCTTCCGGGGAAGTATTGAGGGTGTACATACATGTTTTGGGGATTTGAATTAACATCATAGATTCTCCAATTGATGATATTTTTAATAATTCCTAGGATATTTGGGTAATCCAAAACAAGGTAACCTCTATATATTGTATGTGGAATAATTTTCATGGTTGTCGGATATTCTTCACTATGATAGGATATGTGAGGTAAGACATCCAGTTTTCCTACACTAAGGTTAGGAAAATAAATGGTGAAGTTGGAGGATCGAGCTAACCTCACAGCAATTCATGCCCCCTAACCAACAAGGTAAAAATCTTGTTTAGCATGTCTTCTTACCCAAGACATCCCATGGGACCCATATCTACTGGTGTGGATGAGGTTCATGGATCAGAGGAGTCCTAGGGATGAGAACCCTATTAGGAATATCTCGTGGGTTTGGATAATATCCTTGATGAGCTAAATCTATTTATATTGTATGCCTTATGTATTAACAACACATTAATATTTCATCATAACTCGAATTTTAATTTTGATCAAATCAGTGATCAAAGAAGAAGGGGAGGTTTTTATGATCCGATGGATGTGGATATGGGATCCCCAACTCATAAGGGATTGATTGTATGGAATCTCCCTAATATTGCGTCTACTAGAGGATAACCATCGAATGATGTCAAACCTATAAACTATTTGAATACTACTGAGGGAAACCACTACAATGAGACTACCTCTAAATATGTTAGGGATACCCATCAAGTTGTATCATTATAGCAGTCTTAATTTCCATCAAATCATATCTTTCTTGTATTTCCTCCCAATGGAAATTTTCTAATAGCCATGGGATTTAAAATGTTGTTCTAACCCTATATAGAGATCAGTTAGCTTTGATGACATTCAAGATACGGGATATAGAGACAGACTAGATTATTTGTTTTCAAAAAAGGGTAGTATAAGTGGTCTAGGTGGATAATACACCCACACAATTGTCAAAATATGTGTATATTGGGGTTGAATCTACAATGGATGAGGCGAACATTGTGCCACCAAAAGAAAAAATTAGGGAGGCCATGATTGATGTATCTATCCTGGATTCATTTTCGGTGGCAGCTAGTGTGGATAATGTAACGCCCCAACCCTTCTTACCCAGAGTCAGTGCATTATTACGTAACATTGGCATGGTAAAAAATGATCAAGTCTCGAATGACCAATTAGTTTCGTAGCCTAGGAAATAATAGATACATTCATAAGTATTACATTACATTATAAAGTGAAAAACTAATAGAACAATGTCTCCACAGGCCACACTCATATCTCGAATACTATTAATACATGTCAGTCATAATATACTTTTCGCATCCTGGAAAAAATAAACCATAAAATGTGGTGATCTCAGATGCTCAGTATGTATAACAATATAGCATAAACATTCATAAATAATCATAAACATATAAGTAAATCTATGACTAAAACAAAATCCCTTTAAACTTATAATTCAGCCTAATATGGAAAAGATATAATCAAATAATTTCATTTACTTATTTACATTGATATTATACTAGTCGAATAATCACAAGCAGTATCAATAACAACTTTAATAATGATGGAATGCATAATGTCAGACTTCATAACCACATAGTCAAGGCCTTGTGAATAGACTACAAAATATATTTCGTCATGGCCTTATACAAAGAAACTAGTTTGTCTCATGAGACCAGACGATGCATCGAGGAGCTATAACAGGCTCCACCCATCAATTACAAATTCTAATGCATTTATCATATGAAAAGGTATAAACATAATAATAACATTCGAATTAAATATAGCATAAAAAATGCCAATATATTATCCATAAACCATGAATTGTATAAAAATAACACATCCACAATCAAAATACCACAAAACCTTCAATACAATATGGAAGATTTGTGTCAAAATAAATCAACTTCAAATAAGCTTACAATCCATCAAAGGTTGTTGACATAGATGAAATCAATACTTCTTTAGAGAAATATATATTTCTATTTTGAAATTAACTAAAAGTCATATAATTATAAAATAAAACATTTATTTTGAAAATATTCTTATAAGATTATAATGGATGCTTTGAAAATGTTATAATGGAAGAAAATATCTACACCCTCCATATAAGTTAAAAAACATTCTTACCATAATTTTGTCAAAAAGGTCATATGGTACCTTGATTGGAAAATGACAGAAATATTCCATTCAAACTATTTATAAAATGTAAAATAAGGGTATAAATATCTTTAACCCCTAGTTTAGTAAATAGTTAAATAAATTGGAATTAAATTTTAAGAAACATGGATGTGGATGACAATGAGGTCCCAGTAGATACTTACGTAAAAACAACATTGGAAAATAAAGAGATTGTGAAATTAACACTTACCTTGTAATTTTACTTGGTCGAGGGTAGGTTAACCTCTTTAAAATGTTGAAATAAATGTTATTAAATACTTCCATAACCATATACATTAATATTATATCATATATGATCATATAATATTCCTTTGTTAATGATATTTTAGTAGTATCATCATTTTGGGTGTTGACTAATTCGTTTTCCTTTATATGCTTGGTTACGTAAGCAATGCTTGTAATAGATAGGATGTATTTGATTCATATGTAGAATGATATTTTGTTCATAAAAATTATTTTTAATCATAAAATAAAAATTATTCTTCAATGATTACGATGGGGAATGAATGTCACCGTGTTCGTGGAGACAGTAATTTGTACGTACGCAAGAGCAAAAATATCATTCTTTTGATATTAAAATCATATATAATTGTATGATATATCATATATATAGAATCATTATCATGTTATATTTTTTATTTACATCATTTATTCTCATTAGTTTTCCCATCCAAATGATGATGTGTTTTAATAACAAACTACACCCCGACGTGGAGATGGTAATCAGTATGTACGCACGTATGGTGACATTGTCATTTATAAGATGGATAAAATAATGAATATGGTTGTAATTTTTTTTAATAAAATCATAGTATATATATGATATTTGAGTTATTATTTTATAATGGAAAAAAAGAAATAGGAAGTGGAAGAAGAAAATAACTTGAAAGAGGTGATGTAATATTTATCTCTTATACAGTTTCATCCTTTTTATTTGATAAAAAAGCACCATAGGATGGTTTTATGACTAATGGAAGGCCTCTAGGATATAGGGAGTACAATTGAGAGGATATTTGGTCAGGTTTTGGCCTAGAAAATGGCTTTGAATGTGTGAATTTGAGGGAAAGGGAGGTTCCCTTTTATAAGAGAGGTGAGGGTCCCTTTTGGAATAGATAGAAATATTATTTTATAATAAAATCGTTTTTGGTTTTTAATGGAACAAAAATAAATTATTTAAAGGATATATTGGAAATGAGTCTAAAACCTCCCAGCCAATAGGTTTTAGATAGGTTTATGTCATCATATTAACCATATATTTTAGATTTAACTCTTTGAAAAATAGTTTTACATTTATCATGTCTCATTGTATTTTTATATTATATGGTAAATAAACATACTATAAAACTACAAAAGAACCGAATGTGGTTCATTAATGACATATATAATATTATTTAAGCCCTTTGGATGAACCTTATATTTTTAGAAATAGAATAAAAATTAAAAATATAATTTTTTTAAAAAACATCTATTATGATAGTTTTGACAAAATTTGGAATTTTGTTTTTGTTAAATTCATAACAGAATAATTACATTGAAATAAATTATTTTAATAAACCCTAAAATGTCATATTAACCTATAAAATAAATGTAATTCATTAAATGTCTCAAATTATATTTATTTGGATATTTATAATATCAATTATTCTAATCATTCATCAATAAGGTAATTACTACATCATCATGGTGTCATAAGTAAATTTAATTATTTAATGTCTAAAAATTATAAATAAAATACCATTATTTTTGAAATATTTTTATAATTATAATTATTATTTATATGATAATTTATCTTATGTATAACCCTATATTAAAAATGGTTTATTTATTAAAAATTGATTTTAACTCTTTTAGCTCTTCTTTAAATAAAATAATTATAAATGTCCTAATCTATTCCGAGTCGACCAAAGGGGATAATATTTTATTCCTAAGGCTATTTTGGGTCAAATTACGGTTATTCTATATAATTAGGGCATGTTTTATGGTAATTATTATATCATTTTTAATTAATTGTTGTATTTAGATTTAACCATGGAAAATAAAAGTTAAATGTTATTATTCAGTGAAAATAATTATCATCTTATTCAACCACATAATACTTACTGATATTAATAGCGTCTCTCAGATTTTTGATGTTTAACTCATATAAGTGTGAAAATAATGTTTTATACAAATTTGAAATGCTCTTAGGAAGTGGGTAAAAGATGGTAAATAGTTTGATAAAATTTTATATATGTCAAATTATTATAAAATAAATCCAATGGATAACGTTGAACATATAAATGTATTATATGTCTATTTTTACCTAAAATAAATTAAAATAAAATAACTAATTATTTAAATAAAAAGTCGGTTTTAACTAATAATGTAGTGTTTTTCACTATTCATCAAAAATTGAATGTTTTCAGAAAAATACCAAAAATTATTCCTAAGCTAATTTCGAAATACCAAATCCAAAAATGAAGTCAATTTTGAAATATAGAAATTATAAAATTTTTAAAAAAAGGTATCGATATTCATAACTGCAAGTTTGATTGGTCTCTTTTTGTTACAATATTTAATTTGCGTACAATTCAAGATATTTCATTATACATAGGGAAACACACTGTAGATGGTTGGCATGTTACATTCGTCTCTACATAAAATAACATTGACCTTGAAAATTCTATAATACTACTACACAAAAATATTCAGGTGGTTCTTCATCATAAGTTCCTCTAGTTACCATGTTGCCTCTTCCATCTTATGGTTTCCCCATAGACGTTTTACCAGACGAGTCGTCCGGTTTCTCAGCACATGATCTCCTATATCAAAAATTTTGGCAGGCTCTTCACAATGTGACAGATCAGGTTCCAGTTCAATTTCCTTAATGGTGAGTACATGCATTGGGTCAGGCATGTATTTTCTCAATAGTGATACATGAAACACATTACGAACTTAAGAAATACTTGGAGACATTTCTAAACGATAAGCTACAACTCCAATGCGTTCTAGAATTTCGAATTATCTGATGTACCTGGAACTAAATTTATCCTTCTTACAGAAACATATAACACCATTCCATTGGGATACCTTCATGAAAACATAGTCTCCTACTTGAAATTCCAAATCCTTCCTTCAGTTATCGATATTTCTCTTTTTCCTACATTCGGCTGCTTTGAGGTGGGTTTGGATAACCTTCCCCTTTTACATTGTTTCCTCAAATAGTTCTTGACTTATGAGTATTCTTACACCTACATCATCCCCACATGTTGGTGTGCGACTTATCATTCCATGTACTTCCCAATATGGTGCTTTCTGAATACTTGAATAGAAGCTATTATAATAAGAAAATTCTATCAGTGGTAAATGTTGATCCCACATACCATGAAAGTCTTGTGAGAAAGATCTCAACATGTCTTATATGGTTTGAATTGTCCATTCATATTGTCCATGAGTTTGAGGGTGGTAGGTAGTGCTCAAACGAAGTTAAGTCACTAGGTCTTTTTAAAGACTTTTCAAGAAACATGATGTAAAATAGGGATCAAAATTAGAAAAAATAAATAATGATACTCCATGAAGTCGTAAAACTTCATTAATATATATTCCTCCTTGATTTTCATGTAGTGATGCTTCTCTTATAGAAATAAAATATGCCGACTTGGTAAAACGATCAACAATGACCAATATTGCATCATTCCTTCTTGGTGTCTTTGGTAGCTCAATGACAAATTCCATCGTAATATTATCCCTCTTCCTCTCAGGTATGGGAAGAGGTTTCATGACTCCTCAAGGCTATTTCCTTACAGCTGTCACTTATTTACAAACCATAAATCCTGACACAAAATCACCAATCTCCCTCTTCATGTTGTCGCACCAAAAATGTTCCTTCAATTCTCTATACATCATGGCACTACCTGGGTGTTTAGAGAAATTGGAGCTATGAGCATAATCTAACAATTCCCTTTTTAGATCTTGTATATCGGGAATACAATTTCTCGTCCCAAATTTCAAAATCCCATATTCATATTTGATGTCTCTCAATCTCCCATCATTCACACCATTAATCTTCTTCTGAAAATCCTCATCATCAACCTGAGAAAATTTTATCTTTTATAGTAAAGATGGTTTGGAAACCATTTGATAAATTATTTATGTTTCACCTTCCATGATTATTCACATATCCATTTTCACTAGATCCATGAAAATAGGATAACTGTCAACTCTCATCTTATTCAAAACTCCATGATCCTTTATTCTCAAAGCATCTGCCACCTTATTTGCCTTCCCCGGGTGGTAGTGTATTGTGCAATCACAATCCTTGTGTAGTTAAAGCCATCATCTTTGCCTCATGTTGAGTTCATTTTGTGAGAAAATATACTTTAAACTCTTGTGATCAGTATAAATCTCACATTTGCACCATAAAGATAGTTTCTCCATACTTTCAGAACAATGATTATAGCTTCTAACTCAAAATCTTGAGTATGATAGTTTTTCTCATGATTTTTTAGCTTTACTGATGCATAGACAATAACAATATCAATCTACATAAAGACACAACAAATTACTTTCTTTGAAGCATCACTATAAATAATAAACTCATCGTTCCCTGATGGGAGATTCATGATAAGATCATTGACTAATATTCTCTTAAATTCTTCAAAATAGTCATCACACTATTTTCAACAAACAAATTAAACCCCTTTATGGGTGACCTTGGTTAATGGGTTAGCCAATCGGGAAAATTATGGATAAAACGTCTACAATAACATAATAATCCAATAAAACTGTGTAACTCGTTTATACTCATCGGTGCTAGCCATACTTGGATTTCCTTGTTCATTTTGTGATCAAAAAATATTCCATCCATAGAGAAAATATTTACATGAAAAGAAATATCTTAATGCCAGAATTCACATTTGCTAAACTTCTTGTATAAGTAATTTCTTCTGAGGGTTTTTTAGAATTGTGTGAAAGTGATTTTAATGATCTTTGTAGCATTTGGAGTATACCAGGATATCATCAATAAATACCACAACAGATTCATCATGATATTCTTTGAAAACTATGTTCATTAGATCCATGAAAACAGAGGGTACATTAGTAATCCCAAAAGGCATTATGGTAAACTTGTAATGCCCGTACCTGGTTCAAAATGTTGTTTTCAAAATGTTTTCCTTCTTCACACACAACTGAAGATACCGAGATCGAATTTTAATCATTGAAAAATATTGAGCTCCATGAATTTGGTCGAATAAATCATTAATGCAAGGTCGGGGATACTTGTTCTTTATTGTTATAGAATTTATCTCCCTGTAGTCAATGGACAACCTCATAGATCCATCTTTCTTCTTAACTAAAAGGACAAGGGATCCCCATGGAGAAACACTAGGGAGAATTAATCCCTTACTACTCAATTCTTCTAGTTGTTTCATTAGTTCCACTAATTCCACAGTGGCCATTTTATAAGGGGTCTTGGATACGGGCCATGAACCATGAATTAAATCAATGGAAAAATCAATTTCTCATTCTGGAGGATGTCTAGGTAAATTCTCTTGAAACACATCAACATATTCTTTCACAATAAGTATGTCCTCTATTCGAACATTTTGTTCCTCACTCATAATTATTTCATTCTCATCCTCCACTATAATCGAATTTTGTAGATCTACTTAGGGTGGATCTAGATAAGAATCAGGTGGTGACGTTACTACTATAATGATAAGGTACTCCTTATCATCATCAAAAATAGTAAACGCCTTCTTCTTACAATAAAATTTCACATCATGATATGAAATCCATTAAATAACAAGGATTATATCAAATTCAATCATTGGTATGATGATGATATCAGAAAATAATAAACATTTATATGCCCTAATGGTAACTGATTCACAAAACTTTGTTGGGATGTTTCTTCCCTTAGGTGATTTGACTGAAAACTCCCATGTTAAGTCAAATTGAAAATATCTAATTTTCATAGAAAACTAGAAGATATGAAATAATTTGATGATCCTGAATCAAATAAAGCATTTTTTAAACATGAGGAACCATTAAATTACCTAACACCATGTATTTTGGAGCATCAACCTCAGCAGTAGTGATTTCATAAGATTGGAATTTCTCCCTTGGACTTTTCTGAGGTATTTTCCCATGGCACATAGGACATTCATTTTTTTAATTCCCCTTTTCTCAAAAATTGTAGAATTCAACACCCACATTCTTCCCCTTGCAATCACGAGCTTGGTGGCCTTTTTCACCACACTTGTTACAGACTCCAATTCCCATCAGGAAAGTACCAAAGAGTTTTTTACCACATTTACCGCATGATGGATATTAATCATTTCCCTTATTCCCCTTAGGTCTATTTCTAGAGTGTTAACTAGATCTCCACTTTTCCTTCATTACATTAAATGAATACAACTTATGGAATTATTTTTTTATCTTGATAGTACACAAGACAATATATTTATACGATGAGAAGTATTGTGAGACTAATTCTCTATAGAGAAATGGTTTTAACATATCAATGAAAAGATCAATATTACTCCTTGGTTTACATATATAATCTGCAGCATTCCTTACTATCTTTATAAAGTTATCCTCATGTTTTGTGAAATTTTCATCCTTTTTTTTCCTCAGACTCACAAATTGTCTTTTCATATCTGGTCGATGGACACAAGGAATGTATTTTTATAAAATAATCTCTTTAGAATACCTCCATTAAATATTTAATAATTAATCATCTTCTTTTTTATTGAATCAATGACCATCATTGATCTGCATCTCTGAGGAGGTGATAAACTACAATGACAACTTTTTCCCTTTAACTACACCACAAAGAATGAAATATTTTTTCTATGGAATTTTTCCATTGCTCAGAATGTAATGGATTTTCACTCCCATCGAATGTTGGTTTTTGTTTCCTCATGAAGAAGTCTAACATTGATCCCCCGCTTTGAGGATCGGGGTGCTCCATATGGGTAAGGTTATTATTCAAAACGTGAGTGAGTTGTCCAGGTATGTTAATAAGCTGATCAACACCAGTTTCTTCACCAGATACACTATAACTATCTTGAGTATGAGGGGAATATTTACATGGATTACATTCATTGATAGTATTTCCATTCCATCCACTAGGTTCCATTTCTAAACACTGGCATACAATAGATTAGTTTATGAATCACAATACATAAGTAAAAACACGAAAAACACTAAACATAAATTGAAGAATTTATGGATATATTCTATAATCATAAAAATGTTTTATTTGAAGAAATATATACTCATAAACCCTTCATAATGATTTGTAAAGAAAATGAAAATTATCTGAAACATATCCCTTAAGATTGTCGTAACCAAGTGTGCAGCAAGACCCTTTGTGGTGCAGTATTTCCAGTTCGAGTCTAGATAATAGCACTGTTTTCGGGTTTTGCCCCTAGGTACATTTGTGCTAGAGCCGCTTCTACTTGCTCGTATCCAGATAGTGATGTATTGTTGAAAAACATACAAAATCATTACAGTACCAAATTTTTTGGAAGTTCTTCTGCAATAATCCTCAAATTCTATATTAAGGTAATGTTCTTTAATCAGTGTTTTTCTAAATCAAGATTCTAAGGTTCGTACTAAACTTCCTCTAATACCAACTGTAATGCCCCGACCGTTGTTGCCTAGAGTCGATGCATATTACATAACATTGGAAATATCAAAAAAGACCACATCTCGAATGACTGATTAGTATAGTAGCCTTGTAAATACTAGATACATGCATAAGTATTACATTACATTATAAAATGTAGAACTACAACAACATAGTCTCCATAGGACACACACATATCCCTTATACTATCCCTATAGTTCATTCATAATATACTTATTCGCATCGTGGAAAAAATAAAACATAAAAAGGGGTGATCTCAGATGTTCAATATGGTAAATAATACAGCGGAAACATTCACAAATAAGGATAAACATTTAATGCAATGTAATACTAAAAAACATCCTTTTAAACAGGAAATTCTACAGTATATGGAAAATATAAAATCAAATAATTTCATTTACTTATTCACATGGAAATTCTACTAGTCGAATAATCACATGAAATATCAATATCTACATTTATAATGATGGAATGCATAATTCTAGACATCATGACCACATAGTCAAGGCCTTATTTCATGTCTAAAAATAATATTTTGACAAGGCCTTGTGATAAGACAATAAATTTTTTTAAAAGACCAACCGATGCATCAAGGAGCTATAGCGGGCTCTACCCATCACTCACTAAGTCCAGTGTATTCCTCATATGAAAAGGTTTAAAAATAACATAAACGTTCGTATTAAAACTAGCATACAAAATGTCAATTCTTTATCCATAAAACATGAATGGTATAAAAATAACACATCCACAGTCATACATATCACAAAATCTTCAATACATTATTGAAGTTTTGTATCATAATAAATCAACATTGTATAAGCTTACAATCCATCAAAGGATGTTGACATAGATGAAGTCAAATCATTTTTTCGCGAAATATCTCTTTCTATTTTGAAATAATTTCAAAGTCATATAATTATAAAAAACATTTCTTTTGAAAATATTTTGATAATTTTATAAGGGAAGCTTCCACGTTGTTATAATGGTAGAAAATATCCGCACCCGCTGTATAAGTTAGAAAGAATTCTTACCTTAATTTTGAAGAAAAGGTCATAAGGTACCTTGTTTGGAAAATGATGGAAATATTCCTTCCAAACTATTTATAAAAGGTCAGAAAATAGTATAAATGACATTAAACCATAGGTTATTAAATAATAAAAATGATTTGGAATAAATTTGTAAGAAACATGGATGTGGATGATAAAGAGGTCCTTGTAGATACTTACATAAAAACAACCTCGGATTATAATGATATTGTGAAAATTAACCCTTACCTTGTACTTTTTCTTGGTCGAGGTAAGATTAATATCTTGTACAATAATTATTTAATTGTTATTAAACTATACAAGAACCATATACATTAATATGATATCATATATGATCTTCTAATATTGCATTATAAATGATATTTTAGTTGTATCGCCATTTTGGGTGTTAACTAATTCATTTTAATTTATATTCTTGGTTATATAAGCCATGTTTTTTTATGGATATGATGTATTTGATTCATATACAAAATTATATTATGTTCATAAACAGTATTTGTAATCATAAAATGAAAATTATTCTTTAATGATTATGATGGGGAATGAATCTCATCGCGTTCGTGGAGACGGTATTCTGTACATACGCATGAGCGACAATATCATTCATTTGAAATTAAAATCATATATAATTGGATGTTATATTAAAAATAAAGAATCATTATCATGTTATATTTATTATTTACATCATTTATAATCATTGTTATACCCATCCAAATGATGACGTGTTTGAATAACAAACTGCACCATGATGTGGAGAGGGTAATCCGTACGTACAGAGGTATGGTGAATTTTTCATTTATAGAATGAATAGAATAATGAATATGGATGTACCTTTTTTATAATAAATCACATAATTTAGAAGATACTAGAGTTATTATTTTATAATGGATACGACAAACAAATAGGAAGTGAAAGATGAAAATAATTTGAAAGTGGTGATGAGATATTTACCTCTTCTTTGGGTTCTTTTTTTTTTGAATTGATCAAAAGAACTCCTTTGAATGGCTTTATGGATAAAGTAAGGCATCTAGGATTAAGGGACGAAAATTTATAGGATATTTGGTTAGGGTTTGGCTATGCCAAATGGTTTTGACAGTGTCAATTTTAGAGAAGGTTAGGTGCCCTTTTATAAGAGAGGTGAGGGCCACTTTACGAAAAGCTTGAAATATTGTTTTATTAAAAAATTATTTTCAGTTTATAATTGTTCCAAAATTAATTATGTACTGGATAATATAGGTAAGGGTTGAAATTATTTCAACCAATTGGTTTTATACACGTTAAGTCATCATAATATCCTTATCTTTTAGATTTTTTTCATAGTTAAGTAGTTTGACATTTACCATGTCTCTTTGTATTTTTATATAATATGGGTATTAAACATAATATAAATAGCCAAGAGAACCTAAAATGTTTAATTAATGAAATATATAATATTATTGAAGCCCTTTGGAAGATCCATATATTTTTAGGAATAAAATACCAATTAATAATATAATATTTGTTTTAAAAACTCATTTATGACAATTTTGACACTATTTGGTATTTTGTTATTGTTAAATTTATAACAACATTATTACTTTGAAAAAAAATTCATATAATAAACCTAAACATGTCATATTAACCTTTAAAATTAATTGAATTCATTAAAAGTCTCAAATTATATTTATTTTGATATTTATAATATCAATTATTTCAATCTTTCATTAATAAAATAATTACTGCATCATCATTGTGTCATAACTAAATTTAATTATTTGATGTCTACAAATTATAAATAAAATAACATTATGTATGAATTTTTTTTAGATTTATAATGAATATTTATAGTCGAATTTATTTTATGTAAACCACTATATTAAAAATGGTTTATTTATTAAACATTGATTTTAAATCTTTTAACTTTTCTTTAAAAAAAATAATAATAAATGTCATAATCTAATACATGTGAACGAAATGGGGTCATATATTATTCCTAAGGTTGTTTTTGGTCGAATTACAATTATCCAATAGAATTAGGACATGTGTTAGGGTAATTATGATATCATTTTTACCCTTAATTACCCTATTTACTTTTAATTGTGGTATTTAAAATTAAAAAGTTACTATTCAACAAAAATAATTTTCTTCTTAATAAACAAAATTTTACTTACTGATATTAAGCATGTATTTTTCATTTTTGAAATTCAACTTACATAAGCGGTAAAATTACGTTTTATACAATTTGAAAATGCTTTTAGAAATTGGGTAAAAGACGGTTAATAGTTCTATAACATTTCATATTTCTAAACTTTTTATAAAATGACTCAAATGAATTTCATTAAACATATATATGTGTTATGTATCTATTTTTACCTAAAATAAATTATAATAATATAACTAATTATTTAAATCAGAATTTGGTTTTAACCAACAACGTAGTGTTTTTTCACTATTCATAAAAAATTGAATGTTTTCAGAAAAATAACTAAAATTCAAACTAAGATAATTTTGATATTCCAAATCCAAAAATTAAGTCTATTTTAAATGATAAAATATTAAAAATTTCAAAAAATGGGTGTCACTATTCATAACATCTAATTTGATTCATCGTGGTGTGTTAGAATCACGAAGTTGCGTACAGTACAAGCTATTGCATTATTCAATGGGAAATGTACTGTAGAAGCATGTGGTGTTTATAAAAAAGAAAATATTGAAGGTTTTTATTATTGTGACAATAAATTTTTTAATCTTGGAGGATGAAATGGATTAACCTACCTCAAAGGTTTCACATGAGGTAATTGGGTCTCTCGTTGTAGATGATAGGTTTAGATAGGACAACCTTCCCCTTGACCAATTGTCTAAACCACTTGAGGACCATCATAAAAATGATCCAACCACTAACTTGATGGAGGTATTCTCTATGGACATGTTTGTACCTCCTAATCAAATCTAGTATTATGGATTAGATAATTGTTAATATATCCATGTGCTATTACATATGTCATAAAGGAGTGTGCAAAGATTCATCACATTCACTGTACTATTTGATCATCTGAATGAGGTGTAATCTCTCTTCCATTGTGTAGTAATCTTGGAGACATATATGGTGGATTCTAAATTCATTTATACAGCAGCTTGAAACATCCCCATTTAAAGGGATCATACCATATGGTATGAATTATATGTTTTCTTTCATAAGAAGAAGGATTAGGGTACCTAGAAACATCCCAAAGCTGAGGAAAATATTTTTCATCTAGATGAGAAGCTCGAAGAATATGAACATTTAATCACTACTCAACAAGAAGAAACTACCCAACTAATGTCTTTGTTAGAGGAGACATATGATAATGAATCTGAAGTCCTATATCGTGTGGATTATTTTAATGATGAGTATGATTGTGTGATATTAATGGAAAAAGATGTTTATAATGACATAGAAGATGATGTTCGTGATCTGGAAGAGTTGACATGAACTATATAGGATACTAAATAGTGTTTGGACGTGCTAAAGTGTTCAATATGTGGGAATTTTCATTACAATAATATTTTTTATTCTATAATCAAGAAGATACCATAAAAAGTATAGGCCCCTCTACAACATTGGGCTGATAATTCACAGTTCCATATTTTCGTAAACAAGTTTTATTTTCTGATTTATCTCAATAACATTTTCAAGATAACCAATAATGAAACCCCAAAAAAACACCAGTCATGGGTGATAGGGGTAAAACTCTCAAATATATGATTTCTACATTATATGAGAGTTCTATAAATGGGACATAAAGTTGGGGTCTGAACATGATTATAGATGATTCAGAGAGTCTGCACTAAGATGCTTTTGGTTTGAAAATGAGACACTCTAAAAAATCAAATTTATTTTTCAGCATGTTATAGTTAAAAATGGAGTAACTCTAGGGGTGTTTAATTCTATAAGAGTAATTCTGTGATTAATGTTTTTAATTTAGGATACTATGATCTATAATGAAAAGGGGTGGAACGACGATGCAGTATAGTGATTTTCCATGATCAAATACCATAATACATTTTAATTTTTCTAATGAAGGGGTCAATCGAATAAGGTTCCACAACTGACCATATTTAAAACACAAGACCAATACCAAAATATCTTTAAAGTTATTTGAAGTAATTTCCCCAACACTGTAGGTGAACCAGTTAAGCTAGAAAATTACCATATGGGGCTTCTTTTAACATGATGAATTTATAAGGATCCATGTAAAGGGATACTTGAATCATGGGAATGTACTGATTCAATTATTGTACAATGTCCAAAAATACTGTAACATGATGGATTAAGAATGACTTTCTCTTTAATCTCATCCAATGTGGATAATGGAAATTATTTTTAACATCATGCAATTAGGATTATGTACAGTCATTTAAAATCATATAATGATGATAATGTATTTTATTAGTCAAAATTGTGTTATTGAGATGGTTATAAAAAAATTTGTGTCTTATGAATCGGTTATGAAAACATATATGAATAAAACATTCACATACAAGGTGCTGAAAGAGTAAGAGGGTAACACAATGGGGTTAACCCATAGAAGGGATCAAGAGGAAGTGGGAGATTATTATTTACCGCTACCTTTTTCATGAAATGAAGGTTCACTAAGAAAAAAAATAATTCATGGGTGGGTCCCAAAAATCATTAAGCTTCTATCTTTTTATCCCATTATATTTTCAAAATCATGGGAGTGACATGGTTGGGGTAGTCTTACACTTAATTAGTTTTTGCAATAGAGTTATCAACATGATATGTGTTTATACTTGTTTCCATTGGCATCTTACGGTCATTCCAGTTGGATAAGGAAATTTAAAAGAGTTTCATGTCATAAATCATGAATAGTTTTTTTTAAAATAGTTTTGGGTTATAAATATTTGTCCATGTGCCCTATTTTATGGTCATATAACTTAGACCACAACATTGAAAATATTTTTTGGTCTTAACTCATTGACTTAAGGGGAACCCCCAAGAAAGTTTCATAGTACACATGAGGGTTCAACCTATACAAAATGATATTCCAAGGAGGTTTTATAATAAGAAAAAGATTTTCTTTTGAGTATCATGCAGTTTATGGTCGTCATTCGTAGAAAACAAGGTTTTGTTTGTCAAATGTATGTGATTGGCATTGGGGTTATTAAGACTAACATTAATGAAGATCCTAGGAGGCCCTATAGCACATAATGTCTTCATTTCAACATGCACATAGTTTTAAGGTTTTTATGCTTGGAATTAGGATTCTAGTTTAAGGTCATAGAGATAAGTCCAAAATAAGGGTGAATGAACCCTAAAAACATGAATGTCATGGAAGAGTTATAACGTGATGTGATGTCGGGACATAGAAGCCTCCTAACACCTAAATCCCACCAAGGGAGACTTTCACAATGTTTAGTTTCATTATTCAAGCAAATAGCTTCAAAATTTATGGTCATATACATCAGACTAAGGGTACCAAATAGTTTTATAGTAATAATTAATAGACCTTGGGAAAGGATGTCTCAATAGAGTGTGTATGGTTTGGATGAAATTTGACTAGTCATGAATTCAAAATAATGAAATAATGGAAACAACTAACTCATTTTTACAAAGACATACACACATTTTAAAGTTATGATGCCTGGAATTAGGTTACTAACTTATTTGAATAGTGATTGGAACTAACTTTTGGTCACCTATACATCTCATCTTTTCATGATGAAAATACCCATTCTAATTCCAAATCTTGCATCATCCTTTCCCTATGTGACAAAAAAGGATCTATACAGAGTTCCCTTGGTCTTCCTGGGAGAATGAAATAATGTGAAAAGATTCAGAAAAATCATGGGAGGGTAGATCATGATATTCTAGACCTATATAATAAAAGGGTGATGACCAAAGGTAGGGAAAAAACTAGTAAATTTGTTTAAAAAATTGGATCCAATACAGAATTGACATTGGATGGGGTAAATGACTATGGGGATGAAAGTTGACCATGATAGACATATTGAAGCCACCATCTGATACTAAGGATCCCTGGAGGTGTCTGCATAAGATTTCAAGTGAGATAATTTGTCTCAATAAAATTCAAATTCAAGAGCCTTCTCAAAATAAGATGTTTATGGTTAACCAAATTGATGATACTAAAAATGAAAAATGTGGAAGGCGTAATGTCATAGGGAAATATTGATGGTCCTATATTTATTTTAGGAACATAATCATATATTCGAGAAGAACATGTTAGTAGGTGAAGACCATTCATAGAATGAAAAAATGGGGCCCCTAAAATGATTTAATGGTAGGGACGTACTAATGATATGCTACATGGTAATCATTATGTGTCCCAAGTGAATGAAAATCAATCCACAGTTAGTTCTAGAACATTTCATAGTCAACGGTCGATGATGGTTCTGACATTTTCATCTCTTTTGGAGAAGTTGAATCATCTAATATTGGTAATAAGAAGAATCATATACTCAATATATAGGGTAATAAAATAGTTTTATATTTTTTAATTAGTATGTTGGTTCTGGTTATCCCATACTTGTCATATGTGTAATATTATGTCAGTTTCATTGGGTAAGATTATAGTTTTACACCATACACTAATGATTTTGTTTCAGTTCATATGATATTTATCATATGAGGCATCTTGGTTTTATAAAGGGAATGGTTATATTTTCAAATCATGGGATTAATACATTCAGTATTTTCCATCGCATATTCATCAAATGAGGCATCATGGTTTCATTATTGGTAAGGATACAATTTAATTATGTATTTTGAGGATGTTTTTTTAGTCATGTAGGGTATGGCTTCATTTTACTATCTTCTTTTGATTACATTAACATTGCCATTTTAATTTCATGTAACTCATTTAATCATTAATAGTAGTGTAAGGTCAGGGAAATCATACCACAGATATGTTTCTAGTCTAAGGACATATAGTTTTAGAGCAAAGTATGTCAGTGTCCAAAGGAGGAATGTGTCAAATGGAAATACTAATAACCATGAAGTGAACTAAGGTCCAAATAGACCCTTTTACACAAAAAACATGTCAAACCATACCCATGTTCATATCAATAAAAATCTATGGAAAAAGAACCATGTAATGAGTTTACTACACCGTTTAGATGTATCATAGGAGATATATGTATCATGACATATCAATTGGGATATGGAATCAAGTGATATGTAGTTCTAGAACATCGAGTATTATAAGACCTACCCTGGTGGAGGGCTTTCCTCTTTACTGGAAATATTAAATAATCTAATATTTCGGTTATGATGAACCTCAAACATAAATGGGGTAAGTAAATAGTTTAAAACTTTATTATAAAGATAATGTATTGAATTCAAAATTGAATTACTTGTTACTTTTTTACTAATGTATAGAACTAAGGTAATATTATCCCACTAATAGGTGAAATAATATTATTGAGGGATAGAAACCAAATATTAAGAATATAAGGTGATTAGAGGTGATTTCATCATAGGTAATGAGAGGATTTATGATAAATTTTCCGCTATTTCGGAAGATAATAAATCATGTAATAAATAATAATCGGATTGTAATGGGAGAAAATCCACATGTTGTTCTAGAAATAGGTGGGTGCATTGTCTTACTAAAACACTTTTGATGATGAAATACATGGGAATTAAGGGAATTTGAACATATTTAATGTCATAATAATTATACATGGATTATATTCCATGAGGATGTTGGGGGTGGTTCTTAATAGTTGAAACCTTATTTGATGTCGGGGACCAGATATCCATAAAACACCCAAATAAATCTTGGAACCCTTTGCATATTGTTTAAGGTCATATGATTTAGACCAAGGAAATTCAGAAAATAGATTAATTTCATTATGCTTAAATATGGGTAATATTTTTTAAGCTATTTTTGTAATTCAAGTGGTCAAAACCCAGATAAAAAATAAGACAACACAATCCCACATTCTATATAGATAAATAAAACAAATATCAAATAGTATATTGTTATATTAACTGAAATTTATGCAGGGAAAAAATTTCAAATATT
This sequence comes from Viscum album, assembly GCA_963277665.1. NCBI lineage: Eukaryota > Viridiplantae > Streptophyta > Magnoliopsida > Santalales > Viscaceae > Viscum > Viscum album. Next base: position 426,472,195 of record OY728156.1, read on the forward strand.
TGGTCACCATTATTTCTCCCACCCCCATGAGGCTGGGAATGGTTTATAAGGAATTAATGGTTGGAAACTAATATAGGGGTTTAGGTTTTACTTTTTATCCCATAGATATGGGAAAAAATTAATGCATAGTTCTTATGGTGTTGTACTGTTGGTGACCAGTTCTCAAAGTATGGCTTTTCACTCTGACCAAGAAATTAAATAATCTAATGTATTTCACCTGGAATCATGTATTAATGTCATCAGGTAAGGATAAAATTTATCTTGGTGTTCTAGGGTTATTAATATTTTCTATTTATAGTCATAAAATTCATATATGCATTCTAATAATTTAAGGTCAACTATATCTTACCTAAGGGGTTTCGAATAGCCTAATTAGACAATAAGTGCCCCCTAGTTGCACTAATATATGGTCACATGTATTTGAACACGGTTTTAATAGTTTAATCCCACATAACCATGGAAAAAATTCATCACTCGGGTCAGAGAGTTTATACAATTATTTCAGGTGAGATGTTGTTTGAGAAACATAACATTAGTGGGAGACCTGATGCACTCACCATCCATTGTTTTTAGAGAGTATTATCCATTAGAATAGACCTTATAAATAATTAAATATCCTTCCAATTTTATCAAACATCAAAAAAAATTTCATTGTATCACCAGTGTTTTGTGAGATAGGGCCATGTCACCCTAGAAGAAGGTGTTGACGCGAATCTTTTTTTTAACACTATTGTTATCAATTATTGGTGCCTATTCATGTTAGGAAAGTATAAGGGAGATATTTACATAATGGATTATATCATATCTATGATGAATTTTCCATTTATATTTAAAATATTATGGTAGTAAACAAATATATTGATTGAAGAAATTAAATCATCAATGGGTAAATTTTCCTCAGTTTCATAAACAAGAAAATATAGGGACACGTATGTGTAATTTAATTTTGTTTTCCAAAAGGCCCAAATGGTTTTGGGGAGAATACTGGAAATCTTTTATTGATTTCGGATACAATTTTACTGATGATATATGAAATATTATTTTCATGTTCCTCAATTCTCTCATTTTCTTATACATGGTTGCAAGAATTATGGTTGGACAAGATTTTTTACGTGGCATAATATTTCATCAGCTTGATATCAGGGATTTTTTTATTATCTATGAGAATATAAATATTGAATCTAAATTGATAGATTATGTGGGAACTAAAAACATGATCATAGTGTAGGTTTTGAAATATTTTAGGGGAACTCCTTATGTACAGTTTGACAAGAATTCAGTTGTAGTTATAACTTATCTACCATGTAATGTTTTCACTAGCAGGTATGGAACCAAAGAATCGAGTCTCTCTAATGAACAAGATTTGGGGACATTGGTATTATTGAAGTGATTGGTCAGTTAATGCAAAATTTTAGTATGGATATGACAAACATGAATCCTATTGGAGAACACATTGCAATAATGAACCACATCGGTAAAATAGTATCCCAGTATCTGAATTTGGTGAGAGAAAATAAATCACTCTTTATGGGTTCCACATGAACTGGGATGAACCACTTATATATGAAAATTTATATTGTCTACCTAGATACAGATGAGTAGAATTCCATTAAACACATTTCTTAACAGTGTATTCTTAATGTTAGGTCCACTATGGATGATAATTTTTACTATAATCATAGGGATTCTCTTACTCCTAGATTAGACTTGAGGAATAATTCCATTCTATAGATACTCAACAAACCAAGTTGAAAACTCAATTTTCTTCTCATCTATGTGTGGAATTAAGGGGATTGGAATTTATGTACCACAATATATTTGAATAAAATATTGGTTTATGTTATCTGATGTGGGGGGGTGATGACCATCTGTTTTGACACATGAATGGCTATGTATCCTCATTAGATTCTGAAAGTGATATATCAAAACCTCCTAATGAATTGTATTTCAAATTTTCTGATCAAGGGACTTGGGTCAGCATTAGCTGGTAAGGGAACCATTCCATCAGCTGATAGAAGTGTCCCATTTGGGGAAAAAGTTCTTTTATTAAAAATTATGTAGTCACCCATGATACATTTGATGACCAGATCAGAGTCCCCCAATAAATGAAGACATGGGACATCAACCACAAGGGAAAAAATTATTACAATAATAAGGGTCTAGTATACTACCTTCTTGTTAGTTGTCCATCATACAATCAGAATATGGATAGTGAAATAGCATATGTCGAGTGAAAAACAATGATCCCCAAGCCTACAGTATTGAGCTTTAGTTCATTGTGCCTTCAATAGATCATGGTATATAATATTTCATTGAATTTAATCATTCAATATAGAATACACTATTTTGATGCAAGAAAAAGTCATATTGACAATCAATGAACACACTATTTATTTAGGGTGGATTGTTCATCTAGGAAGAATCCCAATTCCTTGTATTTGGAATCCATTTACATGAAAACCCTGATGTCAATCTACAAGATTAATACTTCATAGTTCTCCAATCACCCATATCAAGGAGATATTTTTTTATACATTGGGAGGAATAATCAAGACACCTGATGTATCTCATGATGCTAAAAATAAAATCACAACTTCAACCCTGTATAAAATTGATATGAGTCCACTCATCCTGATGTGTAATTATATGTTATCTATACCAATTATATTGTGGTATAAATAATATATTATGTTTTCCCATCCATGTTGCTTTTATGGGCTTAGACGACGCTGAGGGACTATTCTAGAGTGGTAATCTACATGACTATATGATTTACTGATACATACAACATTATAAACTATTGTTTTATAGATACTTATTAGGATCCTCATATACATTCTAAAATTTATCATATGAATAGTTAATGGTTATTTTCTTGAGCGCCTTGAAAAGTTCTTACACATGCTGACCAGAAATGAAATTTATAGGTGTATATAGGCTGTGTCGGATTAGAGGCATAAAAACCACGAAGATTTATCTGGACTGACATTTAACTGATAGGATTTATTTCATATGGTATCATCTTATATAAATTTTATCTTATGAAAAAACTGTGAAATTTTATATAGGTGACCGCGAATTAAAACATCATAGGGTTCATATTCATGTGCCGGGAGTAGATGAGTCTGAACTATTACTCAAGATATTTGAGATGATTATAATGCTTATGAGATTTGACTATCAAATCCACCACACAAAATTTCACCTACATCCAAAAAATTATCTAATAGATGTATTTTTATGGCCTTTTGTTAAGTGGATCTATCATTCATCAAGATATAAGTAATAACCAAATAGAAAAAGCTCAATGGGTCACCTTGAAGGTGTTGTCCTCTTAATATCTGAGCTCAATAATGATCTGATTGCAACCATAATATCAATCAATAATGTAGTGGTTCTAAACCAAGATATAGCATCAATCATCTTTTCTATCGCTATAATAAAAAAATAATCATTTAAAAATTTTATATTGAGTTCCTTGATGTCGATACACTCTAAAATATACCCATTATTATTCATGACAAAAAATGATAGCTAACCACCTCAGATAATGGAAGTCGTAGAAATTTATTGTCTTAATAATATTTCCTTGTTCATCCTTGACCATAGTAATAAGAGAGAGATTCATCTAATTTGGAGGATGTATTAACCCAGGATGGCCCACTACGAGGCCAAGGGTATGATTGAATACATGATGGTCTACTCATTACATCTCATTATAGACCTAGGTGAATATAAAATTATGTTATTTTAATAAGTCCACATATTTATACCATTATTATGGGGGTATGGAATTACTGATCAACATCAGGATAATATAATCCTTGGCATTGATAATCACATGGGTTACCTCATCAATAGTTGAGGATATTACTTTTTCATGTAATGGGGGGAAATCATCTGAATACACTTTGTCATCTATTTTATGGTAATCTGAGGGAGGATGTTACACATCAAAGAAGGATGACTATAGCCGAGCACCAATATATACACGGGGGGATACAAAATCCTTAAATTAGGGTTTTCTATTTTTTGATACAGTAGTGAATGATTTAGTTGTGATAATTTCATTTATATTCCCCTTGTGATGTCCACTCATGATATCAATGTATCGTTGATGAGGGGACCTATACCGAGTCATTTATAAATTTAATAATAAGATGGGATGTCATTTATCGGGGTCAATGTTGATAAAATACAAATACTTCACCATAGTAGGTTCTTCTAGTATTAGTCAATCCAGTATACGTAATGAGAATAAGGTAATATATGATTAGTCCTTTTTTATTCGATAAAAACACACAACTAACCATGTTATAGTGGCATGGGATCTATCCAATTAATTAGAAGAAAATATATATTTTTCAATTATACCCATAGATCACTAGAAATGGCCTTTATTACATTATGGTAAATTAATTTCCCACCCCATCAGCAAGGACATGCTTTCCTTTTCTTTTATATCTTACAACATTCACATGGTAGGCCTCATTGATGTCAATGTGGGAAACATCACATAGGAGTTCCCAAAATGAACCTTCAATGGAGTATTCATGTAACCGATGATTCGATGAGGTAACCACCCCATGAAAATGAAGGAAGGGTCTTCAAATAGTTTTTTATGTATCCTATGGGAATAAAATAAATTCGAGTCTTGATATTAGAACACTGAAATAAAATATTCAGCCAAAATTGTCCACATGGATTTAACACAAACATTTATACACTTTATATTTTAGGTTTTAGGTATTCAAATATGCTACTATATGTTCTATGTAATGGAACAACCTAATAAGAATGAGTTTGAACCAAATGCTAGAATTTACAATGAAGTGATAGATTACTATGAATTAAAATAACTTGTGATATATATTGGATATATGTTACCCAAAATGATGAAACCATAGTTTTTTATATAAATAAATAAAATCATCATAAATTCAACCATCTTAGACTCCTTTGTATTAAATTAATTAGTATTATCTACCATATCCATAAACATAAGGGTGATCTTCAAGTTTTTTTCAGTGGCCTCTTACATTTCCTTTAATTGGTGGAGTACCTATAGATTTTTAATCCTCATGGGTATACCTTTGGCATTGATTTGTTCAAAATTAATCAATGTGAGGGCTTAGTTGGGGTCACATCATATGTTGTTTGCTAAACTACATAGGCATGGAGTTTATGAGAGATTTTCTACAACATGATTGAAGGATTTTCGTGATATATTAATGAATGGGTTCTATTTGGATGAAGTTGAGAACTAGATTTATGAGGATGGTTGTGGAATTCCAATGACTGAAACATGTATTCTTTCAAAATATTGAGTTACGGTGGAATACCCAACTAATCAAACATAGAGTGATATGTGTTTTGTTCTCTTCCAAGGCCTTCTATTTAGATTATGATGCATGAAAATCCAACATTTAATTGATTCCATGATCATAATGTCTATTGGTGTGTTATCAAAATATTATTTCATGAATTCTACTAGAGGAACCTAATGGGTTCTAAGAAAATTCAACATTGCAATGAATTATGTTGCAGTCTAGAAGATCGATGAAATTCATAGGGGTAAAATCATATTCCTCTTTCAGTTAAATTTTATAGAGTTTGTCATACCCTGGGGGAAACTCCTATATCAAGAGTAATGAAGCCACTAAGGGTGTGAGCTGTCTTTGGCCTGGGTGGAGAAATATAATTTCACTTATTCTATCAAAACATATATTTCAAGACATATAAGGCTACAATGATGATATGGAGGCATTGGTTAAAAACGGTTAAACCCCAAATGAGGTTCTTCCATTCCAATGTGGAAAAATTATTAAAATTAGAGTTAGAAAATATATTATGATCAAACCAATCATAAAATTAATGTATCTCTTGGATGGGTACACATTGTAAGTTGTTGATTCCTTTTCATTCACTATTGTGGTTAATAGAAAAATGTACCACCAATTTAGGAGTTCTATACAATATAACTATGAATAGATTTACTAGGTCATTGATACAATATTTTAATTCAAAAAATAATTTTATAGTCAATATCATGATCTTTTTATATGGGAAATAATCAGAATGTACATTGAATCTAGCCTCTTGGGATATTGGTCATTTCAAAAACAATTTTATTCCAATTTCTAATGAATAGATGAAATTTCTTGGGATAGAAAAATCCCTAAATGAATATGTATTGTTTCTTCATTCTATGAAAGAAATCACAGAATTTTTTCAATTAAAGGGTCAGTGTACACATTCTCTCATCAATGAGGCGATTCATGGTGGGGATTTTCATTGAAAGACTTTTAAAGGGTGAGGTTGTGGTTGGATAAGTTCATTTGTAACCTGGACTAATAGGTTTATCATCTCAATAGACTCTACATACAACACAATGTATGTATTCCTTTTTATAGACTTTATCACATGATCTAGAATGAGAAATTGGCATTACAATTGTATCATACACTAAAATGATTATTAAAAAGAAGATCCTTTTAGAAGAACCCTAACAATCATCCGTGGTAGTTGAGGGAGACTATAGAATGGACTTTGTCATTCTTGATGTTCTCAATGAACATCTTAAGTATTATTTTATAGGATATATGAATATAATGTGAGTGCATGATTTCTCTCTATCAGGAAACTATTTATTTTTTCTTACTAATTAGGACTATGATCACATGTAACATGGTTGGTGATGATATTTTTATAATATATGGAAATGATATGGAAGCCGAATTTTCAAGAGAGATATTCCCAACTAGGAATGGACCATATGGGATAATGACTACACTTGATAAAAATTGTCCCATCAAATTCATGAACAAAGGATTAGTTCTTCGTAGATTCATGATACTCTAGAGTATGCAACATTAGGACAAATATTGAGGCAGTGTGGCCTAGGTGTTGTTGTGGATCACTCATCCCATCGAACATGGTGTAGGAGGGATTAACACTCTTATGGGGAAATCGAACATGGTCCACCCATATAGGGAAAGGGTTACCTTTAGGAAGAATTTACACCTATTGTGTATCTTGTTCCTTGATATAGGTGGAAAGAGAAGATATCAAATCATCTTGATGAGGGTTTCTATCTACCAATGTATTTAAAATCTCATTGACATATATAATAAAATAACCTTGATCTCTAGGAATATAATTACATTAATATGGAATGGTGGGTGACTCATATCTCTTTCATTTTTCTTATCCCCCATTACTTTTCAATAACTATCTGTATCTGAAAAGCATTATTAAATTAGGGAATTTTTATAATGGGAAAAGGGCACCCCACTACTGGATATACATGGACCCTTATGATGTTGTCATGATCAAAGTGAAAATCATCAATGAGATTAGAGGTGATCAATTTTGATTCAATTTCACATATAGAATGGAATGCAGCATCGGTTCTTAATCATATTTTATAGTATCCTTCAAAAGATATGGATTCTTTAACACATTTTTTTCCTTGTTTAATATACTAAAGAGAATGTTGTAACATTTCATTAGTGATGGGGACTCTAGATGACTAGAACCAATCTTTGATTGAGAGTATGGAAATATTAAAAGGGAATTCCATGTATTTTTTCACTCATAGATGTGGGTTTTCCCTATCATGTATTGTGCTAGTATCCTTCTCCCTATGATCAGCTAGTGATAAAGTGATAAAAAAATTATCTGTGGTTGTATTCAAAGGGGAACATTCTTGTTCAGTAGATGATCTTTATTTTAAATAAAATAACTATAATAGGATAGGTAAAAATTGAAGTTTTCATATTTCCTCATTGTCTGATAATAATTTAGGGATATCCCTATTCCAAAACCTAGTGGATAACATAAATTATATTAACATAGGTTATCTATAGAGACTTCTAATATCAATATGATTCTAGATGTAGCGAGAATTGGAGTAACGATAACTCAAACCTATTTCACTACTAGTGAATGCTATTTAGTTGCTCATACATATCATAATAGGTCGTCTAATATTATAGATTGTGGTGAAATTTCACCCTAATAATCGAGTAAAAAAACGGTGTCCTCAATGAGGGACATCAGGATGAAGAAATATAGTACTACAGATAGAAAATATCGAACTGGTAGATATTTGTCTTCCATAGGCTCGCAAAATTTTTCTTATCCACTACCTTGGGGAGGTTCATACGTTGGGATGAGAAATTCCCATTGTGTTACTAGTCTTGATAAAGATGGATACAACAATTTTGACCTTCTTTACAGATGATCTTGTTGAATAGAGGGAACAACGAGTTTCAAATATCAACTACATGCTAGGATGTCTTATCTAGGAGCATCGGAAAACTAGGTCATGTTCTTGAAGGATGGGGAGTTAAACAATGACTTATCTGTGAGTGTGAAAGCATCCCATTGTGGCTCAATCGAGTGATCACCATCACATATGGATTTCAAAAAAAGACCCTAATGTCTCTATATCATATTGAATGGAGTTATATAGGAGGAGACAACCTACATATTTAGATATATGTTGAGTGGTCTGTGGTATTTTATAAATTAGATATTGAGATTTTGAGCCTCAATCGAGGGGATTCTACTATAGTATTGAGTAGTGTACATGAAGGTTCCCTCATTCATTCATGCATCACATATGAGTGTGAGAGGACAATGATAATGTCACACGTCCCGAGAATGCACCATTTATAGATGTATTCTTTTAAAATAGTTGATTTCATAGAATCTCCAGTCTTTCCCCAATGTGCATTGTGGATGCACAATGGGCATGATACCCATGACAGGTGTTCTCCCTCCTTTATAGAGATGGTACAATAGGGTATGACATTTATCTCTAATGGGGATGACGTATGTGATAGTGGGAGGTGGTGTGGGTCAAACCTCCACGTTGGTTAATTTTGGTGAATTGAGGTCCTCTTTAAATATATGTTGTGTTTCAAGGAGGAACTCAATATTAGTTGATAGTGATGGTATGAGGGAGACATTTAAATTTGATTGCGGTGGTGGTCTTGAGAGGGATTCCTCGTTGATATGTGTTAGTGCATGGAGGACCTCCACACCAGATTACCCAAACAATATATCCATTGAAATGAATGTTGATGGAACTAAAGACTGGGAAAATCATCCTAGATGTAATAATAGGTGGCTTGGATATCAATACCAGTATGTGAATATGGTTCCATGTTGAAAAATATCAAGGATTTGATGAGATGCGTTGGTAGTGGAAGGGTACTCTAGTGCTACTGAAGATTCATACTGTTAGGAATTGTCCTAGTGTTTACTATAACATCAACATCATTTGTTCTAGATATGTGTGGTAAAACAATGGAAGTATCCAACCCACTCATAAACCTATTAAATCCATTAGTGTTGGAACTGATTATGATTTTCTAGATACCCCCTTGGGTACTCCAAGGTGGGTTTCTCAGTAGCCATGGTTCAAATATCCCATACTACCCTATGTATTGGAGTTATCATTAATTTCACTCAATATATTCTCATCCAAAGATATTTTCCTTTTGAAAATAGAATTTTTACTTTGTATAGTCAGTGAGGGAAGTGGAGTTATTGTGGGGGTGATAAATATAGATATTGTAAGGCTATATCCCGGTTGGTAATGGACCCTCCATAATATTATCACCAAAAATAGAATAAATCACCCCCTTAATAATGATCTTTAAAAATGATAAATATCATCAATTACCAGTATATGTAGGTCAAAGGCTATCATTTTATGATAATATTTATATGAATTTTTAGATCAAATGTTATCTCTTCCCCTATTCTTGTTTGATTTAGGTTTCTGGTTCATTATATATTGAGGCCTATATGAAATTATGGATATTCCATTAGTACAAACATAAGGAATGTGATTCCCAATTCCCCAATGTATTCCAATATCCATGTGGTAGAGTATGGATCCACAATAATGATCTCAGATATTTACTATGGCTAGGATCATCTACCCTAAGTGAATGAATTGTTTCATTTTTGGAAAACTTCATTCTCGGAGGGACCAACCAACGAATATTAAGATCTGAAGTAATAAAATTATTATTGTTCCTGAATGATACTAGTCCCCAAATATTAAGGATAGTAGTTTCATGTTGGGTTCAACAATTTTCTATCTAATACATTCTATCATGGACACCTGTCACAAGAGCTTCTATACATTATTTCATATTTCCAAAGATAGAAAATTTCCATCAAAATAATCAATTATTTTGTGATAATTGATCAGGGGGGGTGGTGGGATGGTGGTTCCTCCATACATGGAAACCAATTTAGAGATAGTCTCCTACTCTTGTTATACCTAATATAATTATTTCATGTTTTTTATTCTCAATGTCATTACCATCACATGGTGGATGGAAATTAATTACACAACTTGTGTCTTAACAAGGTAGCCAAATTGGTTAGGTGGTATAGTAATGACTTGAATTTCTAGGAATTTATTGGTATTGGTTTGGTTAAAAACATGTTAATCTACCCAATTTTATATTGGGGGAATATCATATGGGGAATCTCAAGAACATAACATAATTTATCCTATAGTTTTCAAAAGGAAGTTGATTCTAGGGGAATAATGATTGTATGGGTATTTTCCTCATAATTCCAATGTTTACAATATGGGATATAGGTAATGGATCAGTTTACAAGTTTGAAGTCTTGTGTGTATGGATTCGTAAAATGTTTCACATCCAATTGATAGGATCTGTGGTTATATGTTCCCCCATGTGTGCGGGGGGGGGGGGGGGGGGGGTCAGACACTGGATTTGGTGGAATGTGTACCATCGTGTAATATTCATAAACAATAGTACTTTTTGAGTTTTCCCGCATATTGGGTAATATTTATAACATGAATTTGGTGGAGTATTCCCCTTTGAGGTAGAATATATCACACTTTCATTTGGTCAAGTTAGATACCCCATGGGCAATATTTCACAATTGGGGGGGTAATAGGGAGTGTGTCCCACTAGAGGTGGGTTAAAAGACTTCACACATGGATGTTATTGTTAGTGTATACCACATTGGGAAAATATTTCATATTTGGAGGATTTTTGGAGTACTTTTTTCATGGGGATGATTTTACAGAAGGAGGTTGTTCGGATAGAACATCATTGAGTTTTTATATATAACCTATCAATAAACATTGTCCAATGATGTAGTTTAAGGTTGTATGACTGGACCAGTCCATAAAATTTAACATTTTGTAGTAAGTAAACTTGTATTACAAAAGTATAAAATATGAATAATGATGTTGGGATTCAGTGTAATAGCTTCCCAGAGTAGCTGGAAGATTGGTTACACCCCACATAAGGGGAGGAGAGGAATCCTATGTTGTCTATACCTACAAAATTTTATGTTCACCACATAGGGTAAGGTAATGGTTTTATGTCATGATATGTGTACATTTCTGTGTAGTTTAATGTGATACAACTAGTATGTGGATCTAAAAATTCATATGTCATGTTTCTCCAACGTGAATATGGATAGACTCTAAGAGAAATCATGTCATGGAATGAGGATGATATGGGAGAACCAATTAATATTGTGATAAGTTATTTATTTACCTCTATGATTCCACACTCTTGGTCTTACATATCCACTAATAATGTCCCTTTGGGAGATGTAGAGACCAAAAACTATCAGGGAATATTGGAAATATGTGTTCTGAACATCAGAATACCTATTTTTGGAGGAAAAGACATTATAGTGTCTATTCATAGGAGAAAAATTTTAGATAATGTCCAAGGATTAACTTTAAATATTATGATAGGACATAATGGTAGATTGTACCGGTTTAATGAATATTTTGGGTGGGGTTGAACATGTCCGAGATTGGTTTGGGGTCCAGGGATCTCCACATTGGAAGAAGAGGATTTGATATAAGGAGTCACTATGGTGATGTTTGTAGTATGGGTTTCAAGAATGTTGAGGTTTTGTGATTTTTTGTGGACTCAATGAGACCATCGGTTTCATACAGGTTGTGGTTCTCATGAATGAATATGTCTCAGAAAACATGGTGACCCATCCCTGGAGTAATGTCTTGGTTCCCATTAGGGTGGTTTCATGATCAGTAATATTGTCATGAAAAACCAAGATCCTTAAAGGTCATTCTTCTTACCTGAATGTCATGGGAATTTTTTAAAGGCATAATAACCGTGGGTTTATACTTTAAAAAACCCATAAGATAGTGTTTTGGGAAAGTTGGTATCCTTTTCGAATCCATTTCATCTCTCACGTACATATATTATGAGTATCACAATTTCATCGAATTTCATATAATGTGAAATGCCTTTTTCCCATAAAATATGATCATATGTAGGTATTAATAGTAATAGGCGAGGAAAGATAATTTTTTTTGTAAAATATTAAGGATTTCATGAATTATTATGAACATTGAAAATTATTTGGGCTCTGTGAAACAATGTGTCATGGAGTGATGGTTCCTATAAAAGTTATTCACCACTGAAAACATCAATGATATTGGGATCTGAAAACTAGACATATGGTGTGTAAAAGTTAACATAATTACTCCAAATTATCACCCACTTTGGTAAAATGGGGATCTATGAACCTTAGTTAGACTATGTGGAGGTTAGTGTCAATGGTCAATGGGACCAGGGACATCTACGACATGGATCTGTTCGTGGTTATTTTTTTGAGAACAAAACCCTTAAAAAAAATCAATCTTTTGGAATGAATTTTCATCAAATAGAATGAACCTTCCCTGACCTCTATCATTTCATATGTATTAATTAATTAACATATATTATTATTCTATGTTAGTTTATTTTGAGAAATATTAATTTGTATTTTATACACACCCATAAAATGTATTTCTATAATATTGTTATTTCTATGAAGATGATAGGATTATTTAAATTTTATTGTGGATTTTTATTAGTTCAACATAAATATTCTATGAGGAACTGACTGTGTTTGGTCTTCAGAATTGGTGATCATGTTCCATGAACAACTATGAAATAAAAAATTTAATATGATTCTAAGTTGTGATTTTATCCATCACTATGACTATATATGTCTTTACCCAATTATTTTATTGGTTATTTATATTTCACTGAAAGAAATGTTTACAAGAAGATATTTCATGAATTATTTATACTCAATAGGATTGTGTTTATTATTAATTTAAATTTTTAAATATATATTTATGTATTAATCTCGATATGAAAAATCAGGATAAGGATGCTTATTTAAGTCATTTGTCTACGTGGTTCTACTGTTCATCACCTTCCCTATTGGATTCAATAATGGGGTGTCCCTATTAGCTTACTACAATTCATGGAGGGTATATGTGGGTAAGGATATAAAAGTGTTAACGATAATATAAAACATGAGGTACTATGTGGATATGATTAATACAAAAAAAATCATGATAAAAATTATGTTCATGGTATTCTGAGAATGATTCATTTTTATATTTTACAGGTTTTATTCTCTTCCCATAATAGAGTATTAGGGAGAGGATTTATGATTGGTAACATTAAAATAGTGTTTTTCGAAAAGATGGATGCCTTTTCTCCTGGGATCTCCCCTCTTCCGCTCTTGGCTTCCTAGGGTTTCATCCGGAAACACTCTAATTCAGGGTCAGCGACGCGTTTGAGCACCATTTCTTCCACCTTTCAGTCCTTTCTTCTCCTCTTTCCGCATCCTTCGGCCCTCTTCCATCATGACGGTTCATTTTTCATGTTGTTTATCTCACTGGGTGGATCTATTGGTTCCAATGTAGGTTGTCGCTTTTGAAGGCGTAGGCCGTTGCTACCCTACTCTGACTGCGTATTCCATCGCGCCTCTCCCAGTCGGATCTGGAGCGATGGATACATTGTGGTTTTGGGTTATGCGGTTTAGCAGTTGGGGTTTTTTTCAGGCACTATTTTGTCGACTCTTTCTTGTTTTGGATGCTGGTTTTAGCCTCACCGTAATGCCGTTGTTTAGAGTCATAGGTCGTTCAAATATCTGCCCTAACCTCAAGTCCCTCCACTCCTTTCTGAGTCGGATAGGGAGTGGTGGTACTCTCAACATGGTCTGACATGATTTGTCTTTTGTTGATGTTTTGGTTTCTCTTACTCTTTCCGAGGGGCTGTTAGATTTCTTCTTGGGATTGTTTTGGTTTTTTACGGAATTCTACTCCTGGTTTTCATTGTTGTTGTGGTTTTCTCTTGGTTTTTTTCAATGATATGCTGTTGTTGTTTGAAGGAGATTCATAGGTCTCCGACAGTCTCCGACATTCTGTTGTGTGTTCGTACGGTGACGATGACAATGGTTTTTGGACGACGATGATGACAATGGTTTTTTCCCAACATAATGATGTTGGTTGGCGACTGTGATGGACTCATCTGGGCTCCGATGACTGGTGCGGTGGACGGCGACCCCGATGGTGGTAATGATAGAGACATCGATAGTGGGATAATGATGAGGGTTTGAGGCGATGGGAATTCGGCTGATGGATCTGGATCACTATCGTCTTGGGTTATGTGAACATTCTGGTTTTTGATTTTCAAATTTTGAATCAGGACATATTTGGTTTATTATCCTTCCATTTACTGCTTATCCTTAAAGTAGTTATTTCAAAAATCAAATAAAAATGAATTTTCAGTCAGTCTAAAACATTAAAATAGTGATACTCTCCAGTTATGGGGTAGGATATAGTTTCCCTTATAGAGTTTGATTACTAATATCAAACTATTATATTGTGAAGTTATCAAAATAGTGGAATCACAAATCAACACTTCTTATGTATAGGGAAATCGTGATATGAGTGTGGTGTATAGAATAAAATAACCATGGAGAGAGGAATTTAAAAAATTTTAATCATATATGAAATATGAATTGAAATTATTTTACTAAATGGAAAAATTTTCCTGGTAATTGTAGGAGTGTAAATATACATCCAAATTTGGGTCATTAGAAAGATCTAGGATATCTTTTTAGTGGTTAGGAAAATTTTTCATGAGGAGATTTTTGGATAAGGGATAGTGATAATGTAGGAGGAGTAAGAGGTACATGAAATTTCGATCCTCTACTACCACCACTACTTGTATGTGACCATCCTTGGTCTTACGGGGGTATCGTCTCGGGTTTCAGACATATGAATTTTGCAATAGAATTGTAATAGGTATTTCCTTGGTTGGGTTTTTTAATTATTTTCATGTTTTCAAAATTTTTATATTAACATGACGATAATGGGATGAGAAATTATATTCCCCCAATATTATTATCATGAGATTAAATATACTATTTGAGATCCTCACCTAACGACTTTAGATAAAGGAGGAATTAAAAGAGGAAGAAATTACATTATCACCCATATATACCACCATAGATAACTATCTCTTAGAATGGAATAAAATTCCTATAATAACATCATGGGAGAGATGACACTTGATGTTATCATCCTTGAAATGTATTGCCTTTGTAAATTTACTTCATTGATGGAATATTATTATCATATGTTTATATGATATATTTATAATGATTCATGGTTTAACAATATCAATTATTGAGACATTTATGATTAATGATAAGGCAAAACCATCAATTTTTTTATAATCATAAACCACTTGGTAGAGAGCTTTCAATTGTACACTATGAATGATTTTTCTTATAATTATTTTGTAATTTTTCATGAATAAAATTATTATTTTTGGTATAAATTGTTCTGTTTCCCCATAATCAACCTATAATTTTGCTATAAAATTATATCATACATTCAAACCATTTAATTTATGGGACATTGTTTTTCCACAATTAAAATCATAGTTATTAATGTTCAGTTATTTATCATTTATAGAAAGATGAAAAATTCCACATGTGTCCCTTCAGATTAATCAACACGTATTAACAAGGAAATCATATGATATTATGTGGGTTTTTATTGTCTATAACATTTTTTTCCATATGATATTAAAATCTAATACACATTTGTATATATTTATTTGAAATTAATCCAACTGAAATTAGTGTAGTGGATCTTTACAATCAACTAAATGTTATGATATCATCGTCAATTTTTTTTTTGATAATGGAATCAAAAAAAATTAATAATGTTTTCATTATTGGAATTACATCAACATAATTTTTTTTGGGGTGATGAAATCTCCCACTATGATTTTGTGACTTGTGAACTACATCAATCAATTAATCATGGAAAATTTAATAAAGTTCATCATCAATGATAACATAAAAAATTATATGCCATTGGATGAGAATCAAATGAATTTATTAATAATGTTGAAATTAATTCCCCTGTATCACATATATATTAAATGTGGGAAGAAATGATTATAGAGTTTTGAATTCCATATATTATAACATGTCATCTTTTAGGGAGGAGTATTAGTTTACCACATTTAGATTAAGGGTGTGTTGTTTTTTCATCAGCCCAATAAAAAAAATTATTTAATAATTTAGATGGATATTAATGGTATTAAAATATATTTATGATTGCTTCCTCCATTATTATAGGCTTCATAATTTATCTTAACTGAAAGGGGAAACAATTTTTCCAGTCCAACAATTTCCAAAAAATATTTTGGTAAGAAGTTGTGAAGATCTACAATATCTATTATAATATGTTATCTTGTTGAAGTATTGAATTATTTTTTTATGTTGTATCATTAAAAAAGAATTTATTTCTTCTGATGAAAAGGTTGTTAATGATTTCTTATGGGTCATGGATATTTACCCAACAATATTAAATCAATGAAACACTCAATTCAGAACATTAAACTATTGATTTCTAAATGAATTCATATTGAAAAATATTCATAATGAGATATTTCGTAGAAAAAAATTAAAAGTTTCTAAAATATACTATATCATATTGAAAAATGAACATGTTGTTGTGAAAATTTCTAGTTTTCATACGTGCCTTTTATTTTTGTCATTACATACATTCTATAGAATGGAAATATCATTGATGATACAATATGTAATAAGTGGAAATGTTGTTTGGAATATTATTTATATGGGGAAAAGATTATGATATAGAATCCATCATTGATATATTTGGTCATTATCAATGATTGTTACTGATAGTGGTGTATGATACCCTGACCAATTGTCCCACCTAATGATCTCAAAAACCATAGTTCTTGCTGACTCTAAGTGAACTTCCCCATAAACCAAAGGCTACCTTCTAGTGGAGAGTTCATAATCCATAAAATTATGATAAAATTCATTCAATTATGAGTCATAAATAACATCATAAATTACCAAAATCACCCACATAAAAATCTAAATATTGATGATAAATAATAATAATATATTAATGGAATATAGCACATAGACCAATAGAAATATGTCATAAAATAACTGATCACCCATTGGGTAGATACCATATTCAATAAAAAAATACTCAAAATTCCTCCAAGCCATAAGACCATCCTAAGGTCATACCCCATCCATTTTTCTAAATACATTTCAATATTACATAGCTCGATAAACTCTATAAATTCTTCCAAATATGAAGAAAGAAATAATATATCCATGTGTACAAAGATTCCAATGATGTATATGAGATATAAAACAAAGGTGGTTATCCCATACATCACATTGTATATTTCTTTATATATGTTTATATTAAAGGAAAATAATCTTTTCACACAAGTACCTTGTAAATAATGCACATACTAGTCTACGATAACTCATAGTACGTCATGTGACCTTGTGTGAACTAGGATACCATGATATATGATCATAAATATTTTTTATCATATTAGAATACACTAATTTCCTCATTCAATTATTATCACGAAAAATTTCATTTATACGGACTCCATGTATGGAATATTAAATGTCATATTGTATACTCCCACTGAGTAGGGTCTCAAACCATGAATCCTGATGAACCCCACTCACCGATATTGTGTGAAATCTAAAACATGACCTCTACAGTAAAAATAATGGTGGTGCATATTAATATCCCACATCACATCAAAAATATATATAAATTGAGAAGTCCAGTTAACTAAACCTACTACACAACAAATTCAATAATTCATTTTAATAATTTAAGTCAAATCACATGTTTTGTCAATCCATTCATCTCATTCCATGAACACTCTATCGCATAAATAAATCCATTCATTCTTATATCACTCATAGAAAGGCCCAACCAAAACAAATAAATACTATCCCCATCATGGATAGCCATGAAATAACATACATATCATTTAAAAAACCTTCCCATGATATTCCCACAACTGTTATGTATATTATAGGAGATAAAGGCCACATGATCGAACCTCAAAATCAAGATAATTCACAAAATAATTCATAAATTATAAAAAAAATCCCATTACCCATAAACCTACTGTAATGTTCATCCCATTAATAGTGTATTATTTTCAATTATATTTATCCTAATATTTTGATCATGTCAAAAATCCATTTATATGGAATTCAAAAGCGTCCCTTAAACCATCCAATGTCTCTACACTTCGATACAAATCAATGTCCATCAACTACATTTGACATCGTAGTATGAAGGATTTTATGAAATAAAAATATATAGGTCACTTCAAACTCATAAAACCCATCATCACTCCTCGTCATGTGAGCAATGTAATATCCTAATTTATCACACACTATGAACCCATAGTTATAGAATAAAAATTGTTATAATAAATTCCGTGACTAGATCTAAGTTTGATACCTTTACCCAAAATGGATATCCCAAAAACAAATAAATGTGAAAGACCCAATATATTAAAACTAACAAAATACAGGATGAGTCATAATATTCACATAACTCAGTAAGTCTTAAACCACCTTATGGTTTTTTTACTCTTTATACATGAGATATAAATCTATCTCACCAATCATCACTTGAAAAACACTGATCATGCATACCCAATTATCTCTAGGAAAACTACCATCAAATACTATAGTCAAACATCACACCTCAAGACCTATCCAATTCATCACTTCATCTCATCTTTTACAATATTTCTTGGGTTACATAGTCATCAGTCTATTGAAAATAACACAACGTTCCGAAGGGATATTTTCTAAAGAATTGGATGTCAAATTCCATCATTAATGACATTAGTACACAAATCATGTCCCATATACATATATCCAGTTTAATTAATGTACATACAAAAACAAAATATCATAATAAAGTATATGAGGGAACAAAAATAGGACCACCTTCCACAAAAACAATTTGTACATCCTCACCAGCAACCACCAAGACTCATTCAATCCTTCCAATCCATATCAATTTTTGATGAAACATGAATAATGAAATAAACATCAATAATTGTTTTGGAAACATTATATTTAATTATTTTGAATATTGAAATGATAATTAATATTTTGATGACTCACTAGAACATTTCATTTCACAAAAAATCAATCTAAATAGTGTGTATTCATCCTTTTGAGGCCTTATATATACATGATTAGTGAAATGCACATTTTAATCACATGATTATATTGTTATATAATGGAATTAAAAAAAAAATCCATAAGCCAAAATTTAAAAATTAGAGTATAATCATTGAAAAATAAGAACAAATCAATATTAATATAATAACTCTCCCAAAACAACTGTTCTATCCCACCCAAAATCAACATCACACAATGGGGGGATGTGTGATTAAGGATGGGGAGAGATTTCTAATTTGTACAACTCCAAATACCATAAATTAAAAAATAATAATGGGATTGGATATTGTTTTATTAGACTTCTTATTATACAAAACTAGGTGGAGATATTTCTATGTCATGTCCATTAGGGATATAGTGAGAGACCTTTCATGTGACATGGATTAGTTATTTAAGGAAGAATTAACCTTAGGGGGTTTCACAACCCCTTTATGTGTCTCGAGTTACCTATATAACACAACACATAGCCTATTATATAGACATTCCATATTAGAAAATAACTTTATTGAAAACCACTAGGTTGTTGAAAGTTATATGTCTTACTGCAACAACTAGCCCTTAGGGTCACCCTAAACACTCTTACAATGTCTTCCTCGGCACGTCTGAAATACCACATACTTCATTACAAATCCCAAACACTTCCTAAGGACATATATACAACTGGATTCTAAATATGAGTCCAAATTCATGATTCAACCCACCATCTATGATCCAAATATTCATATTCCCTAATAAAATAATCACAGACAAATATACGGGTCTATAAAAACACCACACAACAGACTTTATCATCAATGAGAATAATCCAATAGTAATCTAGATATAACATATACCTACAACAATAATCAAATCATCTAGAACAAACTATGTTGCATATAAGAAGTAAAATGGTTCCTCATAGATACATCTCTAAATATAATGTCTAATATAAATGGATTTCCCCCAAAATCCATTTTCCAATTCCATGAAGACAACAAATATTCCCCATATAATACTCAAAAAATTATTTCCACCATACGAACTCATACATCATGTGAAAAACTATTGGACCTCCACAGGCTAACATTCTCATTAAAATATAGACAACTGTGTTTTTAATCCAAAAAACTATCCATTAATGATTCATTATGGCGAGAATTATTCATATGATCATCTATAAATAGCCCAGTAATGTTTAAACTTGACCCATTGTTTTACTATATAGCTAGATCCACAACCAACCCATAAAAAGTCATGAATTAACCATAACAACTGATGCACCACCATTCACATTCCCACATAGACCAGACACACTAAACCGTAGCTGGATAACAAGAAACTGACTCAAATCTCAACAACATCCAAATCTCAAATCTTATTTTATCAGGCAACCTGATAACATCATGTCTAAACAAATATAATTATTATTATTCCCCCACTACCATGACCAGTATCCCCACACCATTTACCCTTACAAGTTGATGTTCATTAACATACAATAGATTCTATGATTTCCAAATTCCGATTATCATTATCAAATATCATAACTACAAATTACCATTCAATATGGCTCACACACAGTCTATTTAATAACATAATGAAATGTTATAAGAACATATCATTACATGATCACCAATCATAATCATTAATTACTACCTATTCAATGATTTCAATAACTTCATCCTCACTATTCAGAACCAACGTACAAATTGGTCATACCGTCCAATCGTTATTCATTCAATATAAAAATATTTTATTTCTTACTTCACCCCTAGAGAACTAAACTCAATGAGTCCCAATCAAGAATTTGTATGACCAAACACATGTCATGCTCACCCATCGCATCTAATTCAGGATATATCATCTTTTCACATAGATTCTAGGCCACCGTTACTATAAAAATTTCACCAATCACATTGATCCATTGCCCAAACTAATTTTTCCATGAATTTGAAACCATATTATAATCAAATTATATCATAAAACACCTCCCTTACTCTACAAGATATTTATTTATGATCTTTCCCAACATTTCCAACCTGTCCTAATGTAAGATTAATTTTCAACGAATCACTAAAAGGTTCAATCCCCCCATGATATTTACTAACCCTAAATGAACCCAAATGTGTAATGCTCCAAGGAAACACAATCATACAACTATAATTATATTCCCATGCATCGTATCCCACCAATTGTAGTATCCTTCATCTAAATAGGTATCCATGTTCATAATACATGTAAATAACATCCTATTATGAAAATAATCTCACTCAATTATTATATATCCACAAAATTACTCTCCACATGGGTTATATTCCAAAAAAATTATATTTTACTCATACAAGGAATAAAAATAATTCCTCAATTTATAATTGTCCTCAATAAAAAAAGAACCACTCTTTCTCTATAATAAATCCCATGAAATATGACTCATGTGTTTCTCGAAATGATACAAAATGAGTTTATCTTATAAATCAATATAAACTAAATTCATAATTTTACAATGATTAAACCATTATCATACAAAAATTCTCATAATCATGTAAAATAAGATATTATTAAATTTCTATAATAGCTCATAATTTGGTCATTTTACAACAAATTGGCACATGTATTCATAATAACACAAATATAAATACAATTATAAACAAGTTTCATGATATAATCATATTAAAAGACAAGGTAATAGGAAAAACATATTATTGTTTTGATAATTGATTCTCTATAAGGGTAAAACTTAGCAAAAATAATCTATGAACATTAGTGAAAATAAGTATAGAATAAGTCATATGGGAACATAATAATAATAATATATAATACATAATATTATCATATGAGGAATAAAATAGATCATAAAAGGGGATGTAAAGAACATTGAGATAACATTATGTATCAATATTAATGCAGATTAAATATAAACAAAAAACATGGTGTATAAGAAGAAAACATATGATTGGAATATGAATTAAGATAGGAAATTATATTATGTAAATGAAACATTTTAAAGAATTTGGAGGCACTATAAAATTATAGAAGAAAAATATGTACCATAAATCTTCTCCTTCAAGAGTCAAAAACCTTCACCAATGCATGAGTGATATAAAAGTATTCCCACATATAAATTCTTTAGTAGGTACATTATTTTTACAATTCAAATGAGGGATAAATTGAACCCACCCATAATTTATACAAACTTACGTGTTCTAGTTGAAAATAATTTCCATATGAAATTATAATGAAACTATAGAAATTTATTTTTTAAAAAAACATTCACATTAATTACATTAAATATTCATGGAATAATAAACCTATTGAATGAAAATTTTATTTCATAACATTCTAAAATTTAATAAAATAACATCATGAATTTTAATTTATAACCTTGATAACAAGTTAATAGAATGTATATTACCTCATTATTGAATATTAGATGGTGATGTAAGAAACATGAAGCAATTAGTAAATAAAAACCAAATCTTGAAACAAAATTTCAATAAATAATGGTATTGTAATTAGTTATGTAGAAATCATAGTCACAAAACTACATTCCTAAAGTCATTTTCTGATAAGGAAAACAAGGAATAAAAAATAATTTAAAAAAATCGATTATATTTTTATGAAATGAATCTTATTCAATAAATATATGTGTGTAATTAAAATTAAATAATTATGAAAATAAATGATTCTTTAATATTGTGAAAATATTTATCATATAACCCATATCATTGAAAAAATTATATAAATTCCAAATAATTTTTTTTTAAGATATATATAATTATCATAATAGTAAAAATACACACAATAATATATATATATATATAATAAAATAAAAAAAAGTCATTGTATTTTAATAATGGATATTTAAGAAAACTATCAATAAAAATGATGAAAATCATTCTTAATGGAATTGCAACATTATGGTAAAATGTATTTACCGAGGGAAAAAATTTATTTTAAATAAGAAATATAGATGAAAAAATATGAGAATAAAATATATTCTCATTATAAATAAGAATATATAAATCATGAATTATCATATTTTGTGGGGAATATTTATGCCCGAGTGAAAATGTTTGAGGCAAGAAATCCCTATTCCATTATTCCTATCTAAGAGAATTAACATTATCCTATTGTGTAAGTAATATAAATATACCCACTATTTATTTTAAAACTTTATTTAAACATAAAATATTTTATTATATTTGTTTTGCATTTTGACTCAAAAATGAGATTTATACACTATTTTCATCATCATGTGTTTTTAATGCTGATCGATTCTTTTATACTCTACATTTATTTATTGAATCAATTTTTATTTATAGATAAAAATTAAAGAAGAATGATATCATTATATATAATATAAAAAAAATTATAATTTTTTATAATGATATATTTAAAATATATATGTATTTTTTTTAATTTGGATGGGGAACCGTCAGAAGAGAATACTCTCGGGTGAATAAAGAAAGAACCCAAACACAAATTTCTAATCCTTATTAGATCTTGTCGTCGATCATGATCATTACATTATGATAATATATTGTTATTTACTTATTGTATATCACCTTGTGCCAAAGATATCCTTACATAGGGGATTATTTATGATTTATTTTTATAGATAAAAGTTAAAACATATTTCCTAAATATCTGATTTATTCATAATGGAATATTTATTAAGTATATAATCACAATAATCTACCCATGGAAATAACACGATGATATCAATTTTCAAGGATTTTATGTAGGTATATTGAAGTATTTATCTGTTGTATTACATTTATTTTCTGAAAATAAATACATCTATCAATGGATTAGTTTTCCACAGTTCATCTATAGATTCTCTATCAATTTATTTCAACAGTCCCTACACATAAATATATATTTTGATCCTCCCATTTTTTCATATATAGTAATGTTTTCTTGTCTTTTTATTCATGTCATTAAACAAGATTCCCTTTTTACAATTTATAGATTAAATGGAAAACCCCAAAATTAGAATCATCTATTAAAAACCTATGAAGGAATTATATTCCTCCATTTTATAAATATCTTGATATCTATAAACGTCTTCAATCACTCAAATTGATTAATATTGAAGACTCTAGTTTTTTTCAAGTGTTTTTATAAATGAATATATCCTCTATTTTTTTAAATTATTTACAATTTCTCAGTCCTATCATGGATTTAAAAAAATTCCCAACAAAGTGTGATGTATTAAAAGAAACATATTCCATATTTGATAAAAAATGAATGAAAAAGTTGAAATATATTTCATCCTCTACAACCCTTGAGGATCCAAATGACAATGATTTTATTAAGGACCATTTTGGACCTTTATAATATCACCCCTGTCATTATATATTCTATAGATCAATGGATTATATTCATAATTGCCAACTAATAGACTAGTATATGGGGATTTTAATAGGCATGTGAACCTCCGCTATATACAACCAGAGTTTTTCGACCCACACAACTCTTAGAATTAGAGTTTCACTATGATTCTAGAAAAAATATTAATGGTTCACTTCAAAAGAATAACAATATTAAGGATTCTTATTTTATTTCATCTGAATGAAAAGAAAATATAATAATATAAGACTAAAATGGATTCATTACTCAATATCCATAGATGTCTCAGAATCATTGATATTAGTCTTTTGTAGACAGAATAATTGACCCAAAATATATAGAATCGTATCGAGTTTTATATTTTCATATCCCATCATAAAATTATTTTGTTGAGGTCCCTATATGTGACTCAGATAAATAAAAGTTTTAAAATGTTTCTCAAATTAATAATTACAAACATTCTTTTAAGGAAGATTATAAGGATGATATTTATACACATGATGTGGAACATGATCCCTAATATAAACCATTAGGTTATACTGAATAAACTATTTCTGATTATGATTATTATTAGAAATTATTTTAACAAGGAAGGACCCTTAGATGATTGGTATCCCTTAGATTTCCCATTTATTACGTGAGTTTCATCTGGAAGTGATTTTGGTGTAACGTCTTTGGAGATTATTTTCAACAATCTATGACAGATTTTGTTTTTAAATTTAGAATGATAAGAACATGATGGATGTGATAGTATGATCAAACCAAAATATGTGATTATGATGGAACTGATAAAAAACTATCATTCTAGTACATGAATCTATAGATTATTTGATTTAAAATTAAAAATAAAATTGGTTAATGTATTTCTTAGTGCCTGGTATCATTATTTTATGTTCATTATATGTTTGAAGACCAATCCTTCCTAGATTCAAATCATTGTGTTTATTTTTATGATTTGATATTTGTATAACACATATATTTATTGGCATTAGTGATTATGTGGGATCTGACCTTGTCTTATAGATATGTAAATTATCGTTAGAATGTTAAAGAATTACTTCTCATAAACTGGTTAAATATATTTATCTTCAATGGTCCTCTATTACTAGTATTATTAAACAAATTATAATTCATATCATGTAATCACTATTAATTTTTTTATAATTATTTTTTTATTATAACACAAGATAATAACTACTGAGTTGAGTCCTTTTCATATTTAATTACAATTTAATATAATGTGGTAGAAGAAGAACACGATTTTGAATGTTCACTGAATATTGTTGGTCGGGGATCTTTAGTTACACATGATAAATTACCGCTAAACATATAGGACAAAAAATAACATTATACTAAAATAATTAAATATCAATATTAATTAGTTTCCCTCAATAATTCATGATATAAATGACCATCTGAAAATTGAAATATTTCACTTACATGGGGGTGGTAGTTTGCAGATACACATGGGTGAAATGATTATTTAGACTGAATGTAATGTAATTAAGTATTTTTTTAAATTCTCATTATAAATTTTATTTAATGAGCATATTTATTCATTATATATTGTGTTATAACAATCCTTGTTTATATATTATAAAAAAGATAGAACGATGATTATTGACAAAGTAGTTTTCACATAACACATGGAACTTATCAATTTTTAATGGTTAGGATGAGTTTAGAAAATATATATTAAATTAATAAATAAATATTATATCTTAAAATTCATAATATTGATGTTATAAAACTATCATTGATAGATTATATCTTTGTGGTAGAAGAATATTTGATTTAATAGAGCTCAGTTGAGAAACTTACCTATCTCATTAAATGTTATCCCTTGGTTCCACCCCAAGGATCCTTTATACATAAGTCAAAAAAGAACTAGTAATATTGGATGTGGGGAGGGATTATTGGAGGGATAATAGTAGTGTTCTTGAATAGGTAAATATTTATTAATTTTGGAAAATATAATTGGATATGATCCCTTATTATAAGTATAAAAAATAGATATTTTTCTAAATACCTATTACCTTTTCAATGTTGTAATGAATGTTTTCTAGAATTAGTGGCTCCAAAGTGGTACATAATTATTTTTTTGGTTATAAGGTTGAATATGCCTCCATGATTAATTTTAATAAGTATTTTGAACATTTTCCATGTCATTTCCCTCCAAAATTTAGATATTATAATTTTATGTTTTACCTTATTAACTATTTTATACCTTAGTAGATTATATTTAATTAAAAAATATAATATAACTCATATTACAAAATTTTTATGTTATTATACAAAATATTTAGACCATAAAATCTCATTCAATTTCACGATATTTCCAAATTATTTTTTCATTTAAAATAAATTTTCATTGATTAATATTAGTCTAGAAAACATTTATTTTCACTGTTAAATGTTTATTATATTATTCAATACTTATTACAATCTTAATGAAATTTAATATATATATATTTATATTGTTTTAAAAATTACATTATATTATTTATTAAAGATATATTAATTCATTTTATTATATAAAATCTAAAAATAATTAACAAAATGAACCCTTGAAAATAAAAAGATTACTATTATTATGATAAATACATTAGTACATGTAATCATATTATTATTCCTAAAAATTAAATGATATTTTTTAAGTAATATGGTTATACATGTTCTAAATATAAAATAAATTTTAGAAAAAAATATTCATAGGATGACAAAAATTAATTTCCATATGAGTGATATAATACATTCAACATGTTTTTTATAGAAAAAACCAATTTTAAGAATAGATGGACATTTCTCTGTTATACTATTTTACATTATTTATACATGTTGGTTACATCAATTTATATGAAAAAATTAAAAAATTATAATATATTTATTATATTTAATACTAAATTTTATTAAATTATCAAAGTATTGGTTATAGTTTTTCTTTCTATATAAGTAAATGTATTCAACATGTTTTACAAAAAAAATTAGTAAAATAACGTGTTGTAAAGATCAGGTTTCTCACATAAATACCCATTTAATTTATGTACAACCCCACCATTATGCTATAGTAAAATACAAAATATAGGATATTTTAGATAATATTAATAACCAAACCAATTTCTAAAATATCATAGTATAAAACTCGCACTACAGATCCAACGTGGAAAATAATTTGTATTTTTTTATTAAAAAAAATAAAAAATATGTAATCCAATAAACAACCAATGATTTTTTATGGTATTAATGATATGGTGAAATATCTATCAATGATTTTAGAGATTATAAAATTTATATATCGAAATTGGGCCCCACCCATCAGTTTCCCCACAGACACGTTGTCCCCACCCTGGACCCACCACATTCTCAAACGGGTTATATGACTAATGACTATCCCCATATGCCAACACCTATTTTTTCCAGTATGCCTTGTCCTCACTCGCACACACCCTAGAAAACTGCCCAAAACGTCACCCATCCTAATCACTACCCCTGCCCAAGCACGCTTAACTATAGAGATCTAATCAGACAGACTAACGAAAAGGATGGTGCACCTTTTTGACCTGAGTCATATCATTTAGTCATTTAACCCTTTATCATTCGGGGGGGTGTTACATTCACACCCCTATTAGAGCACAACGTCCCCGTTGAAGGCCCTACATCTGAACCTAGGAAGTGCACTGCAGTTAATGCTGGGTTCCTCCGTTGATACGAAATGTAGAAACTGGGCCCCGCCCACCAATTGCCCCGAAGACACGTGGTCCGCACCCCGGGCCCATCACCTGCTCGAACGGATCATATGACTAATGATTTTCCACACGAGCCAACACATGTCCTTTCCAGTGTGCTTTGTCCTCACTCACACACACCCAGGGAAACATTCCAGAAGGTCACCCATCCAGATCACTAATCCAGACCAAGCACGCATAACTGTGGAATTCTAATCAGATAGGCTCCCAAAAAGGAAGGTGAACCTTGTTCACATGAGACATATCATTTATTCATTTAACCCTTAATTATTCAGGGGTGTTACATTATATAAAAAACAACTATTTGGATTCACTCAAAAGAGATCCTTAAACAAATACATTCACATTAGTAACTTCTATGGTACTAGTGAAAATAATTTTAAAATGTTGGGTTAGCATAACATTTACATGTAGGTGGTTTTAAATCCTATGAAAATTCTTTTCAAAAAATCGTCAAAATATCATTTGAAACCATTTTGTTTTATATGACATATAAAATATTTGAAAATTAATTTTACAAAATATGAATAGATGGTTCTAAAAAATTTCCTCTTGAAATATTAATAAAATATTTTTGAAAATAAATTACATTTTAAAAAACATTTAATTTTTAAATATAATAATAAGTTAAAATACTATCATTTCTCCATGAAATGATATAAAATATTTACATTGAAATTATGTAATTTTTTATAAATTATAATGATACATAGATGCCCATAAGAAAACTATGCGTCTAATAGATGTATTACCTTTATTAAAACTTCCCCTTGAGTTCATGGGTTTATGCCACAATCATCATCATCACATTTGATTCCAAAGATCAAATATTTAAAATAAATTATTTTGTTATAATTCATGAATTCTCATTATAATTCAAGCAAAACATTGTTTCCAAATAATATAATTTTTTTTAGTAGGAAAATAATTTTATAATGAAAAAACATTTTGAACGCCTAAATTTAAAAAAACACCATTAAATCACAAAGATACGGAAAATCTAAAATTTTTAAAGAATTAATTTTAAATAATATTTATCAATGAATAATTTCGCTTATCTATTTTTTTGAACACATTTGAATTAAATTAAATTATTTAATATATTTAATGGACACTCATATGAATATGTATAAAATTCATAACATTTAAAAAGGATTTTGTGCATAAAATGATAACATTAATAAACAATGATTATAGTAAAAATAATTTTTTTATATGAAAATGGAATTACTAGAATAATTTTTATTGAAAAGGGATTGGGAAATATAATAATATTTTTATTTGAATAATTTTGTTTTCAAATACTTTTATGAAAAATATTACTATATAACAGGGATGTTTTAAAAAAATGATGATTGATAAAACAAATTAAATTATTTTTAAATAATCATATGAAATTTATATATTGAACTAAACCATAAATATAAAATTTTTTTTTATCACAATTTTTTTATTTTTGAATTTTAAAATATTAAATTTATTGTTCAAAAGTATAAATTTGAACATATAAAATACATATTGATATGTTTTTTAAAATAAAATAAATATATTTCAAAATATATTTTTCCATTAAATTAATTATATCTATTAAAATAATATCCTCAACAAATTGTAAGGGAATGTAACCCCTTATATAAAAAGGCTATTTGGAAAATTTAAATTAAATTATTTAAGAAAATTAATCCATACCTAACATCTAAACCAAAAATAAACTAACAAGGATAATTATGAATCATTGAATTTGGAGGAAGGCTTTAGAGAGAATGTGTGATCTAGGAAAGTGGATATATAATGATTTCTAAGGACAAATATATAAATATATTATTTTAGATATTCTATCCAAGAGAATAATAAAAATGATTAATGGGTACACAAATTTTCCAACCATGAGTAGAATCTTATAAGGATCAAAGATTTATTATGATTGCTACCCTTCTTGCTAACTAATATGAAATTTATTTTTCAAATTATTTTCATTTTCCTATTTATATATATATATATCTTCTATGATGAAAAAAATGATAATTTAAATTAAATCATTCACATATATTGTTATTGATGTTTGATTTTTGGCTCAACGTGCTCCATCAGGAATGAATGTTCCACCATATATAACCATTGGGGACAAAAAACTATGAAATGGTATTATTTTGATAGAATAATTATAGGGTTTAATCACAAAAGGAAAACCACAGGGGATGTAGGGGTTTCAAGTTAGTCATTTTTAGTTCATCCACACTAGCAATTCATTATGTCGAGAGGATGAAAAAGACAATAAGATCAGTATTAGAAGTTTAATGTTATATTGAATGTGATAATTCATTTTTAGTTCATCCTAATAAGGAAAGAAACGATGTGTTGGATTAATATATGGAATATATTAAACTAACAGTTCTGTATGATATAATCATGAATTTTTAAGCGAGGTTATATTAACTTCTGCTCACCATTCCACATCATATGTTTGTTTGGATCTAATCCTCAATGTATTACTAGTTGAGTAAAACATAAATAGGTCCATGGAACTTAGGTGGAAACCAAGAAACACAATCACAAAACACATTTTTATGGTATAACCCATTGTACCCCTAACATACCACTGTGCACACCATGAACTATACAGGTACTATGGCCATGCCTATACAGTAGGAGTTCACCGCCGTTGTTATAATTCCCCATGGGTCAACATTACTCAAACATGGTTTACCATTGGTCTTCCATTTGTGGTTGAAAAGGGACCCTTGTAAAAATAGTATTTTTTTACTAATTGTGTATTAAAATTATATACATTGAAAAAGTATAGTTATACAACATTTTAATAATATTTATATATTAATTTCATTGAATTAATTTTTTATCATAATTATGTTTTTTATTTACTTATAATGTATTAAAATAAAAAAAATTATTCACAACAAACATGTTAACTATGTTTTTATTACCACCAAAGGGAGAAAAATCTTATGTATACAAGAAAACTAAAAAAACACCTTATTAAATAATAAATATCATGTTGATTTTTAATTTTATTAAAACTATATATAAATATATAATATATTATAATAAATAAACATAGTGAAATAACTAATATTATTCAAAATTTAGTAATAAATATGTTTATGAAAATTAAGGATAAATCTACATTAAAATAATTAATGAATATATAATTGTTTTATTTACAAGAAATATTTTTTAAAATAATATTGAATACATCTGACCAAATAAGTACGCTATTAACAAAATTTATAAATTTAGATTAATGAATTTTTATTCATCTATATAAATTGAATAAAAACCTGACAGTATAAATTTTCATTTAATGGTATTTTAAAATAATCATTTTAATTATAATTATATTAATTAAATATTCTCATTTTTGACAAAAATGTAATATGTAATTATTAATTTCTCTTACTATATAATAATTCATGTATGTTTAAATCTATACTTACTATAACATTATTATTATTTTTTATGAAAATATAATACCATTTCATGGAATGTTAAATGATATAATTTTTTATCATCAATATTTTACAAAAAAAAACTGATTAATAAAAGAAATATATTTTATTTTAAGATATTTTTCACTTTATTAGGCTACAATTATAAAAACAAATAAATTAACATATATTACACAGTATAACTATGATTATAATATTATTTCTAACCCTTCTATGACAATTTCATCCTCCAATTACCATTTATATACTTAATTAAATTATGAGATTTCATTTCCAAAATGAGGAAATTAGCAAATGAAGTAAATTATATATTCTTATGAATAACATGGTTATCTAGAAAAAAACTGTATATCTTATATTATCATCAAAACAAAAGGTAATAAATTAAAAATTAATCTAAGCCATTAATTTTATACCAATTATAATAGTTTGAACCCAACACTCTTGATGTAGGCGGGAAAATAAATTATTCTATTTTTATGAAAAGTAACTAAAAAAATTCTAGTCTTTTACTCGACCATGAATAATAATAGGCCTAGTTTTTCTTTGAATAAGATAAATATCAATATGACATTAGACTTTGAAAAACATGTAAATAAAACATAAATTTGGATTCACTCACGCTGGGACCTTAAAGAAACATAACACCATCGATACTTCTACTGATATTTTGAAAATAGTTTTAAAACATATGGGGAGTATAAAATTTCCCATTATTCTTTTTTAAAAATCACAGAAAACATTTTGAAATTACAATTTAAAAAAAAATCAAAATTATTTTCTTTTATCTCAAATAAAAAAAATTTGTGAATTTTTTCCCAAAATATTAATTTTGTGATAGAAAATTAACAATATGAAATGTCATTCATTTTATTTTAAAACTCATTTCATTTTAAAATATCATTTAATAAACATATATAAAATCCATTGAAAATAATTCGGATTTTTCAATGGAAAAGTTTAAAATGTTACCTTTTAAATAATAATTTTCTTCTACAATATAACGATACATGAAAAACAATAAAAATAATTAGGCCACTTGTAGTATCACATTTTGTAAAGAATATCATTGAATTGGTGGGTTATCTCCCAATTCTTCACTATTACATTCAATACCCAAGTGCCAAATATTTATAAATAAAATTTTATTTCAATTTCCAACACTCTCATTTTAATTCCACTAAAACATTCTTTAAACAACTAAATAATTATTTTAATCAGTAAAACAATTATGTATCGTATAATCATTTGAAGAAAATTCCTTTATAAAAACTCTAATCTTTCAAAAATATATATACAAATCAATTAATTATAAAAAATACAATTGAAAAAAATTCTATAATGACAAAATTTATCTTATTCATTAGGTTGTACATATATTAATTTGATTTCATGAATATATATAGTGTATAAACACACCTATGATTATGTATTACATTCATAAATTTTAATAATTATTTAATAACTAAAATTATATCTTTACAACCCTAAAATAATATTTAAATTGAATTTTATTATTTTTAAAGAAATTATTTGAAGAATTTTATTTTAAAAGGTTTTTAAAACATATAATAAAATTTAATCTCCAATAATTATGGTTCAAATATAATTTTTAGAAAACAATTTTCGATATGAGATGAACATTGGAAAAAATTCATTATGATGATAAAAAATGAATTTCTTCTAAATAATAAAATGTTATATTTATATTTAATTATAAATTGAATATAGATATTCTACATAAAATGATACTTCTTAATATTGGCAGTTTTAACATTTTAATTTTACCATAATAATATAAATTTGATATTCTAAATCCATTATTGACATGGTTTTGAATATAAAATACATAGGTTTTTAAATAGAATATCCACATTCCAAAAATTATTGTTTAAAAATATAATCATAATTATTTTAATACATAAAACCGATCCACATAAAAATTTAATTGGTTTTGTAAAATCATAAATTAAATACATTAAATCAAATTAGACCTTCATGAAATCTAAACTAAAATTGATCTGAACAAGGATAATGAACACTCTTAAAATTTAATGTATGTATCAAAGGAGAATTTTGGTTCTTTGTTGAAGGATCTCTAATGAGTAATGTTGAATTTCTATCATATATATATGTATATATGAGTTATTATGTTCTATCCATGAGTATTTTTAAAATTATTATTGGGTATGCCATTTTTAAACCATGAATAGAATCTTATGAGGCACGAAGCTTCGTGATGATTGGGTCCTTGATATTAGAGTATTCTATTATTTATAATTAAATTTTTATTATTTGATGTTATATATATATATATCTTATTGAAGATTAAAAATCATGAACATATATTTTATTTTCAATATATATAAATTTTTTTCAGTGTGGTCCAGATTCCTCGTGAGGGTTAGAAGAATCCATTTCTGAACAATGTCTCCCCATACATATGAATAATTATTTTTCAATAGAATTTGAATATATTTTTGACAAAAAAGGGATACAATATTGGAGTTTGGGGTGTCTAAATGGGGTATTTGTAGGTCATCCTCACTACTGAATCCTTTCATCAGGAGGAAATGATAAAGACAATGAGGTAAGTATATATAGATGAATGTTATGCAAAAGATGATGATGTGGATTGAATTTATAGTTCGGTGGAAGGAAATGGTGTGTAAAAATATTTGATGTCTAATATGTTTCTTATTAGACAACTGCGATATAAACAAGAAATTTTAAGTCTGTGAATAGTAACATGCACTCCCCATTCTGCATAAAAAGACTGAGTGATTCAATATAATCCATATCTACACAAACAACTCATAATATGTGGAACAAGGGTCAACACGTGGACACACATTCAAACACCCCAAGGGGACATGAAATCTAATATACCTTATTAGGCACCTCTAGGTGTATGTTGCATCGTGGAGGTTCCATGACACACCTATTAAGCAAACAATAACCACTAATAAATCTACACTCTAAGGGAAAGCCTTCCACCCTAATCATTGAACACTATTCCCACATATTTGATTGAGGTGTTCTTTTATCAGATTAATTGATATTGTTTTAGCATTATGTCTATATTAAATAATTTTACATTTTTTAAATATAATTATATGATATTTCAGTATTATATATATATATATTTAATAAAGAAAATAATGATTAAAATATTGTTTACATTTATCATATTGTTTATTAAAAATTATTATGAAAAATATTGTAAATTTTTTCATTATTGTAAATAATATGTAATAAATATAATATATACAAGAGTTATAAAAAGTAATTTTTCTTACAATGTAAGCTTTATATGGATATTTTTTATAATAAAAAAATATATCATATATCTTATTTTAGGAGGATTGACTATATATTTTATACCATCAACCTTAAAAAAATAATAAATAAGATTTTAATTACTATTACTGAATGAACTTTTAAAATTTTAATAAACACATATTAATTTTTTAAATCTATACACCGGAACAAAAATATTATATAAAACTTAACAAAATGTAACATTTTTACAAAACAAATAATACTAAATTAGAATAGAATATATATGTTTTTATTAAAATTTTATCAATGCACACCAATATTAATTTACATATGTTGGTACTTTCAAATTATCAGTTTATTTGTAATTCATTTAATTAAAAATCATAGTTTTTAAAATAATTTGAAGAATATTTTTTAATTAAAACTTATAAATAATAATTTATATTTAATTAATTAGATAATTTAAAAAAAATTATTATATTTTTATATTGAAAATTAAAGCCAACTTCTAGGAATGGTAAAATTATTTATTTTAATAATTTATTATTTTATCAAAAATCGAAATTGATTATAGAAAATTATTTAATTTAATGTTAAATTATACTGTAGATTGTTTCAATTATAATGAAAAAAATTAAATCAACATTTATTTATGTTGAATATATTACATTTCATTAATGGAAAGTTACATAACACACCAGGGTTCCTCATCTTCATTTTAATTTGTTATTATCTTCGTCTCACATTAGGAATCCAATACCAAAACCAACCCATAAGAGATTTCTATGCATCCATTGACGATGATAAGGGATTTCAATCAATAAAGAATATCCTAATTTGTGTTCAAAATAGCTATCTACCAAACAATATACTATGGTTTAGATTAGAATAATTTCACCAACATGTAACATGGGAAAACAAAATATATGTTATTATTGAAGTTTTAAAAATATAAACCCATCTTTAAAAAATTGTACCCAAAAACAAAACGTATTACATGTGATCCCCATGTTATAAATATGATGAAATATAATAATACACATTCATAATAAATAAGATCCCAAAATTTAAATACGATCAATGGCCAATATAGAAATTGAATTAAAATTGTCAATTGTCAACGAAAAAAACAAGAATAGAAATATCTTACCATAAGTTATTAGAACATCCAATCATAATGGTGTTTCTAGCTCACCAATTTGAGTTCTATCAGAAGATATCACACATTTTTATACAATGTATATAATAAAACCATAAATCAAAAAACAACCCAAATGCTCGTATTTTTATTTTTTATGATATCCACGCATAATAGAATTCTGGGATACTATATTTGTATTCCACATCCAAGAACCCAATCGATGGGGTCCTTGATCAAGGTGAAGTTCCATCTAATAATAGATCCACACATGATAGTATATAATGACTTTTAGGGAGGGTATATTCTATAAAATGGGGATATTATTCCCTCAAATTAGAGTATTCCAATCCAATAGAAATAAAATATACCATCCAACAAATAAATTGAGTATACATGTTTAAATAAATAGTCAACATTTCATATTACTGGAATGTAGTATATACAAAAATAATCATGTTTCATAAAAAAAATTATTTTCCATTTTTAAAATCAAATATTAAACAAATCAAGAAACAATATAGCCAAGATGATAATTTCAATCTATGGGACATAACTCAACACTACCTCCATAAATATATTATGCAACCCCAACCTGATCCACATCACATCCTCTAATTAACCCAACTGTAGTAACATGGTTTTCAATCAAAACAATAATCCTAAAAAGGGTTTCAAAAATCATTTTATTGGGGACTCAAATAGTTCATTGGTATACACAGTAGTTCACATTTTTAATTGACAAAAATTAACATTCCACAGATATTCCTCATAAAATGTGTGCTAATGAGGTCACCATAACCCCGCATGTGTTGGGTCACTATGAATTAAGAAATACACCATGACAGAAACCAAATTTTATTTGGTACCATTCTAGGATCTACTCACCAATTATTACCTCATTTAGATATCTTATAAGGTACCTGCTGGATTTAGATTGGACATTTTATATTCCCTCATGAATAGACCCTTAGAGAAGGACGACTTGAAAAAAAACCGAACAAACCCCTATCATAAATAATGTAATATGTCTAATTCACAAACTATACATTGTGAATAAATGTAGGTTCCATGAAAATTACCTTTCTCATATGATACCCGTCTCATTATTGGATATACTACAAACTAGAACAAAATACATTACTTCCAGAATCAAAATCACTATTGTATGTCTAGTAATATGACCTTGCACCATCACACTAATACTAGGGGCTCTATTACTGTCTTGGAAATACCTTTACTGGCATCTCACTAATTTTGAGGCCCAACCAATCCCAACACAGACCATATCACACCATAGATTTATTGGAATGCATATACATGTCGTGATCTCTACCTCATAATATTAGTTTGACATACATTACTCCAATTATAGAATTAAATGTTATTGAAGTCAATATCACACACATAGATATTTTACATAACAAAAATCACATATATAACATAAAAAATGGAAAAATAGTAGATCTCAAGACTCGCGAACTAATCACATTTTCATCTTATGATAGTTACGTAGAGCTAGTGTCTCATCCAAAACAATCATACCATTAAAAATAGAGAATCCATTTGGGACCCCCTATTTTTTCACGATAGTATCTTATCAATCCCAATTAGAACCCATCTCCACATTTTTACATTGAAATATGAAATATCATCCCTAACCAAACCTCATGGACTAGTCCTACCTAAAAAAACACTCCTCACTCTCAGAATTACTACCCAGGTATTATTGGAAGTCCTTCTACTCTAATCACCAATAGAAATACAAATCCATGTATTCATAAAATTTTGTCGACTAGCACATGGTATCATTTAATATCCCACAAGGGATATCTCTTAAATTGAAACCTAGAGTACCAGAAATTCATTATACTATTCAAATCCATAATGTAATCATTCTACTCATATCACGTACTAAATCAAAGGCCACAACAATTATGGTGTCACTATTAAAAATTAGACATATAAACATCTAAAATTTCAACACTATGAATAAGGCTATAAAATTATCCAAAATAATCTAAGGAAAATATTCAATGGATATTAACATAATTTCTCTCACATAAAGACCAATATAAGACCTAATGGAAATTTAATCAGCATCACCACCCCTTGATGACACAGCAGTTATATGATTTCAAAGAACTATAAGTTCTAATGAGCTTCATCTCTATCGCATAAGAGGCCAATCTCCATCATATATATCTGAACTACTCCCAAATTGGTTTTTACTAATTTACCTAATCCAATAAAATTTATATGAATCCAATTAATTATTTCCCATTAGTTATTGATAAAATTATTGATTAAGATTAAATGGTTTGGAAACAAGTTTAAAATGTTTATGATAAAATATCTATAATTCATTGAGTAATAATATAATCTCTATAGTTAACAGGTTTATGATAAAATGGTGTATATTCTTTGAAACAAGTTTTACATTCCCATGGTCATGATCCATGATAATATTATTTTGTATGTATTATTTTTAATATTGATACCAAATTTCTTGGTTATATATAATATTATAATTAATAATCTACTTATTACACCCCATTTCATTCTATTTTTATCAATCGTTTTGTTTTACCCTTTTAATATCATTTAGGGCATTATGGTCACCCTATTCTGTTGAAGAATATCCTCAAGAAACCATTTATAATGAAGAAACATGGTTTGGAATATTAAAGGATCCATTACTGTATATCATATAATGATTATTATTGTCTTTTTTATTATGTGGAAAATGTCCTACTGACCACGTTTCGAAGTCATTAAACCTTAAAAGTACCTTGGATAGATTTTTAATCCAAATCCTATATAAGATTTTTTAATAAACATATATGCAAAAAAACGAGATATATAAATGTATATTTTTATTTACATAACATATGTAATGTAAATAATATATTTTATAATTTTATCATAATGGAAAATGGTGAGGCCTCATGTAACACCCCAATATTTTAAAATATGAAAGTCATATTCAATTACATGTATAACACACTACAAAAAGCATAGAAATGAATATAACATCCTATACATTAACATATATATACAATTTCGAATACATTAATACAATTATAGAGATTTTAATTCACACAATATGTATTTAACTTGTGTTGCATGAAACAATTAATTTCTTTGATACCTTGTGTTACACACAAGAATTGGTTTTAGTGATGGAAAATATACAATTAATATTTTTATTTAATATGATAGTTATCACATTCCCATTGGATTGGATGGTATGAATAGGATGAACTAAAATTTTAAAATATATAGTTTAATAATATTTGTTGGGTATCAATGGGATATAAATATAAATAATAATCATTTAAAGACAGATAAATTATTTAAATAAAAAATTGTATATTCCTAAAAGAAGGCATAGTCACACTTTGATCGTGTTATATAAAATTAATTTTTTCCATTTTCAAACACATAAAAAAAACAATTTTTTTATGTTTAAAAAAAATTATTTTTAGGGTACTTTTTTCGGAGAAGTTTAATTTTTTAATAAATTGAAAAAAATATTTAAATTTAATTAATAAAATCATAATTCATGATATAAAATACAATAATAAATTATATTCTTAATTATATTTAAATTTATAAAAGTAAATTTATATATCAATTTTTTTAATAAATAACAGTGAAATAATTATTATATTCAATTTTGATATATGAACATTTTAAACTATTAACACATTCACTTTAAAAAATACACTATCATGTCCCATTTGTGAGATAAATTTCAAAATTGATTATTTACACTTCTGTGAATTGAATTTAACAAAATTACCTATATATTTTGAATTAGAATAATTTTTAAATTATTTTTAAAAAACATATATTTTGACAAAATTTATTTTGAAAATATAAATTTTTAATTTTTGTGATTTATGAGAAAATAAGTTTAATTAGTGTTTAAACATAGAATATATGTTGGAAAATTTATCCAACAATTCTGTAGAACCCATTTTATTTCCATATTTCAAAAATAAGTTATTTATTTTTTATAATTGACAATTATTGTCTCTTTGTGACAAGAAAAAACATGGGTGTATTTCAGTCATTCAAAAAATAACAACTATTCCAGTGACCGCAATTATAAATGGCCACCCACTGGCCACCCTACTTCACACTAAAAAACATTTTCTCAACCAATAAATAACAAAATAACTTCCCAAATTTTATCACCTCATCCTAGAAGGATTAGTATGGGAATAAATCATTCAATTTTACGATTTAGTTAAACCCTAAAATGGGTAGCTGAATAAAAGATAATGTTTTTTTAAATTAAATTTTAATTGATTTCCAACTCCACCTACATTTACAAACTTCTATAATATGTGTTCTGAAATAATCATTTGGTTGTTTAATAGGCTACCATATCATGACCTATTGTAGTTTATTTTTCTATTTCTCCCATTAATAGTGGAAAATAATGATAGATTTATATTAAATATGTTAAATATTTGATATTTATTTGGTTATTAGACTTTTATTATTAAAATATATCACACAAATTCATTATTTCCATTTTATGGGAATAATACAATATATACATACATAAAAAAATCTATCACCTAATAAAGTGATGTGATTGATTAACACTTTACATGGACTATATTAATGAGGTTATTAATTAAAATTTTATTTATATTTGAAATAAAAATAATATAATATAATGATTACATATACATATAATTTACTATACATTATTTCAACGTGAAAAGAAAATGGAAAAAAATTATTTTGTACGTTTGACCTACCATCTCAATGAATGATGTATTTCATTTCCAGTAACAAAATATTTTGTATTACTATAAATTAAAATGTCCATAATATATAGGATTTTAACGACATGAATAAATCATTGGGGATGATAAACTGATGTTCAAATTTTATAGGAACTAAAAATAGAATGTCAAAAATACATGAAATGCAACGAAATAAACACTTGAAACAATGATAATAATTAGAGATTATTGAGGAAAAGATGGGAAAATTTCTTAAGAGTCATGTTTGATATTTGAAATATTAAATGGAACTTTTATAACTTAAAAATATTTTTTAAACCACTATAAAAGGGGTTAAATAATGCCCACCTTAAAGGAAATGTGGCATGAGGCTTTTCATCCAAATTCCATTCCAGTGAGTAATATTGTAATATTATGAACCTAATATATTTTATATGGTGTATATAATTTCTCATTGTCATGTAATATCATCAACAATTTGTTATTTTATTTTATTTTAACTATAAATATTAATTATTTAATCTTAGGCTTTTGAACCTATATTTACCATGTGGTAATGAAATTGCATAACCCAATTACATTAAATTGGATAATATTTCATCATTGTGGGATATAATATAATATAATTATGTGTACAACTATATATTACTATCAAGTTATTTATTGTAATTTTTCAATGTGTATATATAGTTGATACATGAAATTAATTATTCTACTAATTATTAATTCAAGGATATATTTA
The DNA here is from genome assembly GCA_963277665.1 of Viscum album. Taxonomy (NCBI): domain Eukaryota; kingdom Viridiplantae; phylum Streptophyta; class Magnoliopsida; order Santalales; family Viscaceae; genus Viscum; species Viscum album. The sequence goes on from OY728156.1 coordinate 426,514,074, forward strand.
TTATAGGTTTATTCTACAATATCATTCAAATTGAGATTTTTTTTGGTTGAATATACATTAGTAGAAATTATGTGAAATTTTGTATCATAAATCACAAAATTTAATTGTCTTATAGAAATTCCTTATCTTTTTCAAGTGAAAGTTCTATTTTCCACTTCATGGTATTTATATTATTGATAAAATGTTATAATAAAATATAAATTTATTTAGATATTTAGTCAAAAAGATATTTTAATAAAATTCATGTATTCTATAAATGTTTTGAAAAATCATTTCTTTAACTATCTAATAGTGATTTATTAAAATACATTTTCAATCATTTTTTCTTTTAAAAAAATTAAAAAATCAATGTTATCTTCTTTTCTTTTTTTGAATAGGGCACGTCTATATCCATTTAATAGTGTGAAATGAAATGTTAATTGCTATATGTACTAAATTTCCAACCAACATAACTATCATTTATTTGATGTTTACTATGAATATTTATGAAAACAAAATCTAATGAAATTTTTTTATTCATTTTCAAATTAATATATTTCTAAAAAACATTTGGAAAAGGAAATTTTTATAATGAACACTTTTAAAGATGTTGTTATGGTAGATCTATTCATCATAAATAGACAACCTATTTTTTTACAATAGATATATGTTGTATTTTTTCCATCCTTATTTTTCATCTATATAGTTCATTATAATTTTTAATAACGAATGTAATGACATTAAATTAACAAAATAATTTAATTATTCAATAACATTCCATTGAAATTTCAACTTTTATATTATCATTGGACATTAAATATACCCACAGTACCCCATTTAATTATCAAGGAATGTTTTATTTCATAAACCATATATCATGTCAACATATGGTGTAATAAATTATATTGTATTTCATATCCTTGTTAATATTGATGAATATTTATTTTTGTACAATATGGATACTTATGATAAGTATCATTGTTTATAAATTACTTATTAGATATATGTGAAACTATTTAGACTGGTAAGACATATGGGGGGAATAGATATACCTATCCCCTTTATGCATTGGTATATTCAAGATATGGATCATTTGGAATGCCGTATTTAAGAAAGTATTTTCATTCTAAATTTTAAAACGTCTTATGAAATGTTTTGATGCTAATGGTACAAAGGACCACGTAAACCTGTCATCAAATAAATATTAATTTCCTTCATTCAGAATCTAGTAATAATTGTACCTGATATTTTTTGATTGTAAAAACATATTGATTTCTTCCATTCTCTGTTTATGGTTTTAAATACATGTTTCTTACATTATTTAACCTTCTATAATAAATCAAAATTATCTTATCATTATATTTATGTTGTTAAATGTAATGTGTTTGTAGTTATTTACCAGTCCATGTAGATGATTTCTTATCTGATTATGAGAGTAATGATATATAATTGGCATGTTTTTTTTATTTTCTTAACCATCCAAATTATTTATGATGTACATTTTTAGTTGATAGATTATATGGAATGTGTGTCTGAATATTAACATTACTATACTGATTATTCTCATTAGTATATTATATAATCAACTATAAATAAACATTACTGACCATTTTTGCTCACCCTTATTTTGTTTCCTTCCTCCAGGATACCCCAAATTTTACTATGATTGATATACATGGATAGGGAAGATAAAATAATGTTATTTAAAAAAAATCATTAATTTTTGTATTCCAAATGTAATGAATGAATCATGTATGTTTCTAGTTTACTAGGACTACTAAACTTATTGGTCCTTTGGAGTGTGTTTCCATTTATCGTATAAAAATGTAATTTTTGAAAGAATTATCTCTATGCAACAAGGTTTGGGGTAAAGAATGTTTCTATTAGAGATGGTTTTTTAGAATCCATGGTAACTAGATTTCAGAAAACAAATATTAGAGAACAAAACAATTCGATAAATGTTGAGGATAAGTATACAAAAACATCATAATTTTATGGTAAGGTAGATGTTATGGGGTAAATTCTAGAAATAAATATATTTTTGGAAACTATAAGTGGAAATAGATCTGGAACAAATGTAACTAGGAGTAATAGCACTAAAAAGGGATGCTATCCTTGAGAATACTCATACATGGTACATGGGAAAAAGATTTAATGTGAACCTTATTTTAAAATATCATGTTATATCCTTAAGATAGTTTACATTTTTTTTAAAACCCACTATGAAGGATTTCAATATGTAATGACAATAAATAGACATTAATAAACACATGGATTCAATGATTTAAAATAATATGTCAAGATTTAGACATCATATAAATTATTATATGGTATCATCAATATGATAATCTTTTCTCACAATATGATTTATGGTTTTAGTCAATGGAAGGAAGACCAAAAATGTTCTTAATATTGAAAATGAAGGAAAATCATGTGATAATGAGAAACCAAATGTGTTGAATAATTAATTGACTGATATGTTTTTTATTCCTAGTTAGCTACCCCAAGATATGATTAACAACAAACACCAAAACCTACTACTGAACTCAAAATGTGAGTTAATGATATAGTTTGCAATGAGTTGAGTTGTGTGGACCATGGATTAAAGAATTTTCAATTTCCATCATGAAGAAATGGGGAAGGTAACACCCATTAAATTTAATAACTTTAACATTGAAATGGACTATGTGTATAAAATAAGGGCATAAATAAATGAATTCACTAGAAAAAATAAAATGTGTTATGGGTGGAAATGAATCACATCCTTTGGATCATGTTATAGTTCATTACCATAAATGGAGGGAACCCTGACATTACCCGAGTTAATTACCTCTTATAGAGGGTAACCACAATCCCCTATAAAGACCAAATTAGAAAAAAAGGATGATGTTGTTATTTATTATGGTTTAAGAATTAAATTGATATGAATCTTACCAATTTTATTTTGGTTACGAAAATTATGAAACATTCAAGGATTATTTTAAATTTTAGAATCAATTATAAACTCATTAACAAAAGTGATATAGATAATATGATGGGGAAACAAGTATAATATTAATCATATATTAAAATAATTTAACTCGTATTTTGAGGTATTATATGGTAGGAATATCAAATGATTAATGATATCATCATAGAATGTAATGGGGTGAATATGTTTTTGGTGGAAATTACATTTTAAGAATAAATTATTTAATTATATTGACATGTGATTAATAGTATTGATAACCGTTATAGTTTATATGTTCATTATTAACATTTTAATAATAGTCACATATTATTATTCTACTTTTTACAAAAATGAAGTTGCATTAAAATACTTATTAAAATGTAATTAAATAATAAACATAATTTCAATGATTTTTTCAATGTTTTTAGGTACATTATTTAAATTATATTAATATTGTTTAAAATGTACAAAATTCATTTATGGTCATTATCCATCACATCCATATTAGATTTTGGGGTCGAACCGTTGATGGAAGGTAGATATGGGTTTCACATCTACCACTGACCTTTGAAATTTCTTATATAATATGTCTATGTATTTAGTTACAAAATTTAAGAATAAATATTAATGATGAACTCATAGTGTTAAAATAGATGATTAGAGATTAATTTACATTCCACATTGTTTTTTTGAAAATGGATCGATATATAACCAAAAAAATTCCACTATTATATGGATCATTCAATCTATTAAATGATAATTTATTTGCATTATAATATAAAAATTTATTTTTTGATATTTATTTATTGGATTAATTGATGAATTAAAAATTGATAAAAGATAATCCAATGGATGAAAATTCACTTATAAAATAAAAATACATCTGGTAGGTATATTCTTTTTTATTCAAATATAGAAAATTAATTCATCAACATTTTTAAAGGGGTTCTAAAACACTGAATTTATCTTATAATATTCATATCTAATGAATCATGTGGTTTCCTAAATTATCATTTGTTTAGATTTTTTATCCCCATAAATTTTCATTGATCATTAACATTATTTTCATATATGGCCTCAATAACTCTCTATAAATATTTACAATTTTCTCTATTTTCATATCTTCTCATTCCTCCCACATTCCACTACATAGAAACACCTATATGTGTAATTTCATAAGAACTATGTGGTTCCCTTTCTCTATTATTTGGTGTTTGGGGTTATTTACTCTTTTATGATGTGGGGTTAAAACAAAAAAATATCCAAATGTAAAACCCATTATTTCTAACAACTTGTATTAATAATGAGGACACACAATGGAGAGAATATAACAACCCAATATTTTAAAATATGATTTTCATATTTGGTAACGTTTATGATACACCCAAAAAAGTGTAAAGATGAATATGTCATACCAAAATTATAATATATATTTACTATTTTAATTAAAGTCAATCTATTATGTAGCATTCAATGAACAAAATACTGAGTTATAAAACATTTCATGACACAATGTGTTTCTTCTGCAACTTACATAACAAAAAATAATTGGTTTTACCTAGAAATAATATACAATTAATATTATTATTTAATATTACTTTTATCACCTAGATGTTTGAATATATATAATTAGTAATATTATATAAAATAAGAAATTATATTTTTTACACAAATTTATCTATTTTATATTGGTCATAAATAACAATGAGGGTCATTCAAATGGTAAAAAATTATTTTTAGAAAACTATGTTTTTCTAAAAGAAGCCTTAATCACACAACGAAAACATAAAATAATTTGTTTTTAACCAATTTAAAAAATATTATTATAAAAAATAAATTCTATTTTGAAATATTAGTAAAAAAAATCACTAAGTGTTATTTTTTGGAAATTTTATGTGATGTTTAATTTTATTAATGTAGAGTCAAAAAAATTACATGTTTTCCACTCACCACACTTAAAAAAGAACTCACAATTTCTACCCACTTCATGCCATAAATAGAATTTTTTCATAAAAAACATCCCAAATACAATCCCAAATTCCCTGAACTCTTCTTAAAAGCCTTATTATATTCTTAAATTCAGCCATTCAAGTATATAGTGAAAACATAAAGAGGATACTCGACGAACTATTAATGTTTTTTTAAATGGGGTTTCATTTAATATCTTTCTCCAAATACTTATATTAATGTTATAAAATCACTATATAATAAAATAATTATCTCAAATGTATGGAATATTTATTTATTTTAATTTTATGACCTAAATAATGACATACATCCATCAATTGGGTTATGAAATCAATGTTTTTATGTAAGGAGGATTACTGCCTGACGAACTGATATCATTAATTATTCATTACCACATTTCATTTTCAGTAATAATAATGGATTTATAGTTTATATTTTATAAATTTGGGATATATTATTTAGTTATTATTATGTTATTATTAAATTATCATGTCATATAAACCCGCATGCATTCATTTTTATTGGAATATGATAATGTCACTCATGTGTATGATGGACTTCCACCACATTATGTGTTACGATTCATTCTAGATTTACATGGAATGTATTAAGGATGTCTTTAATAAATATATCTAATATATATGACCTAAAATGAAACTTGAATGAATATATATATATATCATTTACTTTTATTTTTATTAATATGGAAAGAAAAATAATATAACATTCATGTGTACTTAAGGCCAATCATCACTATAAAAATTTTATTTCATATCTTGTGAAACAATATTAGGGATATATATATATATATAATATATGAAATTAAATTCTTTTTTTACATTCTAAGGATTATGAAATAATTACCAGTGTAAGAGGAAAATAATAATACTTTATAACATACTTGAAAAATTAGGCAATTAACAATGGAAACAATGAATATAATGATACATTATTAACAAACGAGTGATAAGATATCATAAAATAATAATATTGGATATTATAAATGTTAATATGGTAGTTTTATATGTTAATTACATGTTTAAAACCAAATTGATGATGTAAATGGAAGCTGACACAAAATGAAATGTGAGGTTAGGGTTTTTGGGGAAATTTTATTTCATTGATACATATTGTTTTAATGTGAACCTTATTTAATATTTATAAATAAGATACTTCCTCTATTGAGATTTAATAACATAAATAATTCATTATTTATGGGTTTTTATATTTCAGTTTTATTTATTTCATCTTAGGATATTTGAACATAGAGATACAATGAGGTAAATAATTTTATACCTCAATTCTATTTCATTAGTTTATACCATAATAATCCTAATCATGCTCATTTATTTATTATAATGGGTAATAAAGTGAAAACCCCACTACAAACATGAAATAGGAAATATTCAAAAGAAAAAAACATCTAATGTGGTTAATAGTAATGCAACCCAAGGGAATCACATCTTATCGGACTCACACCCTCTAGTAGAAGTGTACTCTCACTAGGGTAAAAATATTATAACATTCTATAGTTTCACTATGGAATAAAGATAGTAAGCTACCTTATTTCCTTCTCTCCATGTATCAATAATATCCATATGATTGTAAAAATATTCCTTACTCCTTTTTACGACAAATTTAATTTTCCACGAGGCATCACAAGAGTTATTCTGTGAATTATAAATTATTAATTTATCCATATCCACCACTATTATATTCATATTACACTATTTTAAAAGATGTAATATTGTAAGAGAAGCTAAGGAATAAGCCTTATGGGAGTGTCTACAATCATCTAAAAATTAATACACAAAAATGACCCGGAACCTGGAATCATTGGCTAGACCCCTTCCACACATTGTGACCATGTTGTATGATCAATAAATTTTGAATTTGGGACCAAAGTAGTGAGGTTTACATGAAACCCAGTGGCCCAGAAGAGCACCATAAGACTGGTCGGGAGACAAATTACCTTCCATTATTGGTTTTATGGTGGGTGTATTCATCCATTTTCTTCCATTCCTTGACACATCTTGAAAAAATATTATTTTTAGAAAAAATTACCATCACATTCCTCAAGAAACCACCTTAATTGTTCCTGGTCTTTTTCCAACAATACCATATACACTAGCATCCCACTATCAACAAGAATAAATGAGCCTTCCAATTGAGATGTATTTTTTTCCCAAAACTAGATTTCAATAGAAGTTATATATAAAATCATTTACGATGTTATTCCTTTAATTTCACCGAGGAAGGTCCATAACTTAAAGGAACAATCAGTCAAAAAAATTTGGTCAAATCATTCCTCATAATTCTCATTGTTGCTCATACATTTGGAAACCATTCTAAAATTGGTAGAATTAATATTCTCATCCATGTGTAGGGAACAATTTCATATCCTCTAGACCAAAAATTATTACATTGTAAGAAAATCCTTACACCTTAGGAGATCCCCTATTTGGTCACAATAATTTGATTATCTCATTACTCAAAAAAAGATATTTTATAGAGATGTTCCTCCTAGATGATTCACTGAATAATCATTTATCGAGTTAATTATTTAAATCAATGATATCCAAAATTTCACAATGATTTTCTTTTGAAAATGAATTCAGTGAACCATGGTAGGTTTTATTCCTATCTAATATATATATTCATTTCTAAACACACTATGAAACCAATCATAGTGTTGACCCTATTTTAGTACGTCAAATATATCTTACCTATTCCCAATATCCAATGATCAAGAATCTATATGGATGAGTGGTGAAGATGACGAAATTGCCATACGGAACTACTTCACTATAAGTCCCCCACCCCAATAACTAAACTCACCAATAGCTATGAATCATATTCATATTCACTCCCCCACATCATTTTCAAGATTCACATGCATTTCAGGTACGATGTCTAAAATAATTTTTACATTATTTTATTCCATAATAAAAGGCATTTACATCCTCAACCTAGAGGCATAATGGTTTTTACCATCCTAGATTTCATCCGTGATAAACAATTCTAGAATCATTTCAAGGATCTCATGTACTCAATTTGAGAATATATTGGTTAATAGTGAATAGATCATTATTTTAACAAGAACATTGTTCAGTAGTTTTATCCTTCCACTAATGGATAGAAATATGTTTTTACAATGCACAAAACATCCCATAATTGTTCCAATGATATTATCAAAGTGAAGAATATATAGCCTTCTTGATGAAACAAATGATCCAAATTATTTTAAGGGGATACTAATTCGTCGAATATCGAGAATTATACTTCGACCTCAAGATATCTTTTTCCAGAAACCTGCCTGATAAATATAGGATTCTCTTCACATGATTTAGTACATGACCATGCGAGTTGAAATTTTTATAATGAAATATAATAATAAAATGCATTGAACAATTACTATTGTTCATGAATATAGTTTTGTCATCTACAAATAATTTTGTGGGATATGTTAAGTGAAAGGCTCCTGCAACTGTGTGCATGAATGTTATCATTCAATTTTATCTTTTAAATATGTTATCTTAATTCATATTGTTCTAGGAAGAATATAATTTGAGATAGTGGGTCTTATTGTCTTATTTTGCGTGTTTCTTTAATAGATTCATTGTTCTACGCTATAAAAAATGTAGCTAACCATGAGAAACTAAAGAAAACAAATATATTTTCTATGGTTCAAGTGGAAAACCCCATCAAATACATATCTTTATAAATGAAATTACACAAAAAAAATTTGTATTTAAACATTTAATGTGGATTTATAATTGATAAACACAATTGATTCATTGAATAATTCTAACATCACTATTATAATCATTTTAAGGGATTATTTTAAAATAGAATTCTAATTAATATTTCTTATTCTTGAATTTCATTTATAGGATATTATATGAACATTTCTTGAAAATCATTAATTTCATTATCCACTTAATATTCATGATATTTTTCAACTTATTGTTCCATTTTTTCAATCATTTTTACTTAAAATTGTTTATAAAATGATTTATTAAAATATTACACAATTTTTCTATTTTTTTCAAAAATACATTTCACTAAAAACCATGTTTCTTAAAAAATGAAAATATTTTCATTAATCTTTTAATATTGCTGTATAAAAATAATTTTTTGACTTATTTTAATTTTTAAAAATAATTTTGAATGGAATCACTATGTCTCTTTTGATAAAAATGGTATTTTCGCCATTTATTGTTGTAAAAAGTATTGTTATTTACGACATGTATAGAATTACCCACTGAAATTAATATAAATTCACTGAATCATTCTTTTCAATTTTTTGATGTAATTTTTTATAATATTTTTTTGAAAAATTATTTTCAATGAAATGGATTTTCAAAATATTTTTCTAATTAAAATATTTATCTTCCCCAAAAACATTTTTATGATATTTTTATGTTATTTATATTCCTAAAAAACAACCCTATCCATTACACTAGGTATACATTTTATTAATTATGTAATTATTCTTCCTTTAGAAAGATTATGACCTTTTTGACAAAGTAATGTATTTACTTTCACTTCTTTGATTCTTTTTTATCAATAATCATCCCTTAAAATGTTCATTATCTTATGATCTTTAGACATTAAATTTCATCCAATTAACTATATTACGTATCATGGATAAGTATATATATTAAACTATTTATCATTTATAGTTACTCTATATAAAATTAAAATTTATTTTAAATATGGAGGAATATTGATAAATCAATATCCCACACTCAATACAAATAATTTTTCATGTGGAATCATGTTTGTAAATAGATTATATGATATATGAGGAAAGAATTTGTTTTTATGACATGGATGGGATTGGTTATATATAGAACCATAATGCATCTATTATCTCATGGGACTAATTATCTGGCTACCCTTAGTAATGTGGGTTATTACCCAATATGTATTAGAGCATCTTGTGAACGGAAAATTTGGTAAATATACCATGTACCTGAGAAATATGTAAAACCAGTAATAAAAAATTTCTAATATTCCATATTTAGTTATTATAATCCATTAGATTTAATGGTGAAAAAAATATAAGGATGAATTTATTTCTTAGATTGTTGATTAAATTTCCAATGTTTTTCAGACATGACAATGACAGATTGATTCTTCCATACATTATCATGATATTAATGTTATTTCAATAGCCTGTCTTTTTATTTACATATCCTTCCATCATAATTCATCCTTATTTAATCATGGAATTCATATTATATAAATTTTCTGTGCTTTTATTTATTTTACTTTCCATTTTATTCATACATTTAATTCATAGTTTATTAATTTTATAGAATGTGTGATTAGTTATTTACAATTACAAATTTATTATGCTAACATATTTCTTATTTATTATTCTTTATTTAAACCTTATTCATAATTTTTTTTCGCAATTATTATGTTTCCTCTCCCATGGATTCCTTGATATTTTCAATGGATGTTTTGTATGAATTTTCTAGATAAAATTAAGTTATATTAATAAAAAATTATTTTCTTATGTGATTTTTATAAATGTAATGTAACAGTCATATATTTAAATAGATTACCAAGACTGAAAAATGATTAGTATTTTTTTATGGGATAACTTTTATCTTATGTTAATGTAATGGTAGCTGGAACTGGATCTATGATGATTGGGTTGGGGTCGCTACACATTATGAATGTAGGAATACACGTGCTTCATCCAAACTATGTTTTTCCTGTTGATTTAGACTACATAAAATTATTTATCATTGATACATTCATTATTAACTATTTTAATGTGATTGAATTATACTATTTATGATATTAATTTGGAGTTTTTTATGTGGTCGATATTGTTTTCCACATCTGGTTTATCCAATTCATAATGAAATTGATCTAGGAATAAAGTGTATTCATATTGATTGAGTTTCAGTGAAGGGGAAAATTAAAATACGATTAAAATATTCTATAATTTCTGTTATCATCATTATTTATGTATATAATAGACCATTTAAAATTTATATTTGAGATTATAGTAGTGATAAAGTCAAATCTGGGACATCCTGAATATTACAAACTATGAGGTTCACATGGAAGAGTCATATGATCCAACACTAATGTAAATTTAATAAATATTAAATAATAATATTTACTAATTAAATAAAAAAATCTAGAGTCTTTGGGGAATTTAATTGTTTATTTGAAATTTATATTAAAATGAGTTTTAATGAGTAATAAATTTGATATATATTGAAAAGATTGAATGGGAATATAGAACTCCATAATAAAAATCATTATTTATACATATTATCAATATGAGGAATTATATTCATGTTGTTTTATTCAATGTATGTGTATATATATATATATACGAGTGTTATGATGAATTTTGGTTAGAATATTGAAATCTTGTATAGAAAGTATAAGAATATTATTGTTTCGTACTCAAATGAATTGATAAATGAAGAAGATCTAATTTCAAGAGGAAATGATGAATAATGGAATTTTATTTAAACCCCAATATTCATGAAGACTAAGGACAATACTATTTTCTTAAGAAATAGATACTGTTTTGAAACTAGAACTATTGAGGATGATCATTAATGATTAATCATACAGACCTATTAATCCCTAAGAACATCGAAAAGGAATAACATCCAATATTTTAGAGGAAAAAATTATTAATATTATGTCAATTAGATATTGTATCATTCTTTTATGATATTATGAATCCAATAGTGGAATTCAGAAACTAGGGAGATCCAATTGGGCTCATTGTTATAGAATCATTTTGATAATTGAAAATAATTAATTTTCGGGGCATATAAAACATTGAAAGGTGTATGATTCACATCCAACCCAGTTTAATATAGTGTTATTTTTTATTTTTTATTTTATCAACACATGATAAGGATTATTTGAATAATTATCGAGAGGATAATGATCCATAATAGATTAAAGAGAATAATTTAAAAGAAATTATAAAATTAGTGTTCCACAAAATCAATCACTAATTTAGTTGTACGAAATAAAATATAATAATATAATGAGTTATTAATAATGGTCTTATATATTGATCAAAAATATTTTTTTGAAAAATTAATGATATACATTTTGAAAACACTAAATGAATTCCCACTTTTTGAAGAAAAAAATATCAATTTGATGGAATATATATTAATGCATCTTTTTTTTCTCCAGGAAAAATGTTAATGATGGTTATATAGTTCCATTTAAAAGAATGAATAATGGTTCTAATATGACTCAATATAATAAAAAATATCTATTTTGATGTAAAGGATCCAAATTCTACACTAATGTCCATTTCATTGACGGTTTACACAAAAGAAATATGAATTCAATTTGAAAATGTGATATAGAAGGTTTAATCCAAGGAAATTAAAAATGATGGTTAAGAGAATAAATATTAATAATTAACCTGGGATAATGATATTGTCATCAAACATTGAGTACATGGTAAATTTAAAGGATTCCATCCATATTTTGATGCTAAAAACAAACATTCTAGATTTATTTGATTCATTTGATTCTATATTATATGAAATGGAATATGTTTCCCTTTTTGAAAAAATATTCTAAAAACATATGATATTAAAAATTCACCAAATTTAAAAATGTATGTAAATGATGAGAATAAATTTCATGCTATGAGAAGAGTTATTTTTAGATAAGAATATTTTATAGATATTTTTTTGGAGGATAATGTATTTAAAAAAATTGTTTAAATTCTTCAAAAGAAATTCAGGAATGTAAAATTTAAGGGTGATGGTAATTAATTGCATATATGCTTTATCAATGATTTTATTTTCCATGTTGAAAAATATTTTATAATGAATTATGATGAGGAACACGAGTAATATGAATAACATGGATGTAAAAAATAAACACAAAATGTAAAATAAGAATATATTTATAGGAAAACTAATTATTTTTATTTAAATGATATATGATATATTACTACTCTAGAATCACAGATAAATTAAAAAAATATTTTTATAAACTGGTTTATTCATTATGTAACAATGATGGTTGAGATAAAATTTAAAGTGATTGATGGGAACTAAACATAATTTTTTAACGTTTTGTTGAGAATACTACAGAACATGAGAAATAAAAATGTATTTTGTCAATGTATAAAAAATAATAAGGATGAATTAGATGTGGACATTGCTAATAGATCTAAAAATGTTTATATAAAATCAAGATGCACATTATAAAAGTAAGTGAATTTGAAAAATTAATAACTGATATTGTGGAAACTATTTTTTTATGTGCTGAATAATTAGAAGATGGACAATGATTCTGCATTTTTTATCAATGGGTCTAAAACATTTATAGCATACCTCATATTTCATTATCATTATAACGTTTAATTTTAACATTTTTTTGAATATATGGTTTCTAATATGATAGAATAATATTCTTCTCATTTTTTCTCATGATGAATAATTTTTCTTCAGTTGTTTAGATGAAATAAATCTTTTAGATCCTATTTTTAAGAATAAGAATATTTTGAGATACACATCATTTTCAATAATAGAAATATTCTAAGGAAAAAAACCTAATTCGATGAAAAATAAAGATAAATTTTTAGAAGAAGTAAAATAAAATATTTGTGGATAGATAGATTTTCAGAATAGAGGATTAAATTACAGAGGAATTTTTTTGGTGTTGTTAAGGTATTAACACAAATACAATTTTTTCTTATAGAATAACTCATTATTGGTGATAAAAGAAGAAAAAAAGTTGGTTAAATGAGAATAAATAATCATATTAAGGAATATATAATGAAATGGAATAACATAATTCTAACAAAAAATTTTTTATTACAAGTACTATGTGGTAGATGTGGATATAAAGATTCCAAAGGTGAGAAATGAATCATTAAACTACCAAATGAGATTCTATATTCTTTAAAAGGGTAGAATATTCAAAAATAAAAATCCTACGATCTATAAAATATTAAAATGGCCAAAAATATATGTATTAAATCAAAATAATATGATAAGGTCAATAATGAGTTAATAGAAATCTCTATAGAAATTATTGTAATGAAAAATATAATTTACAAAAAAGTTATTGTTAATAATTGTAAGGGATGAAAAGTGGTTTTAAATTAGGAATTTTTAATTCATCTTAAGCTAAACAAAAATAATAAATTTAATTTTATAAAAAATCATTTGAATTTTTTATTATGTCAAGTAATGGCTCAAATAATTGTAGATCAATAAATATGTGTAAATGTGAGTTTTTGAGGAATAAGATTTTTTAAATTGGTAATAATGTTATAATGACTACTATTTTGAATAAAATATACTAAAAAATAAAAAATCTAAGATAAAATATATGTGAAAAGATCAGTTGGGGGAATTTAAAATTTTGGCAGTATATAGTGTGTGAGAAAATAATTGCCTACGGTGAGTAAAAACTCTCATAATGAAAATTTATAATAATGAAAAAATATGTTAATTAATTTTAATCATTATTATTATTTCTATATTTTATTGATAAGAATTATAGGAGATGTTGAAGTGGTTTCTCTATTGGACATCAAAGAAGGATGGTTTCACAGTTCATCAATTTTTATAAAGTAGAATATTGAGTTAACCCTTTAGGGATGATAAAAATGACATGGTGCCCTCAATATATCATGATATAAATTCAGATAATAATTCTAAAAAATCTGTACAACCCTTTGTAGTTTGTATTTTGAGTTAAAAAATTACCAATATAACCCTTGATAAATAACATATTAAACAAAATATTTAAGGGGGAGTGTGGGATAGGGTATTGAGATAAAGGGGGTATTATTTAACTTTCAAATGACCTATATTGATTGTTTATATGATTTGAATATGGGTTACTCATTGTGGGGTTAGAAATAATTTATATAAATCCATAAAAATAGACTCAATGAATGATTCACTTTGTTACATTTTTGTATGGAAAACAATGTAATAACTGATTATATATCATTGTTTTATTTACCCTGTCAGCCCATTAAAACATTGAGTATACTAACTAAAGGCACATTACGAATAAAAAATCAAAATTACTCCTTTACTCATAGGTCGATGAAACTATTAATTAATTATGGATAAGATGGTATTTTGATAGGCTGAGTATAACCCAATTTACCCATTTTATTTTATTTTCAATTAGGTGGTGAATGAGAAAATATATTTACGTCAAAATTCTATAGGGAAATGGTGAATAATTAATAATTGAGGGATTTTTTTTCTTAAATGTTTTTTTATTTATATTCAATATATCAAAATGGGTTTGGAATAACTATTACTCTTACATTGAGTAATTTATAATATAAACACATCACAATATGAATTTTATTATTTATTCAATTATATTAATTTTAATGGAAATAAATGACACTGAGAGTGAAGTCATCAAAATTTTCATGTCATTATAAGGAATAAAAATTTATAAATATTGATTTGTGTTGTTTGATATATTTTTTAGGATGCTAAATTTTATTTGGAAGATATTCTATAGATATATAAATGTATTAGATCATTTATATATTCTTTGAAACATAAATTTCTAATTCATATACCTACATAAAATAAATCTGTACATTTATTTATGAGTGAAAATTTATGATAAATAATCCACAACCCATGTAGAGTTATTCAGTTTAGATTAATACCTATTAAATGGTTATATTATAAATTTAGTGGTTTCAGAATTATAATATTAGAGTTACACATGAAATGTAATGGATGTTTTTGATTTGTTTTGCCTACATAATGGTAATATTATTATAAAATGATCTCATTATATATTGTCTATGTTGGGTAAGTGTTGTGGTTATGTAGTATATATGATATAGTTCTTATATACGTGTAACTATAGAGATCATGTATCTACATAAAGGCAATATATATAAAAAAACTATGATATGTAATTTTCATGTGTGGGATAAAAACCTTTTTAATGGTAATAAAATTTGGTTTTTGGAATTTAAGGGTAAGGGATGAGGATTATTATAGATGGGAATGAATGCACTAAATTCAAACCTTTCTTCAATATGTCACTAAGTTCTTGGTATATGAAAATATGAATCTGGAAAAATTTAATATATTAAATCATCAATATATATATATATTGTGATATATGTGATTTTATTTATGATAATGCCAAATACCAATAATGAGATTGTTTTCAAACACATGTGATGGATGATTAAAGGAATCTGGATTGATTAAGAATATCGTAAATACCAAGTCCCCATTACCCCAATAAAAGTGTATAAGTTTTTACATTAGCATATGATACAACAATTAACATTCAAATAGACCGAATAGTAAAATATAATTACTAAACAATTATATACATTAAAATAACATTACAATTGAAAAAATAAAATTATTAATGTATTTTATTCAAGAATTCCATTATTCACCTTGGTGGATAACTGCATATCAATCACAAAACACTTCATCATATCGTTTGAAAATAAAACATTAGAATGGGGGGATCATAGATACTTATTATGGGTAATATTACAAAAGAAGATAACATAATTAATTAATAATAATAATATTTGAATGGAAAATAATTCAACACATTTGGCATTTAAATAAACTTTCTACCATGACAATGTATGAAATAATCAATTTGAAATTTTAAATAAATGAAATCATGTTTCATTTAATAAATAATGTTATAATAAGATGAAAAGAATCAATTATTCTCACATTTTTCCATATATATAATGACATTAGTAAAAAATATAAAAATGTATTTTCTATCTAATTGAATAATCACACTGAATATCAAAAAATTGAATTATAATGATGGAGTGAATAAAGAAATAAATCTAAATATTCATGTTGAGGAACTGTTCCATAACATCTAATACCATAAATTGATTTTTGAAAATAACTATTTATATTTTTCATTCCTTATCCAAAAACCAATATTGTTTTCTCATGATACATACTGATGCCTAAAGGGTCTATATTATGCCCATCTTTTATCTTAAAAAGTCCAATGAATTCCCCAAATAAAAGTGGAGGAGAATAATCAACATAAACTTTCATATTTAAAAAAACATAAAAAATATTAATAATCACCCCAATCAAAAAACATAACCATAAAAAATACTAAATAAAATGAATGGTATCATTATAATACATCCCCTGTCTAATTTATCATAAACAATTCCATGAAATAATAAATATGATATAATTAGATTATATACACATTAAAACTTATGTAACATCAAATAATTTATTCTTATATTGTAAATTATTATAAAATATCATTTAGATCATTTTTTGAGGAATATAGCCTTACATTAAAAATCACCCTTTTAAAATTAAAATATTTCAATTTCATAGAAAATTTAAAAAAACTTTTTCTTGTAAAAATCACAATTAAGAAATGTCTTTCCAATTTATGAGGGTAATTTTTCATTAAATATAATGTTATATATGTGAAAAAGATGGATAAAATAAATCATGGTCATGATAGAAGGTAATTTCCTTCATATCGTACAAGTTAAAGAGAACCTCTTTTCATACTAGAAAATTGTATGAAAATTTCCTTGTTTATAAAATGAAATAAAGATTCTTTTTAAAAAAAATTTAACAAAATTAAATATTTATTAATTTTTTTATATTAATCAATTTTTTATTTTAAAACATTTTTTAAAATGTTTTTAGAAATTGGGGTTTTGGAAAGAAAAATATTCTTGACTAAAGAGAGAAAAATTCATATTATCATAAAAACGGATTTTTTAATAATTTTATGTACAAAATAGTGGAAAATAAAACAATTACTTATAATAGTTTATTAATTAATATAATCTAAAAATAGATCAATTTAATGATACAAATACCAAATAACTACCCCGATTGAGTATTAAAAGAATAAATAATCCAGAATAATGATGACATTATGAAATGAACCCATATAACCATGGAATCATTTATATCATAGGACCCAAGAACTAAAAAAATTTAAGTAACACATTATATGACCTGAAGAGACATCAATTAATCATATGACACCAAAAAATGTTAATATATACAACATAGAATATAATTAAGTTGTGAATATGTCATATGTCTCATGGAATTATATGTTAGATGAGAAATCCTTACATTAAGTCTGACTGATCATGTAAATTATTTATCATCATAAATAATAAAATTTTGTTAATAAGTAATTAAAAGAATAACTTTTTATAATTTTTTTATTCCTTTAACATCATTTTTTTTCCTTTTCTATATTAAAATATGTTTAATTAATTTTACATCTAATATTTTGATTATGTTTATCTTTTTTCACTAATGTGGATTTTGATGGTTAACTATTTTCAAAGAATTCATTTTTTACAAAATAAAATATATTAATAATGGAAAAAGTTTCATATTTATACATGAAACATATATTTAATCACAATCACGAATTTCATGTTTGGGAAATGAAGTATGTTACAATCATGGAGATGGTACGTCGTATGTACACATGAGTAATATTTCCATTTTCTTTGGCCATTATGGAAAGAATGTAAGTAATAATTTTTCATTACATAATGATAATAATATCTTAAATATCATGAATATTCTTTAAATATATCTATATATACCATCCATGTGGTTTTTGTATGAAATGATAATCACATTGCATTATTAAGGCTATAGTCTACACGTATACAAATAACGTTATCATTATTCAGTGAGTAAAAAGAAAAAATACAATAAAAATGATGTATTATATTTTCATAATGATAAATTTTTAATTTATATAATAATTATTTATTTTATATAACATAAATTCAAAAAAAATCTCTTTTTTATTTTCAATATAAATCACTCGTGAAATACTAATCACAGTACTTCCTATGGCTATTGTCTTCAGAACAGATGAGGGATGATATCATATACCACACATAATGTAATGAAAAATATGGTATATCTGATATAATGAATCAAAAGGTACAATTATTTTATGAAGATCATATATATTTTTTATATCCCTCATCAATCCCAACTGTGAGACGTGTCAATTGAAAAATGAATGACATCAGTTCGTATGACGGTAGTGATAAGTACAAGTGAAAAATGATTTTTTATCCCTTTTAATTATTGAGGGAATGAATTTGGATAATGAACATAACATAATAACATATCAAAAAATTATATATAATTATTTTTTATATCAAAATTATTTAATAATAATTTAATGAGGTGTAGAAATAATAAAAATTAAAATATTGAAATTATAACTTATCTCAGACCACCTCTTTTTAATTTTATCTACTGTATTTATGGAATGATTTTATGACCAAAATATGGATGCTAGGATGAGTGGATGAAAATATTGAAGTAATTTTTATAGGTATTGGCCGAACCAAATGTTTTTGAATGTGTGATGAATAGAGGATATGGTTTTCAATTTTTAAGTGTAGTGAGTTTCAAACATGTCTTCTTTGAAAAGGAAAAGGTTTAACCTCAATTTTCAAATATAAAAAGATTAAAAATAGATTAATACTAATATTTAGATATTATAAGATAATAATATTGATATAAAATCTAAATTTGACAAGATTTATTTTATTTTAACCTTTATCATTTTAGTGAGACCCCTGGTAAACATAATTTAACGTTAAGCAAAATAATTATTGTTTATATTTTCATTATATATGTTTGTAAAATTAAAATTGAACATAATATATATTTTAAATAATATTAATATAAATATATAATCAATGTTTCTAAATTAAATTTATAATTTTGGGAATTTTTAATTTAAAATAAATCGTGTAGAACCGACGAGAAAACATGTTTTTAAAGAGAAAATGATACAATGTTTACAATGTTTATTTAACAAAATTCAATAATATATAATTAAATATAAATATATTAGAATAATATATATAAAAATGAACATGTTTTACATCATAATAAATTTAATATATAGTTAATCATTATATTTAATTTAAACAACATGAAAATTTTCAATTAAAATTTAGTAATTTTCACTATTAATCAAAAAATAGAACCATTTTAGAAAAATATCTACAACAAAACCTATGCTTAATTTGATATGGTGATTTATAAATTTAGTATTATTTCATTTATTTAATTATAAAAATAAAATAAAATAATATTAAAATTGTTGTTTGAAATGTGACTAAATACTCTTTTAGAGAAAAATACATTTTTTCTATAAAACATTTAATTTTCATTTAAATGATTCATATATTAAATTATTTTCAATAGATAAAAAATTAATGTGTTTAAAATATATATTTTCCACTATTTATTTATTTCAATTTATGATGGACATTTTAACGTCTAGTTTTAATGGTCATGTATAAATAATATTTTAATATAGTATTTTTATTAAACTGGTGTTGTAGGAATCATCAGAAATCAAAGAGATTGAATTGATTAAGATGAAAATAAGTCATACTATATTAGGATGTGACATTATTCACACCCAAAACATTTAATCGATAAAGCATATAAAAAGATCCAGATAGTTTTTCTTGATTACATCATCTAGTTATCAAAATTCTTCCTCTATATGGTTGGTTATCCTAAGTAAGTTAACTAGTAAAGTCATTAGATAACTCAAAATTTATCTCTATTATTAGAAAATATGATGGGTTAGTTATAGTATGATAGGTCATAATCCAATTTAATTTCATCAGAGGGGAGAACATGTATTGGTTCTAACATGTACTTTCGTAACAACTATAAGTGGAACAAAATAGGTACTTTTGACAAACATATCAGGATTTCAAAATGATAAGATGTAACAAAAATTCATTCAATATATTAAAATTTTCCAATGTACATGTATTTAATTTTACCTTACTTACCATAAAATATAAAAACCATCTATATTTATTTTCCATTATATCAATTCCCCCCACTAGGGATTTCAAAATTTTCATCTTGTTATTAGTATAACTCTTTTGGGAATTTTCAGTTTCATTAATGTGATCCTGAATAAACATTAACATAATTGTTGTCTCTTAAAAAACACCATGTCTTACCTATTTCCATTCACCAAATTTATTCCCACAATTTAGAGTATGACATATCATTCCATATAATACGACATATTTTCTATTTTCATTTTTGGATGTATTATATTGTCCTATGAAAACTCTAACAAAGGTAAATATTCATACTATATAACATGAAAGTGATATTATCTTGTCTTCAACAAGACATACATGGTATGAATTGTACTATTGGAGTTTCCCTTAGTTTTAGGATGGTAGGTATTCCTCAAATAAAGCTTAGTATAATGAGACTTCAGACTATTGTAACATGATTTTAATGAAAAAAAAAATTCATTATCAGAAAACATTTAATGGTGTGTTCCAAGATGTCTTAAAATTTAACCTATATAGAAACTTATGAGGTTATAAAGAGGTAAAAATTCAATTACATCATGAAAATTTTATTATTTTATTTTTAGATAAATGATTTCACATATTGAATCATTCATTCTAGGTGTTTTTCAAAGTCCTATGACAAATTCCAAGGAAATATCACCCCATTAACTCACTGCTTTAGGATGATGTCAAATGAATAATCTATGATTATTTCCCATATATTTCACTTGATAGAAAAAAACATTTAGAGACATAATAATCAATTTACCACTTCATGTTATCCCACAAAAAATGTTCACTCAAATCGATATACATATTTTTTATCCCATGTTGTATAGTGAAAATTGATAAATCATACTCATCTAATAAATAACTTTTTAGATTAGGTATATATGATAGAAATGAAGACATTCCAAATATTATATACCTTCTTAAAAAATTATTCCAATTTCCTATCATTCTAAAATTTAATTTTCTATAGAAACTTCTCATTATTAGATTTTGAACTATTATCTTTTATAATAAATAATGTCACACTATTTTCTGAAAAAATAGTGATCTCTCACCTTCATTAATAATTATTATATCATAATTTACTCAATCAATCAATATAAGATATCACTGAATACTCATTTTCTTTATAATTACATGATATTTCATACTCAATGGTTTAATAACTTGTTTTCTAATCATATGTGTTAGTTTATTCAACAACCATGATCATTATGTTGCACATGGTAATTCCTTTTCCTCATGTTGTGCATTTTTTGAGGAAAGGTGTTTTCTAGGAACTTATTGTCTAGTTTTATCTCACATCTATCAATGTATTGATAAAAAATCATTCTGATCAGAGCAATGATTATAAATTCTAACTCAAATCCATGAGTTGGACAGTTCTATTAAAAAGTATTCAACTTCATGGATTCATAAGAATTAACCTTATCATTTTTATTAGGGAATTACCAAACAAAATTTTAAACGCATCAATATATATATCATAAACATATCATTTATAGAGGATAGAGTCAAAATTCAATCATTGAAAAATTTCACCTATTGTTTATCAAAACATTCCTCACTTTCATTTTTTCAAACAAATATAACCCCTCCATGTGTTTTATTTGTTAACGGTTTAGCTATCCATGAAAAATTATGAATGAATCATTAATAATAACTTACCATACCAATTTAAATAAGTACTTAACTTAAGCTTGTTAGAGTATTAAATTATATAACTACCTTTATCATTATAGGATCAACTGATATTCAATTAATTGAGAAAATACAATCCATGCACATCCATTTCCATTGACCACATCCCATGGCAATAAATATATTATCTAAATATATTATATATTTCTCAACATCCATTGGATAAGTAGTCCCACCAAATTATGGGGGCCTCTCTCACAAAAAGGGGAAAAATTGAAAAATATTAAAATGGTGTATGTTTCTCCATCTAAGAATTTTTATATGTCATAACCTATTTAAGATTCCTCACTATAGCCATAATATTTTTAGTTTGAATTAAAACACTATTGGATTTCTTATCAGGCCAATATCTATATAATCTATGAGTGTAGATAAAAATTTTCCTTCCAATAACTGTTCTGAACAATGGAATATATTGTATTAACATTTAATAATGGGAATTAAAAATCATAATATATAATTCATAATCTGGTGAAACACTTGGCATAAATTTAAAAAATATTTTTCATTTTTATTATCTGAATCATTAACTTTTTTATTGATAAATCAATTTTCAAATCATATGTAATTGTCTGTAAAAAATAATAATCTTCCTAGTCATATTCCTTGTGTGTTTTCAATTAACATCATAGTCTGAACCATTTTTCATAAAAATAGTAAATCAGGTCAATCTCAATGTGCCTTTTCAAAATAATTACACTGATGTACCTCTGTTTCAGATCCATTTCCACTTGTAGTATGTTGACAGGGTCACATTTATATGGAACCCTAAATAATATATTCCTTCCAAAAACCAAAAATTTATCTTTTTGAATTATTTTTATAGTATATCATTGGGTTAGGCTCCATAATCTATGTGTTCATTAATCATGTTCCCAAGGATTTAGCTGAACATCCTCTATTACCAACTATAACATACCCAATTTGTGTGACCTAGTTATAGTGAATGATTAAATATTTTGAAATAGATTAAATTGTTTAAATATCAATGTATGAGTTAATTTAGAATTTTTAGATAACTAGATATATACATGATACATATTTAACATTAGTAATATATAATAAATCATAAAAACATGTGAGCTCAGTTTCGATGTAATGTATCACATACAGTAAATGATATCATGAATAAATATACATATTAAATGCGGAATAATTTATAACAAAACACAAATTCCATCTATATAACAGTAATATCATGAAAATATAATAATAATCACTATATAATGTTAATTAATAAAAATGATTGAAGTTAACCAATAAATTTATCATAATATGGAAGATATAAACTGTGACTAAATTATGACATATAATTAATCACATGATCATTAAACATATCAATTATATTCTATCTAGTATAATAATCATATCGAATATAAATAACATAATTAATTATGATTGAATGGATACTATTGGACATCTAAAGCATAACATTGAGGCATTTTTCTAATAATATTAATAATTCTGAGGCCCTATTAAAAGACATAAATATTAATGTCTAATGCCTTAGCCCATAGCTAATATGGTTTGTATCATGAGACATACTAATGCATTGGGGTGATATAGCTAGTCTCACCCATCACATAATACGTCCAATTAATTCCTCATATTAAGGGCTTAAAACATAATCAACATGAATATTTATATTTAAAAACAAAAATACAAAATTATTTACAATTATACAAGTATATATTCTCAATTATAAAGTGGGATGTGTTGACCCCAGTTACCCAGAGTCGGTGAATTATTTTAATACATTGGCATGATTACAAGGAACCGAGTCTTAAAGTACCGATCGGTTTAGCAGTCTTAGAAAATAGATTACATATATTAACGTTACATTACATTATAAAATGTAAAACAACAAAAAAAATTTCTCCATTGAAAACATTCATATCCATTAGACTATCCCTGCAGGTCAGTCATAATATACTTCTTCTCATCCTGGAAAATATAAAACATAGAAAGGAGTGAGCTCAGATGTTTAGTAAGGATAAAAATATTGTGGAAACATTCATAAATAAGCATAAACATTTAAGGCAATTTATAAGACTACAGAAAAATACATTTAAAATTAATCATCATCATAATATGGAAATCATAAGTTAAATAATTCCATTTTCATATTCAATTGGGTATTCTTCTAGTCGAATAATCACATGATATATAAATATCCAATTTCATAATGATGGAATGCATAACGCCAGACTTCATAACCACATAGTCAAGGCCTAGTTTCAAGACTAAAAATAAGATTTTGCAAGGCCTTGTTCCAAGAAACTAGTTTGTCTCATGAGAACTACGGATGCATCAAGGATCTATAGAGGTCTCCACCCATCACTTACTATTTCCAATTCATTCCTAATAAGAAAATGTTTAATCATAACAAAAACATTCGTATTAAAACAAGCATATGAAATGTCAATACATTATCCATAAAACATTATTGTTATAAAAATAACCCATCCACAATCAAACATATCACAAAACCATTAATACAATATAGAAGATTCGTATCATAATAAAACAACCTCGATCAGGAATTATATCCCGTAAAGGATGTTGACATAGTTGAAAATGATTAGTAAATATATTTGAGAGAAATATCCATATTTCATGAAATCGTTTAAAAGTAAAATAATTTATAATGGGTGACATTTAATAGATAGTGTGGAATCAATGTTTCCCATAACAATTTGAAACTTTTGAATGAAATTAACATTTTAAAACATTCATGACCATATAAATAAATCCTTAAATTAATTTTAAAAACATGGACTTTAATGAGAATGGTTTATAAGAATAAATCTTTAAAAACATTAAAATGAAGTTTAGTTAAAATTATTTTAAGAATAATCCTTTTGAAAAATCTTTTATGAAACATCGACTTCGATAATAAATATGTCCAAATAGATAATTATGTAAAAAAATCTTGGATAATAAAGAGATTGTGAAATTAACCATTACCTTTCACATTCCTTTGTTCAGGGGTACGTTTTAACTTCATTATAATGACAATAGTATGATATTAAATTATACATGAAGCATATTCATATTTATTATATCATACATGATTCATTTATTTTAAAGACCTATAAATTTCAATGAAATTTTTTTCTTAAATACTTTGGAATTTTACGAGTCTTTGGATACTGACTGCGCCTGATTCTGAGGCCCACTGTGCCTGGAATCAGTTTCTGATGTTTTGATCGGGTACGTTCAGTAAACGTACATACGAGTTTTTCTATATTTTGAACTGGTTCTCGAAATTGAAATCTGAGGGCACCGATGAACTTGCAGTGATGGTAATTGTTTAAGGGGATCATTACTGCAGTTGCGTTTTATACGTGTTGAATGTTAAAATTTTGGAATTAATTAAAAAGGAAAATAAAATTGTTTAGAACAATTTTATTCACCATGGTGGTTAAATCCTAAATGGGGAAGTTAATGTTTGGGCCCACCCCAACATAACTTCCCATGTGTGGATATTTGTATGGTGGGGACCACACGAGCCCCGACCTTTCATCTCCCTTGAAACCCCTTTTTAACCACCATTGATTTCCCCTTTCTTAAATCATGACACCTCTTCATCATCTCCCTCTCTATTTTATTTTTCCAACCCATGGTAACATAATTAAGTGAAACACTTAATTAATTATTTTAGGGTGTCTGAATTATATTGGAATACGTGGAAAAATTATATCATTGTGAAGCCATTTTATTTCATTTTGCTCGGAAAATATTTGGTGGAACCTTTGGACTAAAAGAGAGATTTATCCTTCGACGAAGAATGTCAATTCCACAAAGAATGACAATAATCTTTCTTTTCTTTTCTCCGCAGCATGTGTGGAGACACCACTTCCCCTTCTGACGCATCCTGATGTCAACAGAATCAACGTCCGTTCTCTGCGACACCATCTACCGCGATTCTCATCATCTGCAGCTCGATGATGTGAGACATCAATTATCGAGGTAGGGGAATATTGTATAATTACATTTATGCGGTTTTTACCCTCAAGCATGAGAATTTGTTTGTAGGGTGGATTGCTTCGTTTTTTGTATTTGAATAAAATTGTTATTCGTTCTACGTGAAACCATGTTTATCATTGGCCAATTGATAACGCCTAATGCGGAGGGCATGGGCCGAATAAACACGGCCCGACGACCCTCCGCAGGTTTTTTTTTTCTGTGTTTGGATTGGTGGGAGACAATGAAACGGGGATGCAACGGTGATTTGGGGTCTTCGTAGTAAAGTTCGGGACCCGAGATGAGCTCAGGTGCAATCGGTGGGCAAAACGGACCAACAGAGCACGTCCGGTGGTCTACAAAAAGTGGCGGCGACCTGCCACAGGAACATACCACCGTGGTGGCAGATGAAACCAGAATGGCTCAGCCTTTCTGGATATAGGGGGCGCTGCATTAAGCCGTGGCAGCTAGCCGATGCCATCGCTTTTCCCCCCGGCGAGGCCAGGGCGGGCCATGCGGGACGATTCGCGCCAGCCGGGCCACGCCGGCCAGTCTGTGCCAGTCAGGACAGGCCATGCCCAACCGGACTGGACCTAGACCCAGGTTAGGTCGACCCAGTTCAGGTCATCCCAGGGTGGGTTGGGCCAGGTCGGCCCGGGCCCAGACCGCCTTTTTCGGACTGTTTTCGGTTAAACAGCCATAACATGAGCTACGAACCTCCGATTGACGCACCATTAGTTTAGTACGAATCCTTGGATCGAGACAGTCGTTTTGGTATAATACACTGAAGGTTTTAGCGATATTTGGGTATGGAAGGGTTGGTTCAAACCTGAAACCAACTGGACCCTCAGAGCGGAAATGCTTATAACATAAGGACCAAACGTCTGATTGACGTGTCTTCAAAAACGTTGGTTTCCTTTTAATGAGACAGTTATTTTGGTATAATACACATTAGTATTGGATGTAGTTGGAGTACGGTCGGGTTGGTTTTAAATTAAAACCCAACCGGGCCCCTGGAACGGAAAATCAAATAACTCTCAGACCGGACGTCTGTTAGATGAACCGTCAGCAGCGTCGGTAATCCTGTTGAGAAACAGTTCCTTTGAGTATACCCCTAGGGAGTTTGGGGTACCGTTGAGATATGGTCGGGTTGGTTTGTACACTAAAACAATTGGGCCCATGGGATAAAAAAGATAATAACTCACAGACTGGGTGTCTGATTGACGTGTCGTCTATTGCATTGAGACCCCTATGATGAGGTGGACTTTGAGATACTTCCACGTGAGATTCTGTGACTCTTAGAAGTATTGACCATTAGCTCGTGGAGCGGATCCTTTTGGAGACGAGGGTATAGATTACGGAGACCCTGTAGCTGGCTGAGACATGATGACTGCTTGTCCGATTCGATTCAGAGTGACATGACTAGCCCAGTGGGAAACACTACTATGTCGGGGTGGCAGACCCATTGAGGAGGAGCGCTACTGTGTTGGGGCGGCATAACCATAGTAATTTACAGAAGGAGTACCTCTATAGGCTATTAGGGGGTGCGCTTGGTTGTAGAGGTAGACCAATGGCGGTGAATAACTATTGTGTTGGGGCAACAGACTCGTGGTACTCGACAGAGGAGGATTACCTCAGCAGTATAAGGATAGTGAGAATCACCCTGGAGTCACGATAGGATCCCTGTACTCGATAGGGGAGGATCTCTCCAGCAGTTGTGGTTTCGATAATGAAAATCCTGGTTTGAGCTGAGTTAATGTCCTTTGTGTTTTCCTCATTATTGAGATGAGTTGCTTGATAACATAGGTATATGTATGGGAATATAACTAAGTAGAAGTTATCCGTTGAGATATTTATTTGTGGTTTATCCATGATGGATTTTGTGAGACCATGAAGGTCTCAGGGTCCCAAATGAGTATCGTTATACTCACCCCTGCACGGGTTATGCATGCACCTCATTGTGTTGGATGCAGATGACGGACAACGCTGACCGAGGTAGAGTGTATGAGGACTGGACGGTACCTGGAGGTAGAAAATCTGTGTGATGGCACACTGAGCAGACCGATAGATGCGGAGTGTTGAGGAGGACATCTGTACCAACCCTTCTGGTAGGAACCAGAAGGATGATCCAGGAGCTGCTTCACCATTCAGCTGTTGCGATTTCAGTTGTACTTTTCTATCAGTTGTAGTTATACCCTTCTTTTGGGATTGTATTTCTGGCACCATTTAAATTCATCCCACTTTTTATACTTAGTATTTTCTTCCGCATGTTCTCTGATTGTCTGAGTTTACATTTTATAAAGACAATGCTTTCCCAGTTATAGAGATTTACGCCTTTGGTGCTAGTCACCAGCCCCTGTCCTATGGAAGGTGGGCTTCGAGTAGTTAAGACACGGACCCCGAGGGAGGGGTAGTGACATTTATTACTTTATACTACCCATTTAATAATGATTTCCATGTTCAATTAGCATTTTGGGTAATAATAGCTTTCTTGATCATACATGTGTTAACATGTAATACTTGATCATATAATTTAGACCATGATTTAAATACTTCTAGAATATAATCCTTGATTTATATATCATATATATTTAGAATATAAATATTTATCATAGATAGATATATGAAATGGAAGGCACCGTTTATGCAGATAGTAGGTCGTACATACGCATAAACGCAGTTTCCTTTTTCATATCGTTTTGAATGGAAGTAAGTGAATAAGATATATGTAAGTACATACATACATAAATACATATATATATATATATCCAGTAGAATTATTATGTCATATATAACATAATTATTAAATATATATATTTTTATAATCATCTTTGAGTGGTGAACGTGGGAATGAATCTCATCGCGTCGTGGAGACGACAATCTGTACGTACACATGAGCGACAATATCATTATATTGATAGTGAAATACTATATAATTAGATGGTATATCATATATATAGAATCATTAACATGTTAAATTTATTATTTACATCAGTTTTATACATTATTAAACACTTCCAAATAATGATGTTTTTGAATAACAAACAACACCATGACGTGGAGACGGTAAGCCGTACGTACGCACGTATGGTGAATTTTTCATTTATAGGATTGATAGAATAACGAATATGGATGTACCATATTTATAATAAATCATAGTATGTAGGATGATCTGGAGTTATTTTTTTTATGGAAACAACAAAGAAGAGGAAGTGGATGAAGAAAAGATCTTGAAAGAGGGTGGTGAAATTATTACCTCTTCGTCGGGAGTTTCTATTTGAGTTGATCAAATGGGATCCATAAGTTTGGTTTTTGATCAATGTAAGGACTCTTGGTTGATATGAGTGAATTATTTAGGCTATATGGTTAGTGGTTGGCTGAGAATAATGGATTTGGAGGTTTGATTTTGAGAGAAGGGTAAGTACCCTTTTATTAGAAGGGTTAGGGTCACTTTAAGAAAAGATTAAAATATTAATTTATTATACAATCATATTCAGTTTATAATTTTCCTAATGAATTTATTTTGAGACTTAGGTGGTTATGGGTCGAAATATTTTCAACCAATACATTTTAGACATGTTTAGGTAATCATTTTAACCTTATCTTTTAAATTTAACTCTTATTTAAATAGTTTAACTTTTACTACCTCTTCTTTTATTCTTATACTATATGGTCAATAAAATTACTCTAAAATTCCAAGAGAACCTAAAGTGGTTCATTAATGAAATCTGTAATATTATTTAATCCCTTTGTCCGAACCATATATTTTAATGAATATTATATCGTCCAATAATAAAGTATTTATTTAAAAAAATAATTGATGTCAATTTTTACCCTATTTGGTAATTTATTTTTGTGAAATTCATACCAACCAAATTACATCAAAAAAAATATCTAATAAACCCAAAAAAGTAATGTTAACCTATCAAATTAATTTATTTCTTCCTATGTCTCAATTTAAATTTATTTTAATTTTTATAATATCATTTAATTTCATATTTCATCAATAAGGTAATTACTACATCATCATTGAGTTATAAATAACCTAAATTATTTAATGTATACCATTTATAAATAAAATACCGTTATGTTGGAATTTTTTTATATTTATAACTAATATTTATAGTCTAATTTATCTTATGTATAACCATATATTAAAAATGGTTCAGTTAATAAACATTGAATTAAACACTTTTAACACTTCTTTAAATAAAATTATAATAAATGTCCTAATCTAATCTAAGTGGACCTAACAGATCTTATATTATTCCTGAGGTTTTTTTGTTCTAATTACACTTATCTAATAGAATTAGGACATGTGTTTGGGTAATTATAATAGAATTGACACCGTTAATTACCCGATTTCCTTTTAACTGTGGTATATAAATGTCAAAAGTTACAATTCAGAAAGAATTATTATCATCTTATTGAAAAACATATTAAACAATGATGTCAATCATGTCTCATGGATTTTCAAAATTCATCTCACTGAAGAGGTAAAATTATTTTTTATGCAAATTTTCTAACGTTCCAAGATGGTGGGTAAAGGTGGATAAAAAGTTCAATAAAATTTTATATATCTATTTTTATAAAAAATCGAGTACAATGAATTACATTTAATATATATTGGAATTATATATCTATTTGGAACTAAAATAAATTTAAATACATTAAATAATTATTTAAATAAAATGCCGGTTTTAAATAAAAACACTGTGTTTTAACTATTCCTCAAAAATTGAATGTAATCATATAAGTAACAAAAATTTATCCAAACTGAATTTTTATGTACCACTTATAAATAAGAATTAAATTTCATTAAATTTAATATAAAAAAGTGTAAAATATTGGTTTTAGAAAGGCTTCTCAATTAAATGGTGGTAATTTTTCATTTTTTGAAAAATACTTCTTTTACCTGAAAAAATGTATTTGTTCTTACATGATGTCTAAGAAACACATAATAGGGATGTTAAAATTATATAGATTATATGAGATTAAAAATTCAGCTAATACTATTCATAACCGCTTTTTGAATGGCTAGTTTGGTATGTTGTGGTGTGCTCGAACCCGGTGATGTGTGTAGTGCAAGCCATTAAATTACATTAATGAGATAACATATTATGAAATCCTGGGATGTTACATTCTCCCCACCTTTAATAAATTACGTCCTCACAATTTGAAATTTTTCTTAAAAAATAAAAGGGTAAAATTAAAAAAATGCCTTTCTGGAAACCCCACATATGAAATTGGGTTAATAAAATTTAGTCTTAATAAGAGGGAAAGGGAATTAAAAAGTCAACACCAAATTACAATGTCTATTAAGGGAAAATTGGTGGAAATTAGAGACACCTAATTAGAGGGAAACATAAATATTTATAGGGAGTGAATCTGGTCATCAATCACAAAAAAGTGTAAAATTGAGGGCCTTAAAGCCATCAATCTATGATGATTTAAAATATCATTAGTTCAAGAAAACATAAGGTATTCTGATAACAAATTTTTGGTATTAAGATCCCTTCCCTAATGTTTGATAATTAGTTTATTCAATGAATATGATGGAAAATATACATTAAAATTAGAGTTTCATCCTTCAACTAATTCCAACCGGAAACTCATCTAACACTCTAAAAGATAATAGAATTCAAAAATAATCTATTTATCCTAATCGTATCGGTTTCCAAAAATAATTAATTTATAATTAATTTTTCAGACTATTAAAAAAATAAATTATAAAAAATAGAACATCATGTAAGCTAGTGGATGGTGATCCACCTTTGTCTCCCTTTGTTTTCGTGTTCAAGTCTCGTGGCCTTGGCGGACGTGACGGGTTGTGGCCCGACCTCTAGGTTGTCCTTTTTATGAAAATAAAAAAATAATATCATGAAATATTTTATCCATAAAAAGAGTATCTAATGTCAAACTTAATCGATTTCAACCTTTAGTCTTATCCCAAATACTTCCTTCCAAACTCACAGTCCAAAATTTATAAAGAAGGTAAATACAATGATGATTTTTCCATCTAATAACATGTGAATATCTTTATCATGTATACTTTTAAAACACTATAACACCCTAAATTAATATAAATAATTATTGATTACATTAAATCTACCTTATTCCTTAAAAAATACTGGATATAATCCTTATATCCACAAATGTTGTAAACACCATCAATGATGAAATATAAAAATCATTAATTAGTTTCAAAGTATTCTAGAATATCTAATATAATTTATCCAAATCAATCATATATTATTCCAAAATCACTACCTCAGTATCAGAACCATATTATGGTTTATCTGTATCTTAACTATATATTTTACCAAAAAATTTAACCTTTTATTGAGTCATTTTTCATGGATCCACACAATCTCATGTCCTTAATGAAATAGTATTGTAGTGAAATCCTTTTATACTCCATATTTATTATAACATGTACATCATTAATACAATACCTAAATAAAAAAATATTTTAATAACAACATAGAAATCTAATCCTTTCTCTTCATCATCGGTAGAATCATAACATGATTATTTTCAAATAGAAGTATTGGGGGTATACTCTTATGATTTGGATATTTCTTCTCTTTGTTTCCCAACTCCTTGTAGATGAATCAATGTACATTTTCCACCTTTTTCTTACCCTTGAAATCACGTACATGGTGTCCTTTTTTCTCCACACAGATAACAAACTCTATTTCCCTTCATGTATTTACCATGTTGATTCTTTCCAAAGTTATCACAAATTGGAAAATCCTTCTTTCCCCTATTCCTTTTATCCATCTTTCACTCTTCCATGATTTTCTTCTCTTGAATCCCTTCAATTCCATAGGACTCATATAATTCATTAAGTATCTTTTTAACACATAATTATATATTTTTATATGATAAGAATATGTGGGAGACTACTTCCCATTTAAATGCCCCCTTAATACCCTGAAATATTAGATACTTCTTAATATTTTGATCATGCGTATTGCTGGAATTCTCATTCATTATACTAGGTTCCATTTCAAAACCATGTCATGCACTAGGATAGTTTATTAATCACAATGATTTATTCCAAACATGTAACATACCTTATGTAATTTGAAATTATTTTTAATATAATCTATAATAATAAAATGTTTTTAGGATGAATTTACTCTTGAATCCTTCATGATGGCTTGTAATGAAAATGTGAATTATCCTTATCATATCGCCCGAGAGTGTCGTAACCAAATGTGATGTAAAGCCCATTATCATGTACTAGGATACCCTAGGTCAATCCTAAAACACCTTGTCAGAGTTTTCAGTCCTAAGTACATCTGTTCTAGAACAGAATCTACCTGCTCATATCCAGACAATGATTTATTTCTTGAAAATAATCAAAATCTCTATATTACCAAAATTCAAGGATGTTCTTATATAGTAATCCTCAAAGTCTATCATAGGGTAGTGTTATCTAATCAATGTTTTTCTAAATCTAGTTTCAAATGTTATTTCTAAAATTCCTCTGATAAAAACATTAATTCCCTAAACACAATTACCTAGAGTCGGTGCATTATTTTAAAAAATTGAAATGATTTCAAGGAATCATGTCCCGAAGAACCAATAGGTTTAGCAATCTTGGAAAATAGATTGCATACATGAACGGTACATTACATTATAAAATGTAAAACAACAACAACAATGTCTCCATTGACCACATTCATATACCTTAGACTATCTCTACATGTAAGTCATAATATAATTCTTCTCATCCTTGGAAATATAAAACATAGAAAGGGGTGAGTTTAGATACTCAGTAAGGATAACAATATAGTGCAAATATTCTTAAATAAGAAAAAACATTTAAGGAAACATATAAGACTAAAAAGAAAGCCTTTTAAAATTGATTTTCAGCATAATATTCCTATGATATGTCAAATAATCCCTTTTACATATTCACATGGATATTCAACTAGTAGAATAATCACATTTAATATCAATATCCAATTTCGTAATGATGGAATGCAAAATTCCAGACATCAAAACTACATAGTCAACGACTTATACCAAGACTGCAAATAAGATTTTGTCAAGGCCTTATTCTAAGACACAAGATTGTCTCATGAGACTTATCGATCTATCACAGAGCTATAGTAGGCTCCACACATCACTTACTATGTCCAATGCTTTCCTCATATTAAAATGTTAAAACATACCATAAACATTCATATTAAAACTAGAAAACAATTCAATACTTTGTCCATAAATTATGAATGGTATAAAACTAACACATCCAAAGCCAAACATATCACAAAAACTTCAATACAATATGGAATATTTGTATCATAATAAATCAATATTGATGAGGAATAATATCTCGTAAAATATGTTGACATAGATGAAAATTATTAGTAAAAATATTTGAGAGAAATATCCATATTTCAGAAAATCATTTAAAAGGCACATAATTTATAAAGGAAGTCATTTAAAATATTGTTTTGAATCAAAGTGTCCCATAACAATTATAATCTTTTTATAGGAATTAACATATTAAAATATTCATGCTCATATAAATAAATCCTTAAAACCATGTTTAAAAGATGTACATTATGAGAAAGGTTTAGAAGAATAAATTATTATAACATTTAAAATGATGTTTTAGTTAAAGGTACCTTAATAATAACCCATTTTAAAAATTACATTTTGGTTAATAATCACTTTCTTTATTGTACGTGTTTTAACTTATTGTTATATATTGTATCATTTAGATCATTATTTAAATATTTAAAGAACAGACACCTTGATTTATATATCATATATATTTAGAATATAAATATTTATATTATATAGATATATTAAATGGAAGTCACCATTTATGGAGACGGTAGGTCGTACATACGCATAAACATTATTTCTGTTTTCATATCTTATTGAACAGAAGTAAATGAATAAGACATATGTAAGTAAATATATAAATATATATATATCCAGTAGCCATATAAGTAAATATATTAAATACTTATTAAAAATATATATTTTTATAATCTTCATTGAGTGATGAACGCAGGAATGAATCGCATCACGTCGGGGAAATGGTAATCCGTATGTAAGAATGAGTGACAATATCCATATATTGATAGTGAATTTATATGTAATTGGATGTTATATCATATATACATAATCATTAACATGTTATATTTATTATTTAAATCATTTATACTCATTATTATACCAATCCAAATAATGAAGTGTTTGAATACCAAACAACACCACGATGAGGAGACGGTAAGCCGTACGTACACACGTATGGTGACTATGTAATTTATAGGATGGATAAAATAATGAATATGGTTGTACTATATTTATAATAACATCACAGTATGTAGGAGTTACTGGGGTTATTATTTTGGTATGGAATAAAAAAAAGATGATGTGGAGGAAGAAATGAAATTGAAAGAGGGTGATGAAATTATTACCTCTTCTTCGGGTGATTCCATTTGATTTGATCAAAAGAGATCCTTAGGATGGCTTCATGATCATGGTAGAGACACTAGGTTAATGTGAGGGATGTTGGGTGGATATTTTGGCAGTGGTTGGCCGATCAAAATGGCTTTGGAGGTGTGATTTGGAGAGAAGCAGAAGTTCCCTTTTATAAGAGGGGTGATGGTCAAATTTTGAGAAGATTAAAATATTAATATATTATACAACCATATTTGGTTTATAAATCTCAAATTGAATTTATTTCATGCCTTAGACAGTTATGGGTCGAAATCCTCTCAACCAATAGGTTTTAGGAATGTTTAGGTTACCATTTTATCCTTAAATTTTAGATTTAACTCTTAGTTAAATAGTTTAACTTATAATGTGTATTCTTGTATTCATACAGTATATGGTTAATAAAAATACACTAAACATTCAATAGAACCTCACTTGGTTCATTAATGACATATATAATATTATTTAGTCCTTTTTTCCAATCCTTATATTTTTAGATATATTATATCAGCCAATAATATAGTATTTGTTTTAAAAATTAATTTAAGTCAATTTGGTCACTATTTGTTATATTGTTTTCTTGAGAGTTATAAACCCCATATTACATATAATGAGATTAATCTAATCTACCCTAACATGTCATATTAACAAATAAAATTAGTTTAATTCATCAGAAGTCTCAATTAATATTTATTTTAATATTTATAATAAAATTATTTCAATATATTATTAATAAGGTAATTAGTACATTATCATTGTGACATAAATAAATTAAATTATTTAATGTCTAAAAATTATAAATAAAATATTATAATCTATTAAATCTGTTTATCTTTCTAATTATTATTTATTGTCGAATTTATCTTATATATATCCCAATATTAAAAATAGTTAGTTAATAAAATTTAATTTTAACACTTTTAACTCTTCTTTAAAAAAATAATAATAAATGTCTTAATCTAATCCAAATGGACCTAAAGTATCTTATTTTAATACTAAGATAGCTTTAGGTCGAACTAAACTTTTCCAATAGAATTAGGGAATGTGTATGGTAAATTATAATATCATTATTACATTTAATTACCCTATTTCCTTTTAACCATGGTAAATAAATGTCAAACGTTACTATTACTCAAAGATTATTTTCATCTTATTTAATCACATTTTACATACTTATTTCAACTATGTATCTCATATTTTTGAAATTCATCTCAAAAAAGATGTAAAATAATGTTTTATGTGAATTTACTTATGTGCCTATAAGGTGGGTAAAAGGGGATAAAAAGTTCAATAAAATTCTATACATATAATTTTATAATAAAATCACTCTAATGAATTAAATTGAACAAATATAAGTATTATATATCTATTTTTACATAAAATAAATATAAATAAAATAAATATTTATTTAAATAAAAAGTCAGTTTTAAATAACTACGTAGTGTTTTTTACTATTCCTCAAAAATTGAAAGTTATCTGAAACATACCAAAAATTTATCCAAACTAAATTATTATGTCCCACTTCTATAAAATAATTTAATTTCAATAAATTGAATATATAAAAGTATAAAATAATTGTTTTAAATAGGGTTCTCCATTAAAAGGTTGTAAAATTTTATTTTTTAATAAATACATATTTTATCGGATAAAATAAATTTTTTTCCTATATTATGTCTAAGAAACACATAACATGGATATTAAAATTATTTAAAGTATATAAGAATCAAAATCATGTCAATATTATTCATAACTGCTTTTTGAATTGATAGTTTGCAATGTTGTGGGGCACTCTAACTCGGTGTTGTGTGTAGGGCAAACTATTAAATTACTTTAATGAGATAACGTACAATGAAATCTTGTGGTGTTACATAAACTCCCCAGAGTAAAATAATTTTATCAACATAGTAGATCCCCTTTCAAACTGATGATAAACAATTTGAAGAAGTTAATAGGATTTTATCGTTAGGTTATATACCCATTAAATAAAATTTATCATCATTGTATGTCATCTTAGATGAAAAATATGTTTTTAAATGTATCTTGTATTATTCCATTAAGAAAATAACATTTCCCTAAAAATAATAATTTTTTGTCTAAAAGTATAAAATTTAACAAAAATAATAAAAATAATTTTCTTTTAAAATAAAATTTCAAAATAATTAATTTCATGAATATTAAGAAAAACAATTCATTAAATGTATCCTTATAAACACAGATTTTATTATTTATAGAAATTATGTTCCTGATGGTGATTATTTTGGTGCATACCATTTATGTTTAAAAATAATTCCATTCTCATAATAAAAATAATAGAAATGTTTCCTTTCTAGATAAAATTTGTATGTTATTTCAAAACCTTATCTAGAAGTAAAATACTAGGTTAATAATGTTTAAAAATAATAATTTATAGAATATTAAATCATTTTCAAAAACATGTTTAAAAATGATGTTTTTGTACGAAAAATGATTTTTAGCCGAAGTGTGAAATAAAATAGGATTTTATTATAAACATTTTCAAAATAATTTTAGGTAACAAATGCTGTAAAAATGAAACTACTAAATGAATGTATTTATTAATAACAATAGGATAATAAAGAATGTTTAATTTATAATATAAAAATCAAGTTATTTCCTCAATGGTTACTTAAACAAATATAATCTTGAATAATAATGAGATTGTGAAAAAACCCTTACAACATTGGTATTTTTTTGTGCCATAAGATAGTTAAAAAACAGTAAATGAAACATTAAATAAACTGAAGACAATTTAATTCATGATATAACTTTCAAAAAACAAAATATATATAATACACAATATAAATTACTTTTGAATATAGCATATGTCTCAACGAAGTCAAATGGAAATGAGAGACCCTAACCAAGATTCTAAATCATTACATAAATTATTCATATTCATAAACAAAAAAAATATTTTATTTATTTAAATTATTAAGTAATTTTTTAATTTTATTCATCTATAATTAATATGATAATGTTATGTACTATTACATAACCAATATAGATTACATTTAATTTTTGGATGATATTGGTCATTCATGTCAAAAAATTAATTTGGTATGTTAACTATGGTCAATGTGGTCATATTTATGAACCTCTGGACTAATAATCATGAAATAACGATAATAATATTAATTTAATCAGACTTTTATGACTCATAAAGAAATATTTTTTTATTACTGAAGTATGTTACAATCATATAGATGGTAGGTCACACATACACATGACTTACATTTCCATTTTCTTAATATCATGATAGGATTTAGGTAAGGAATATTTAGTCATTATAAAATTTTAATAATATGATAAATACTATGTTGAATAATAAAATATTCTTATATATATACTCTATGAACTGTGGTGATGAGAACAGAGTAGCATTGCTTCCTAAATGCAGTATTCCAGAAAACCTGTATGACGATATCAACATTCAGTGTGTGAACTGGTAAAAAAATATTTTGTTTAGTTTAGTAATTATAAATATTTCATTAATATGATAAATATTTTATTTATATGACATTTATAAATTAAATATATCCATATCATATTCCATGTAATGCAATAGGGAATGAAGCATAACATTTCCTCACGAGGTAGTTGTCCTTTGTACACAGGAGTTACATTACCACATCTCTTATAGAATTTAATGTAATGTAAGGTATCACATACATGACTTATTTTAAATTTGAATTTCATTTAATTTCTATTCATGCTTTGTTTTGGGGGTATCCCAAGCTTTCATGGAGTAATGGGTGAGTTTTCAGGAATTGGGACAAACCGTGAGGTCAATTCCAAATTTAAAAATAAATTTTTATTCATTTATAACTCTTTCATTTTTCTATATTTTTAATCCATTCCAATTCCTACTTGTCATCATATGACATATTAATACCAAGAAATTAATTTGGACCATTTAGAAATCTATAATCATGGTGGATATGGGTTTTTATTTAAGGGATTGGGCTTACCTGAAAGTTCAATTCCAGCATTAAAATTATTTTTTAATCCTTTAATATCTCTTTCAAGAGTTAGGTTTTTTCAGTGATTCCAACTCTCCCCTGATCCCACATACATATGGCGCATCCCCATGCTCTCCTCACCCTCTTTGGATCTCGTTTTAATCACGAATATGGTTGAAACGACTCTGAATGTCTCAAATCACCTAGATTTGAAGATGTAAATTGATTATGGCATAACATCTTTATTTTTCACTATTTTCCCCCATTCCAGTTCTTAAATGATCTATTAAACCTTTTTCGAATCCCCCTAGAATGGTAGGCTTTTTGAATATTCAGATACTGGTGTATTTGTGGTGATTTATTCTATATTTTTCATGGTAAGTGATTCCTTTATGGTTTTATCCATTTCCATTAGGGTTCCATCCCTCTTTCATTATGTTATAAAATGTACATAAGTAAGGGTTCGAACCCAAGGTTTGATATAGTGTCTTTTTCGTAAAATATTGTGGCCTAGGGTTGTATTTATCTACATTGTGGTGCGGCGACTGTGTGATTGATGTTTTGCACCAAGTTTTGGGAGATTCGACACTTTTAGTAGGTGGTTCCATGTGTAAACAATTAATTATGAGTTATATTTTTCTATTTAATCATTTTTCACATTAATCATATGTTGGGTGTGGTTAAAATTCTATTTCTGATTGATTTGGTTATGTGTTTAATTTTATAGTTTCTTTTTAACTTGAAATTTCTTGTTTTTATGTGTAACTCATTGGGTATTATTTGGGTGTATTTTAGAACATATTCAATTGGTTTACTAAATCTTTTTTGGCCTTCCAATTATGGTTTGGTAATGTATTAGTGTCATTTGGTCCTTAGAAGTGTGTTTTTGGAATAGGTTTGTTGTATAAAACATTGTTATACTTCTTTAAGGAATTTCATGTAAATGGGTGTTTTCATTAGTATCTTTCATGGAATTATCCATATTGATTTTATAACATTTGAATGTAATTTTATAAATGTATCTAGGGAGAAAAATTCTACTTTTTTAGTGTTTTGGCGTGGTTTTTTCCCTTCAAATATGGTTTTGAAATGGGTTTTATGACAAATGATTGGGTATACTATTTGGAATCGTTTTATAAAATATTTGAAAGATTTGATGATTTATGTAAGTGGTAAAACCATATTGGAATTTTTTTTTGGAGTGGGTATATTCTGAAATGGTGCATTTTAAATGTGATAGGGGTTGTTTTGTGATGTGTTCAATCATGGAAATGTTTTACAAAAATGTTTGAAGGATTTACTAAAGTGTGTAAGAGATCTGAAAGTGATGTGGGATGTTTTGTGTGAGTGTGATGTGAAAATTGTATTTTGGTTATGAAAAATGGAATTATGTAACATGTGAATGGTATATAATGTAATTTGTAATATATTTTAATTTTTTTATAAAATTGATTAATGGATTTGTTTAAGTGATAAAGAAATATGAAAAGTGTTGTGGGCTATTTTGGTGTGAGTCGGATTTCAAATCAATTTGAATGAAAAGCGGAATTTCATGACTTGTTTGGTATACATGTGGGCTGTTTGGTAAATTTTTGATGAGTAAATGATGATAAATATGCCAAAGGATATTTATTTACTTGTTGAACTTTTTTGAGCACAAATGGAAAACCCAGGTATCTAGGTGGGTGGACGTGTACTAGTATGTTAGTGACTTTGTTGGGTTTGGCCTTAGTTTTACATAGCAATATTGACGCTTACAACTCTAACAAAACTATGATGAAGTTAATTGGGGATCACTAGGTTATGGGTATGTTCCCTAATAGTGTCTCGTGCATGAGAACATATATTTGTGATTGTTACTCTTACCGAGATATGAGGTACCTAGGACCCACATCGAGCTAGTGTCTATGGGTTATTTTCCTATTGCTTGTTCCCATTAGAACCTTTATACTTACATTTGTCATACATTATATTTGTCTAGAAAATTTAGTATCTTTGGCATTTATTTTTAATGTTTTTGTTCCTTATATTAGTCCACTTGAAAAATGATATTTTTAGTCGCATCTTTTAGAAATTGTAACTAGAAATTACTTGTTTTTGAAAACTTGCATGATTTTCATCATTGAATGTTTATCGCATGGAATCTCTTATTGGTGGTATTTGAATTGGAATTGGTTCACACCCTTCTTACACTCTTCGGTGTTTGTAGACTTGGTTATTTTTTTGTTGCAGATTTGGTTACAACTTTTGTGCCAACTGTTCGAGTTTTTACCGGTCGTTCGTGATACATTGTTATGGAGATGACTTGAGGGTGGTGGCTGTTGCGATGTGGAGGTTCTTTGGTGGTCTTTATTTGGTTTTTCCCTGTTTTAATGGTATTAAATAATAGTTTTAACTTATTTAATTCTCTAATGAAATTTTTCAAATGACAGTTTCAGTTGAAAAATCCAGATTCATTTTATTGAGTTTGTTTGTTTATTAATGTTTATAAACATAGGTAAATCGTTCCCAAACAAAATTTTATGATACATGGGAACTCTTTTCAGTCTGTGGGGATCGGGAACTCCCTTCGAGCTTTGTCATGGGCAGGTTCAGGTGCTAGTTTTGATGGCGATGAGATTCAGTTTGTGACAAATTTGTATCAGAGGAGGTTCGCTCTCTTTGGGTCACATTATTTCACGAACAGTTGGGATATTATGGAGTTAGGATTTTTGCGACTAGTTATTTCAGACATGGGTAGTGTGCCTGATCACCACACCTCTTGATGGGATTTGAGTTTCTAGGGGAAGTGAGGATTTATATGAGTCATTTGGATTTCTTGGATTGATGATGATTAGGTGAAATTAAAAGAGAGTTGGGTTAAGGACCTCGGTGAGCTCGCAGGGCATAAAAATCCATGTGGAGACCGGTATATTAACTATAACACTTTCTATGACAATAATGTGATTGGAATAATTACGGCAACAATATTTCCAAGTCACCCACTGAAACTAGTTTCCCCTTGCATTGCCTTGTTTTCTTTAGTTTTGAAATCATGGAACATTGGTTTTAATGTGACATGGTTTTAAGAAGCGTAAATATTTTTTGAAGTGATTATCTAAAAAAATAGGGGATGGATAGATTTTTGAAAATGGTGAAATGAATTTTCAGAATTGTGTTGGAATGGAAAATGGTGTTTTTACACAACTTTTGAATGAAGGAACTTTTGTCAAGGTTGTCTATGAAAAAGTGTTTCCAATAGAGTTTTATAAACTATTGAAAACTGTTTTAATTGAATGAGATGTTTTGAAATTAATGTGTATGACTCTAAAGTGAGTTTTCATTTAAATGGTTGTCCCTTTTTAAAAATCTTGTTAAGATGCAATTTGGGTTGGATTTTGTGGTTTGCGGTCTAGAGAAAAAGAAAGTACTGGAGAATTATTTTTCTTTTGAAAAGAGGAATGGGTTTTTGTATTAAACATTGGTATTTTCATGAGAAACCACATGAATGGAGTTATATGGGATGATGTATGGTTGATGGCATGTCAGGATGAGTTCCAGGATGTATATGAGGAGGGTGGATGTTGTGGCACAGAAACATGCATGTGTGAGGCCCATGGGGTGCCATTCGGGGATACGCTAACCGCTGAACCGTTTACTTTCAAAAAGATTATTTTAAAGGAGAAACATGAAGCTATTATGACTAGTTTTGGATGGTGTGTTTTATTTGTTTTTTTTATTATTGATGTTGTGGGATGTTTTGAGTCGAGGAACCCCTCATGTTTGTACTATGTATTGGGTTTGTGTTTGGTCAGTAAGTTGTGTTGAAGGGCCGATTAGTGGTCTCCTCTTAGAAATGTTATGGGATGCCTTTACGGTTGTTCCGTTAATGTTTATATCGGTTTTGTGGAATATCATGACCAATGAACCATCTTGGTTGGTTCTTTGGGTTTAATCATTGGATTAGGTACACCCCCATTAAGGGTTAGTGCAGAACTGAAGTGCAGCCCATGATGTTTCATCGTTGGATGATCCTCCACTTGATTAATGTAAGGAAAATTTTTATTAAGATTTTTAGATTGAGCCTACACCCTTTCAGTTATTGGTTTTTTTGTATCCTCTTGTAGTGGGAGAGTGACCATCGAAAGTTGAAAGAGACCTTATCTTCTTATGTTTTCTAATTTTCCAAAGGTGGATGTGGTCTAGGGTTATTAGCATGGATGAGTATCTGGATGGTGTCTAAGAGGTCCTCTTAGTCCATTGCAGTCTCTTAGATGAAAAATTTCACAATAAACTACTAGTGTGGGAATTCTGATCACGAGAGGATATTGTGGATACTTTTTTTAATTGTGTTTTGTTTTGGGGTGTTGTCTAAGGTCCCTCTCGATGCATTTTTTATATCAGTCACCATGGTCTAATTTGGTGATGCCTTGTGATGTCATGTGCTCGATTTACCATAAAGGTGGAAGTCGTGCAATCCTCCGAGTGTCCATGTTATGTTGGTATAATTTCTCCCTTGAAAAAAACATTAAAATATTCCATTTTAGAGGAATGTTAGTATAGGTGTTCTTTACATCTATTTCTTCTCACATGAAAAAACAAGGTATGATGTGTGTGCATCTTCTAAGACCATGTTT
This sequence comes from Viscum album, assembly GCA_963277665.1. NCBI lineage: Eukaryota > Viridiplantae > Streptophyta > Magnoliopsida > Santalales > Viscaceae > Viscum > Viscum album. The sequence goes on from OY728156.1 coordinate 426,558,600, forward strand.
TAGTGAACTATCTGGTTAGGGTATGGTGACATTGGAATGTGTTAAGTATTATAAATATTATTGGGGATTTCATTGTAGTTGTTGGTGGCATCAAAAGAAGAATTCTCATTTATGGGGTTTCCAAATCCTAACTATGAGGCCAATGATGCTTCAATCATTTGAGCTCCGAACATAGGTCTCAGAGAGAAGTTGGATCATAGTTATGAGAAATCCCAGGGATTTTTAAACCACTGTACAATGTTATATCCTCATTATGTAAGATAAGAAGTATTTAAAACTTCTGGTTTCATCATCTTTCTCCTATTTTTCCCATTCGGTGGAAATTGGTGGAGGGCCTTGTACCCATGTCATCGCTTAATGTCATTCCCGCCTCCATTATATACAATTGAGTCATTAGAGATTGGTTGGACATTTGGATAAACATGATCAGGTCACAATTTCTGCATGATTAGTTGTGATTGTGTTCTAGGAATCCATGCAGAACGAATGATCTGCACAGTTACGGCACAGTTTCCAAAACCGTGAGGACTAACCCTATACCCTTCCCAAATCAGATTTTTTTTTTGATTTTTCTGTGTCGGCACATGATGGTCGGTAAATATGGTAAGTTGTTATTGTGGGGATACCAAATACGATTTTCATGTACATTCCTTCATAAATTTTGAATGTGATTCTCCTCTTTTTATCAGGGAGTCTGTTCATGCCTCCCCCTATTAGTGTCATGATTCTGTCTCGAAAAAAATAAATGTTGTCTCTTATAGTCGGGTGAATATTTATGTCCCTCCGTACTAATAGCTCATATTTATCCGTCATCTTGGATTTGAGGTAGGTAGTTTCGTCCATAAATATCTAGATACAAAAATCTTCCTTTAGTAAACATTGGGATTGGAGAGCGCCCAATGGTTTAGTTAAAGTAACGTAAGTGTATCCTTGTTCGAAGTGGTTGTTCGTTTAGGCGAATTACATGAGTCTTGTTCGAATAGTGTTAGAAAAGACTTTTTTGGAATAAAGAATTAATGTGATTGATTATTTTAGGAAAGTGGTGTAATTTTGGGTTGTGAGATTAATCCTTCTTTAATTGATCACTGTGGGTGTTTTGGCACATGGGGGTGATGCTTGGAAAATAAGTACATCTAGGTTTATCAGTAGGGTTTGGTATTTGTATCTGGCCTTGGTGTGGATTTTCTAGGAATTATTGTTTTCATGGTGGGGATAAATGTAATAAAAATGAATTATTTTAATGTTAAATTTCATTTAATTTGTATTCATGCTTTGTTTTGGGGGTTTCCCAGGATTTTATGGAGGAATAGGTGAGTTTAATGAATTGGGAAAACCGTGAGCCCAATTCCAGATTTAAAAATAACATTTGATTCCTCTATAACTTTTTAATTTTTCATCATTTTCAATACAACCCAATTACTACGTGTCATCCCCTGACCAATTAACAACACCAAATTAATTTTTACAATTTAAGAATCCATAATCATGGGGGATATGTGTTCTTATTTAGGGATTGGGCCTGCGAGAAAGCCCATTTCCTGCATTAAAAATATTTTTTAATTTTTTAATATCTCATTCAATATTTATATTTTTCGGTGATTCCAAATATTCACCAATCCCACATACACAAGGCACGCCCCCATGATCTCCTTCCCCTATTTAGAGCTCATTTGCATCACGAATATGGATGAAACCTCTCGGAATTTCTCAAATCTCCCAGATTTGAAGAGGTAAATTGATTATTTCATAACCCCTCCATTTCTCACTATTTTTCCCCCATTATAGTTCCTAAATGATCTCTTAAACGTTTTTATAATCTCTTATTAATGGTTGTATGTTTTAAAATTCATATAGTGGTATATTTGGGGTGATTTCTTCCATATTATTCAATGAAAGTAATTCCTTCTTTGTTTCTTCCATTTACCTCTGGGTTTCCACCCTCTTTCATTATGCTGTAAAATGTCCAAAAGTTAGGCTTTGAACCTAGGGTTTAATTTGATTTCTTTTTTGTCAAATATTGTGGTCTAGGGTAGGATTTATCGTCATTTTCATGAGGCGGTGGTGCGGTTGATGTTTTGCAACGTTTTTTTAGGGACTCGACACATTCAGAAAGTGGTTCCATGTGTAAACAATTATTGATGAGTTATCTTGATGTATTTAATAACTTTTCATATCCCTCATATGATGGTTTTTGTGAAAAAACATTTTATGATTGATTTAGGTAAGTGTTTAAATTTATTATTTCATTTAAACATGAAATTGGGTATTATCATGTGTAACTCATGGGGTATTATTTGGGTGTATTCAATAACATATGTAATTGGTCTAATAAATCAATTTTGTCCTGCAAATTCTGGTTTGGTAATGTATTAGTGTCATTAGGGCCTTGGAAGGTGGTTTTTGGAATTGGTTTTTTCTGTAATACTTCGTTATACTTCTGGAGGGAATTTTATGAAAATGGGTGTTTTCATTTGTATCTTTCGTGGAATTATCCATGGTGATTTTTTAACACTTTAAATTGGTTTTATAAATGTCTCTAGGGCTTCTAATTCAACTTTGGTAGTGTTTTGGAGTGGTTTTTTCCAAGAAAAGTGGTTTTGAAATGGGTTTTATGAGAAATGATTGGGTATACTCTTTGGAATTGATTTATGAAAGATTTGAAAGATTTAATGATTTATGTATGTGGTGAAATAATATTTTCAACACGTTTTAGAGTGTGTATAATCTGAAATGTTACTTTCTAAATGTGATAGGGGTTATTTTGTGATGTGTTCCATCTTGGAAATGATTTGCAAAAATGTTTGAAGGATTTACTAGTGTGTGTAAGAAATTTGAATGTGATATTGGATGTTTTGTGAGAGTGTGATGTGAAAAATGTATTTCTGTTATGAAAAAGGGTATTATGTAACATTTGAGTGGGATGTTATGCGAGTTTTAATATCTTTTAATGGTTTTATAAAATTGTTTAATGGATTTGTTGAAGTGATAAATAAATGTGAAAAGTGATGTGGGCTATTTTGGTGTGAGTTGGATTTCAAATAAATTTGAATGAAAAGTAGATTTTTGTGACATGTGTGTTATACATGTGGGCCGTTTGGAAATTTTTTGATTAGGAAATGATATTTACATGTGCAATGTATATTTATTTACTTGTTTAACTTGTTTGATCACAAAGGGAAAACCAGGGTATCAAGTTGCGTGGACGTGTACTAGTATGCTAATGAATCAGTGAGGTTTGGCTTAGTTTCAAATAGAAAGATTGATGCTTAAAACTCGACCTAAACTATGATGATATTGATTGGGGACCACTAGGTTATGGGTATGTTCCCTACAAGGGGCTCGTGCACGAGAACATATATTTGTGATGGTTACTCTCACCGAGATACGAGTAACCTGGGACCCACAATGAGCTAGTGCGTAGGGGTTATTTTCATTTTTCATTTGCTCATTAGATCCATTATAATTACCATCAACATATGGTATATTTTTTTGGAAAATTCAACAGCTTTGGAATTTATTTTAAATGTTTTTATTCATTAAAATATCCCACTTGAATAATGATTTCTTAGTTTCATCTTTTAGAAATTGAAACTAAAATCTACATGTTTTTTAAAAATTTCATGATTTTTGTCTTTGAATGTTTTTCACATGGAATCTCATAGTTATGGAATCTAATAGTCAACTTCACACACCATACATACACCCTTGGGTGTATGTATACTTGGTGATTTTGTTGTTTCGGGTTTGGGTACAACTTTTATGTCAATAGTTTGGGTTTTTACCTGTTGTTTGTGATGCAGTGTTGTGGAGATGGTTTGTGGGTGGTGCCTATTGCAATGCAGAGGTTCTTGGGCTGTACTTATTTGGTTTTACAACTTTTTAATGGTATTTAATCATAGTTTTAAATTATGCAGTTTAGTTATGAATTTTTTCCAAAGACATTTTTAGCTGAAAATTCCAAATTTGATTTCTTGAGTTTTTTTGTTGTTTAATGTTTGTAAACTCGGGGATATCATTACAAAACATAATTATATGATACCTGGGAACTTGTTCCAATATGTGGGGATTGGGAACACCCTTTGGGCTTTATCATAGGCTGGGTCGGGTGCTGGTTTTGATGGAGACCAGATTTGGTTCGTGACAAAATGGTATCAGAGGAGGTTCGCCCTTTTTGGGTCGCGTTATTTTGGGAACAGTCGGGATAGTCTAGAGTTGGGATTTTTGGGACTTGGTATTTTTGTTATAGGTAGTGTGCCTGATCACCATACATCGGGATGGGATTCGAGTCACCCAGGGAAGTCGGGATTTATATGAGTCCTTTTGATTTCTTAGATTGATGATGATTAGGGGAAATGAATAGAGATTTGGGTTAATGGTTTCGGTGAGCTCTGAGGGCCTGGAAAGCCATGTGGAGCTGAAGATATTCACTATAACACTCTCATTGATAGTGAAGTGATTGGAATATGGATGCCACCCATATTTTCAAGTCACCCATAGAAACTAGTTTCCTCTCGCATTGTCTTCTGTTCATTAGTTTTGAAATCCTATAACTTTGGTTTTAACGTTACTTTGTTTTAAGAAGAATGATGATTTTGTGAAATCATTACCTAAAAAGGGAGAATGGTTATATATTTTATAATTGAGAACTGAATTTTCAGAATTGTATAGGAATGGAAAATGGTGTGTTTTCACCTCTTTTGAATGCATGAACTATGTCAAGGTTGGTTTTGAAATAGTGTTTCTTATAGAGTTTTATAAACTATTGAATAGTGTTTTAATAGGATGAGATGATTTGAAATTAATGTTTATGACATGAAAGTTAGTTTTCATTTAAATGATTGTCCCTTTATAAAAATATTAGTAAGATGTAATTTGGGGTTGATTTCTTGGTTAGCAGTCTAGAGAAAAAGGAAGTAATGGTCGATTGTTTTGGTTTTGAATAGAGGAATGAGTTTTTGTATTAACCTTTAGTATTATTGTTAGAGACCAGATGCACAGGGTTATATGGGATGATGGATGGTTTATGGAATGGATAGATGTGTTCCGGGATGGATATGAGGTGGGTGCCTGGTGTGGGACAGAAACATGAATGTGTGAGGCCCATGGGGTGCCATTGGTGGATACGCTAACCACTGAACAATTTATTTTTCAAAAATATTATTTTAAAGGAGAAACCTAATTCCATTATGAATAGTTTGGGATGGTTTGTATTATGTGTTTTTTTTAAATACTGATGTTGTGGGATGTTTTGAGTGCAAGAACCCCACCTTTTTGTACTGTGTTTTGGTTTTCTGTTTTGTCGGTAAGTTGTGTTGAAGGGCCGGTTAGTGGTCTCTTCTGAGAAATGCTTTATGATGCCTTTACAGTGGTTCCTATCATTTTTATAGATCGGGTATGTGGTATATCTTCACCAATGGACCATCTTGGTTGGGTCCTTGGGTTTAATCGTTTGATTAAGTACACCTCAATTAAGGGTTAGTGCATAACTGAAGTGCATCCTAGGTTGTTTGACCGTTGGAAGATCCTCCAGTCGATCAATGTAAGGAATCATTTTCTTATGCTTTTTAGAGTGAGTATACACCCATTCCATTCTTGGTTTTGTTTGCATCCTCCTATAGTGGGAGAGTGGCCATCAGAGGTTGAAAGAGACACAACTTCTTAAGTTTTCTGATTTGCCGAAGGTGGATGTGGTCTAGAGTTATTAGTATGGATGAGTATTTGGATGGTGTCTTAGAGGTCATATCTTTCCTTTGAATTATTTTTGAATAAAGAGTTGACATTAAACTAATAGTGTGGGAAATTTGATCACGATAGGATATTGTGGCCACTTTCTATAATTGTGTGTTGTTTTATGATGTTGTATAAGGTCACTCTCCAGGAAATATTTTTATCTGTCACCTAGGCCTTATTTGGTGAATCCTTGTTATGACATGTGCTTGAGTGACTGTAACGGTGAAAGTCTTGTAGTCCTCTGTGAGTCCCTGTTATCTTGGGAGAATTTCTCCTTTGTAAAAACTTCAAAATCATCCATTTTAGAGGAAGCTTAGTATAGTTGTTCATTAATTCTATTATTTCTCACCTGAAGAAACAATGTATGATGTGTGTGCATCTTTTAATCCCTTGTTTCAATGAAATATCGGGTTATGGTAAGGTGAGTTCGGAATGTGTTATGTATTGGCAATCTTATTCGTGATTGAATTGTAGTTTTTGTTGGCACCACAAGAAGAATTTTGGTTTACAGGGTTTCCAAATCCTAACTACGAGGTCAAAGATGCTTTAATCATTTGAGCTCCAGCCATAGGTCTTAGAGAGAAGCTGGCTCACAGTCAAGGGAAATTTGAGGGTCGTTTAAACCCTTGTAAAATGTACAATCCACATTTTGAAAGATTGGAAGAGTATAAAACATCTGGTGTAATCTTATTTCTTCTGTTGTCATCATTTGGTGTAAATTGGTGGGGGGCCTTGTACCCATGTCATCACCCAATGTCATTCCCTCTCCCTTTCATTTCCATTGAGTCATTTGAGAATGGATGGAAATTTGGATGGACGTGATGAAGACATAATTTGTCCACGATTAGTAGTGACTCTGTTCCAGGAATACATGCGTAAAGAATGATTTGCACAGTTAGTGCATTGTTTCCCAAACAGTGTGGACTAACCCTGCGCCCTGCCCAAATCATTAAATTTTTTTGGGTCTTTCTGTATCGGCCCATGCAGGTCAGTTAATATGGTTAGTTCATATGGTTGGGAGACCCACTATTATTCTCATATGAATTCCTTTATAAACATTGAATGGAATTCTACCCTTTGTACTAGGGATTCCATTCATGCCTCCCCCTATTAATGTCCTGATTCTATCTCGGAAAAATAAAGGTTGTATCATATGGTGGGGTGCCTATTTGTGTCCCTCCGTACCAATATCTCATATTTATCCAATGTCTTGGATTGGTGGTAGGTAGTATCGTTCAAAAATATCTATCTACCAACATCTTCCATGAATAAATGATGGGATTGGAGAGCACCCAATGGTTTAGTTAAAGTATAGTATGTGTATTCTTACTTGAAGTTGTTGTTCGTTTGGATTAATTTCTTGAGACTTGTTTGGATAGTTATTGAGGAGTTTTCTTTTGGGATAATGTGTGAATGTGATTGATCATTTTAGGAATGTGGTGTAAGTCTCGGTTGTGAGATTAATCCTTCTTTAATTGGTCACTAGAGGTGTTTTGGCCCTTGGGGTTGAAGGTTGGAAAATAAGTACATCTTGGTTTATCGTGGGTTTGGTTTTTATATCGGGCCTTGTTGTGGACTTCTGGGGATAGAATGTTTTCATGGTGGGGTGAATTGTCACATATATGAATTATTTTATGGTTAAATATCATTTAATTTCTATTCATTATTTTTTTGGGGGTTTCCCAATCTTTTATGGAGGAATATGAGAGTTTTAATGAATTGGGCCAAACCATGAGCCCAATTCCTGATTTAAAAAAACTTTTATTACTATATAAGCCCTTCATTTTTCAAAATTTTTATTCCAATCCAATTCATACGTGTCATTCCCTGACCTATTAACACTACCAAATTAATTTTCATCTTTTAGGAATACATAATCATGGTGGATATGGGTTTCCATTTAAGGGATTGGGCCTGCTCAAAAGCCCATTTCCTACATTAAAAATATTTTTTAATTCTTTAATATCTCCTTCATCATTTAGGTTTTATCGGTGATTCCAACTCTCCCCCGAGACCACATACATATAGAGCGCCCCAATGCCCTACTCCCCCTCTTTGGAGATCGGTTGCCTTGCAAATATGGATAAAACAACACTGAATTTCTCAAATCGCCTAGATTTGAAGGGGTTAATTGATTATTTCATAACTCCTTCATTTCTCACTATCATCCCCCACTCTAGTTCCTAAATGATCTCTCAAACGTTTTTAGAATTTCCATTTAATGGTTGGATGTTTTAAAATTCATATAGTGGTTTATTTGTGGTGATTTATTCCATATTTTTCAAGGAAATTGAATGATTCTTGGTTTCTTCCTTTTCCCTTAGGGTTTCATCCATCATTCATTATGTTATAAAATTTAAAAAATGTATGGGTTTGAACCTAGGTTTTTGATTTTGTATATTTTTTTTCAAATATTGTGGTCTATGTCTGGTTTTGTCTTCCTTGTGGTGTGGCAGTGGTGCGGTTGATATTTTTCACCATGTTTTGGGGGATTCGACGCTTTTACTAGGTGGTTACATGTGTAAACAATTACTAACGAGTTAGCATGCTGTATTTACTAATTTTAAATATTTCTCATATGTTGGGTGTTGTGAGAAAACCATTTATGATTGATTTGGATATGTTTTTTATTTTATAGTTTTTTTAACATGAAATTAGGTTTTTTCATGTGTAAGTCATGGGGTATTATTTGGGTGTATTTCATAACATGTGGAATTAGATTACTAAATATTTTTTGGCCTGCCAATTATGGTTTGGTAATATATTAGGGTCATGTTGGCTTTGTAAGGGGTTTTTTTGAAATTTTTTGATGTGTAAAACATTGTTATACTTCTTGAGAGAATTTTATGAAAATGGGTGCTTTCATTTGTATCTTTCATGGAATTATCAATAGTGATTTTATAACACTTGAAAGTAGTTTGATAAATGTCTCTAGGGCTTAAGTTTCTACTTTGGAAGTGGTTTGGGGTGTTTTTGGCCTTGAAATATGGTTTTGAAATGGGTTTTGTGAGGAATGATTGGGTATATTCTTTGGAATTGTTTTATGAATGATTTGGATGGATTAGTGTTTTATTTAAGGGGTGAAACCACATTGGAAAAATGTTTTCGAGTGATTATATTCTGAAATGGTACATATTTAATGTCATAGGGTCTGTTTTTTGATGTGTTTCATTTTGGAAAGGTTTTACAAAAATGTTTGAAGGATTTACTAAAGTTTGTAAGAGATATGAAGGTGAGGTGGGATGTTTTGTGTGAGTGTGATGTGAAAAACTTATTTTGGTTATAAAAAATGGTATTATGTAACATTTGAGTGGGCTATTATGTGAGTTTTAATATATTGGAGTGGTTTCATAAAATTGTTTGATGTATTTGTGGAAGTGTTAAAGAAATGGGAAAAGTGTTGTGGTCTATTTTGTTGTGACTCAGATTTGAAATCAATTGGATTGAAAAGTCGACTTTTGGGACTTGTGTCGTATATATGTGGGATGTTTGGAGACTTTTTAATTTGGAAATAATATTTAAACATGCAATGTATATTTCGTTACTTGTTTCACATGTTTGAGCCCAAAGGGAAAACCCAGGTATCTAGGTTGGTGGACATGTACGTGTATTCTAGTGAATCCATGGGGTTTGCCTCAGTTTCACATAGAAAGATTGATGCTTACAACTCTAACAAAACTATGATTATTATGATTGGGGACCAAAAGGTTATAGGTGTGTTCCCTACTAGTGGATCTTGTACGAGAACAAATATTTGTGTTGGTTACTTTCACTGAGATACGATGTACCGGGTTCCTCAACGAGTTAGTTCACAAGGGGTTTTCCCTATTTCTTGTGCTCATTAGATCCATTATACATACAACCAGAATACAATATATTTGTCTGGAAAATTCAGTATATTTGGAATTTATTTTCAACGTTTCGATTCATTAAATTATCCCACTTGATAACTGATTTTATAGTTGTATCTTTTAGAAAATGTAACTAGAAATTACATGTTTTTTAAAACATTCATGATTTTCATAATTGAATGTTTATCACATGGAATATCTTAGTAGTGGTATCCTACTGGGAATTGGCTCACACCCTACATACACCCCTGTGTGTAAGTAGACTTTGTTATTTTGTTATAGCGGGTTTGGTTACAACTTTTGTGCCAATAATTCGGGTTTTTACCGGTCGTTCGTGATGCAGTGTTGTGAAGATGGATTGAGGGTTGTGCCTCGTGCCATGTGGAGGTTCTTGGGCTGCCTTTATTTTGTTTTGTACCTCTTTAAGGTTAATTAAACATAGTTTTAACTTATGTAATTCAGTTATGATATTTTGCAATAGAGATTTTTAGTTGAAAATTCCAGAATTTTTTTTGTTCAGTTTGTCTGTGGTTTAATGTATATATACTCAGATACATCATTCCCAATCTTGATTTTATGATACCTAGACACTTGTTCCAGCACGTGGGGATTGAGAACGCCCTTCGTGACATGTCGTGAGCCTGGTCAGTTGATTATTTAGATGGAGACCAGATTTAGTTCGTGATAAAAGGTTCATATATTCTAAATGATTCAATGATATAATTTTGTTATAAATATCATTTATATACATTATATCTATCATCATACCAAACCATGATATGTGAAAATTGAAAAACCAATGACATCAGTTCCCATTGCGATAGTCCATCGCACATAATAATAATGATTTGATAGCCCATTTGATGAAGTGGGGTTGATTTTAGGTAATGAAATTAATAAAACATATAAGTATATTAATGGTGCATATTTTTTCTCATCATGGATTCATAATAAATTTTTAACTTCCTTGAACCTAATGTCACTAAGCAGGTTCTATGATACAGGTAGTCATAGGACCTCAATCATGCCTCCCAGTATTCCAGAGGTTGCAGACTAGTAAAGAGGGTCTAATAAGTAATTTGGGGGAGACTATACACTCTTTAACATAGTAATCCACAACAGAACACAATAAAAAAATTAAATCGATATGAAATATCCAATAATAATACAAAACCATACATTTCCCAATAGGGTACATACAGCAAATCAAATACAACAATGCCATTCCATACTAGTTGTGCAAAGTGAATAAATCCCTAAATATGAAAAATGGACACATCTCCAAACAGGTCCCGACTCTATGTTTGGATCCATCTCCATGTACATATCCATCCGAACTCAACATTCTAGGGTAGGGACCATACACATGTTCTGACCTGCAACTAAGAGATCATTTTGGGAACCTAATGGCTGCTCGAGCAGGGTGTGAGTAAAAAATTATGTTGGCCACCATCATCGGTGTCAACAAAATATTCAATCTAATAGATAGTGCATGCATATACAAAATAAATGGTATGTATACAAAGGAAATTATAGGTTTCATAAGTTATCAATGCTCATTTAATTTATTCCTAGCATTTATCACAATTATATTTCTTATACCAAATCCATTACTCAGTCCATTTAATCATATGTTCTATGGGTAAGGCATAAATATCGTCTACACAAGGGTTTAAGGCATTCAATCACAATGCATGGGGGAAATAAATCAAGACCATATCTCAATCGGGATACGCATATCACATCAACACATTATACTAACATCGTATCCTCATTCTAGGGGGAATGAAACCTTTATAGAATTAGAGCCTCCATCCCCTTCCCTAACCCGTTCATTTTGGGGTGAAGTTTAGAGCATCAGTCTTACTCGATCTATTGGCATAGGACCTCAAGTCCATAACCCACTCTACCAAGCCATGTTCATACGATTATCTATAAATTCACCACAACCATACCGTAACAAAACCAAGTATATTAAATGCCATTAATATTTATAATACATGTCAAAAACATGGGAAATAATACATGACATAACCCATTAACACATTTCCCAATCACAATTCATAGACATCTAACCGAATTCTCATTCCCATACCATAACCTAATAGGTTTATAGAATGACCCTTATTCCTTATCCAAATTCATCATTGAACATTCATTAACTCATTTTTCTGATTTATCATTTCATGTAAATTATTCAAATCACGTAACAGAACAACATTATTAGGCTATACCCATTAGGGGTACCACATAATTTCAATGTATTAAAACAATCAAATTATTCATACATTACCTTATTGAATCTCTTTAACATATACCCCCTTTTCAATACATAGTCCAATTACATGTTTACCATTTAATATAAACTAACCGTCTTAGGCATTTCTTTACAAAATTTATTAAACAATTGACATAATCTCATTTGACCCAAATTGACCATTTCCATGTCATTTTAAATGACCACATATGATTTATCACCCCATGAATAGTAATTATCATTCCATTTACAACATAATGAACCATTAAAACATGTTTGAAATGGTCATCACACTATACACAATAATCCTTAACTTAAACCTACCACTCTATATGTTTAGGATTTCTGGCGCACCCCATGGGTGGACATAAAATGGTTAAGCCCTCCACCATGCATCCCACAGTGATTTAGAGGGTTTTATTATGTCGTTTAAACATCCCCTTTTATCAAACACTCGAACAAAACCATGAACACATTTAGGGAAAATATGAAAACAATTTTCCATGCACATGTCGAAAATAAAACTATATGATAATACCTGTAGACCACATACCTTGTATCCAAAGATAAACGCACTATTAATCATGGCCTTCGATCCAGATTCATGTAGCCCATGAATCCCCAAACTGAAACTTCGATCCACATCCTACAGTGCACCAAGAAGCGAATAATCAATGGAGAACTGCTTCATGGAATCATGGGTCGTCCATGTTCGTCACTAGGGTTACATTGGGGAAATGGAGATGAAACATGAGATGGGGTTAAAAATCATGTAGTGGCAATTTTTTTTTTAATTTTCCAACATAACAAGGCTGTATGGTATACCTACATGGTTTCCCAAACCATGCACATGCGAATGCTACTACCCAAAAATAACCCCCTTCGCACTGTTTTTAGGAAATTCTACATGTTTTGGATAACTATGCGCCATCAGTGTGTAAGGATGTTTTGAAAGCTGTATGGTTACCTAGGATGTATTACATAGTTTTCACTAACCATGCAAAAATGGAGAAACATGCACATATTGTTTTATTCTTATTTCGTTTCTCGAACCACATGAACACCCTCAGGTCTTCAGAAGACCTGGGGAATCATTTATCTGTCCAAAAAAAGTTTCCAAACCAAAACCTAAACGATTACATAACTTAAGAAGTTCCAAGATATTATTACCTCCCCACCTTATAACAGCTCATCCTCAAGCTGATCTTATGAGCATCATTGTCTTACGTAACAAGGGATCATGCCTCAAGCCCTGCCTATCCATTTCCACTTTCAAATTTTCTTGTTTCACATCAGAAGGCCACCGAACAAGGACCAAGTTCATAGACATTCCCACTAAGGTTTACTCTCCACAACCCAGAGCATGAACCACAATAACTCATCAAGGATATATCCACTTCAACCACTCTCACAACGATAACTTCATGGGGTAACGTAAGTGACAACACCTAAATCAAAACGAATGGAAACCTAACACACATCATCACATCATAATGGGTGAACCAACTGGCACCTCATCAGCCCGATCCTCTACAAAACTCATGACCAAAAAAACCTAATGTTATTTAACTTTTACCCCAACTCTAATGGTGACCAAACCCAGTATCACCCATAAGAAAAAACATGATCCTTCCAACCACATTTCCTGGTGATTTCACCCCCAAAATGTACAACCAAACACCACACACTACTCTCGGGTACTCAACTAACTAAACATGTTCCAAGGCACACAATCATGGATACCATAGAAAAAAAATGACCACTTTAGTCCTTACCACCTGAAACTCTGATTAGGTCATCTACCAATTGTTTATCTCGGGTGGTTCTCTCCACCATTTTCATTTACATGGAACATCCACCATCGACGCAGGACCACCAGAAATCAACTCTACTTTCATATCACCTTTCAAGTTCCAACACACCATGCCCAAGCATCAATAAGAGAGTTTCCCTACATTGGAATATAGATTTACCGTCAAAACCATATTGAAAGACATTCTTACAATATTTGTCCGAGGACTATGATAAACACGACCTCACTCAGGTACGAATTCATTTCAAAAAACACACATCTCCCACCACATGAACCAAGAGGGGGGGTCACTCCCACCACACGCTTTCATGTTTATCATCTCATGTCGGTCCACACCCAACTAGCTTGCCCCGGAGCACCCAATCCCCACTGGTGGTATGATAACCATTACTCATCTTACTAAGGTGCTTACTGACTTGAATACTATCATTATTATCCCACACACCCATTGAGTTCGTTTCATGAATTACTGTATAATTCCATAGTCACGACTTCAGTTCCCTCCATTCAATCATCAGATTTACCATTGGCATGACACCACATCACATGGACAAGGTGCATCCAACTTCAAGATGTTATAAAACCACCCATTGGTTAATTTCCTGAGTCTCACCCAGATATGTTTTTGAGTTATAGAACCCAACCTCTCTTACCAACAATTATTTTCATGTCTAAGAATACCCTTCAATGACTTTAGCAGAGACATAAAAAACATCACACAGAACCACCCTGATCCTGAAGCTGAGACTTAGCTCCTCAGTCACCTCACCCATGTCCAACATTGCCTCTCTGAGGAACCTCACATGCACCTTACATGTTTTTTTATTGAAATCATGGTGACACTACATCAGCCTGATGTTCAACTCTCCATATCTAGGGGATACGTATTCCTCCCCACTTTATGAGTGTTGTTACAACTTCTCTCTAAAGAGATTCCAAACTTCTCATCTCATACCTGATCATAAACCAAACCCCAAACATAGACATGGACATCCAGCTTTATCACAAAACAAGAAAATAAACATCACCTAGTGCCCATTCCCGGCTTGTGTGAATAGATCCCCTGCTGTCTTTTGACATTCGGTCCATCCTAAGGACCTCACCCCAAGACATAGAGGGTGTACATCCCATCATCGAGCATGACACATGTTGTTTACATGAAAATAATCCCCCATGACTTCCCTCATATAACCATACACTTTCAAGTATCTCGGATAGAGCCATAGATTATCAACGTACATGGGACGATGTCAATATATTAGACAAGATCATTACTAGATAAGGTACAGTAAGAAGTTATCAATGAACACCACCACTAACACATCCATTAAAAATGTGAAGTTGTGGGAAACCATGGAATCATAGGGATCTCAGGCATCCCTATCAAACATGTCTCATCCATACTTAACCACCACCACTCCGGTGTGATTTCTGACCAGGTTCGACCATCGCCCCACAACAAAACCACAAAGCACTAGTGAACCAGCATTTCATATTGAACTAATTCTACCACACTGCTCGTGTCCTTATGATACATCCCTTCTGGATAACAACAGAATCACAATGGTCTTCCACACCAATCAAATGAATTGTCTCTCACAAATCATCCAAAATTAGGTATAGCTCATCGCATGCTCACATATACAACCATAACCATTGGTTAGTCATTTAATCACCATGAGGCGGCCTCTGCATCTCACCCTACAACCAAACCATTAATAAGAACAAATTCATCCATGTGACCACACACACCTTGGGTGCCACCATCGAGCGAAATCAAATAACCACTCTTCATCCACCTTCACCTTTTCCCCTCCAAAACAACTTCAAGCCTCCATTAAACATCATCAGAATATGTGAGTCATGAATCCATATTTTTAAAACACATGAAGCAAAGAATATATCCTATCCTGATGACTCGAGAAAACTTATGAAATAATCGGGTATAACTATAACACTTACTAAAACATGGTGGTACTCAGTAAGTGTTGAAGCCACCTATGGAGCATCACCCATAATCACATTCCATGTATATAAAATGATGGCATAACCTCTGACAAGGCTCCCATGATTTTCCAAAACTATCATTGTGCAATCACAACTCGAGTAGCTCCACTGACCCTCAACCTTCCAACATAGCCTTCTAGGAAAAATATGCAACACACAACACACTAAGGGCCACTATCAATGTCCAAAACATCTAATTGTGTTACATACATCCAAAAGAAGTAGAAAACCCATCCAACCTCCCTCATAAGTCGCTTTCAAGGATAAATGGTACCAACTCCCTAGAGTGGAGTCACAACTGCGAAAATCCTTTGGTCGACTCTCGAAAAAATACATATCATGACACAAACAAAGCAATGCTCGTGAATGGAATTCTCACCCTAGTTCAGTTGCACATTATTCCTAGAGCACCAAACAACCATTTTCTATAGGTTCAACACCGAAGCTGTATAACTTCATCAGAATGATGACACAAATATCCCCTCCAGTATTAAAAACAAAACAAGTAAGGTCTCTAATCACAATGTAACCAAGACCTAGATACTATTCTAAGGGTCCAGTATGCACTCCGTATAGTCATGAACCATGATAGTTTCCACACTCACATTACCGAACAATTCCCCACATCCCAAAATCCACAAACCTGTTAGGGGTTCCCTAATCACACCGCCAAGGGAATAACACAACTGGTAATGCCTCACAATCCAAATGCAATGTCTCAAACTAGAGTAATCTCACACTTCCCCATGTAACACATAAATGGGTCAAACTAACAACACAAATGATACCCACCTCTAAACTCATTCATTCAAATTTTAGACATATCATTCCCCTGACACATCGAAGAATGACCGACAGAATTTAACCACAGATGTGAAGACCCCATTATGTCAACCATAAACACACCCTTCATCATGCTCTGTCCGAACTATTAACATCACACATTGAACACTACCCTCTACCATACCTATAATAGGTCATAGTTAAAATGGGGATACATATTTACTTATTCACATGTCTTTTATCCACACATCTTCAAACTAGTTATTCATTTACAACACGATCCATTCTTCTTAGGCCCATTTCTCATTTCACAAATTGTTACAATTATCATTTTAATCTCACTTACACTTTTTTTTGGAAAACTCGTTGACTCTTTTTCCACAAATACAAAAAAAATCACTTTTAAAAATTATTCAATCTTTACAATTTATCATAACCCATAATTTTGACCCGATTATAACATTTCATTATACACAATATTATTTGACTATTCACTTGCATTATTTTCATTCACCCACATACATTACCATTATTAGTAATACATTTCTTCAGATTTATCAAGTAATTAAAATTCATTATACTTTATGAACTACACACCCATCTCGTTTGTGCACCTTTATTGATTCATGCCACCCATTTACATAGGATCCTAGAATGATACCTAAATTAACAACCTCATGTCACTCCAAAAATAAGAAAAACATCATAAATCATTCAAATCAAACAACATGTGAATCACCCAAATGTGAAATATCATTCATTTTTTAAAACACACGTCACGAACAACATTTTCCACCTAGGGTGGCTTATGTTTTCCCTCGTTCGTGGGTTACCTACATCCAAGAACAATATCATTACAATGTCTAGACACATCCTAATATTTTTTCTACCATCCCCAAATAGTATGATAAAGAAAAGAACTCCTTTAATACCACTTTGTAACGTCCCTAACCCAAAATCCAATAAATAGGATCTCTGATTCGGGTCGTCACATGACTCCAAGCATGCCCCCTATACTTCAGAGGTTGCCTTCTAGTGGTGGGGGTCTAATAAGTCATGCGGAGAGACTATACCCTTTTTACTGGAGTATTCCACAAAAAACACTTTAAAAAAATGAAATCAATTTGAAACTATCAATAAACATGACCAAACCAAAGCTTCCCAACAGGATACAGACCGTAAATCCAATACAACCACGTCATTCCATACTAATGGTGAAAGGTGAATAAATCCGAAAAAAATGGAAAAATATTCAAATTTGTCCCGAATCTATGTCTAGATCCTTCTCCATGTATATCCTAATCCGAACTCAACATCCTAGAGTAGGGCCCTTACCCTCATCCTGACATGAAACTAAGAGATCTGATCAGGTACCCAATGGTGGCGCAAGCCTGGTGTCAGTACAAAAGTCAGCAGGCCACCACCCACATTGTATAAATAATATTTCGTCTAACAGATTGTGCAAGAAATTTCAAAATAAATGGTAAGTAAACTAGGGACATTTCGAGATCCATATGTTGAAAATGTTCATTTAATTTATGCCTAGCATTTATCCAGATTACATTCTTTCTACCATCTTCATTACTCAATCAATTTTATAACATGTTCACAAGGTTAGGACCAAATATCATCTACACAAGGGTTTATAGAAATAAATCACAATCCATAGGGTAAATAAATCATGTCTTTATATCACTAGGGATGCACATCTAACTTAAACACATTACCCTCACCTTGAAGCCATAGTCTGAGTGGAATGTAACCATTTGGGGAATAGGGCCACAAACTCATTCCCTAACTCGTGCATTTTGTGGTGGAGTTTAGAGCCTCTGTATAGCTTGACCCGTTGGTATATATCTTCATGTCAATACCCCACTCTACCAAGAAATGTTCACATGAATATTTATCAAGTCACAACAGCCATACCATAACACAACCAAACATATTCAATTCCATTAGAATTCACATTACATTCCAAACAATCGGAATTAATTTCATGCCACAACCCATTTAAACATTTACCGATTACAATTCATAGACATCTAACCAAATTCTCATTCTCGTGACTTCACCTATTAGGTCTATTCAACGACCCATATTCCTTATCCCAATTCATCATTAACCATTTATCAACCCATTTAGACAATTTATCATTTCATATACGTTTTTCATATCATGTAACACAACCACTATATTATGCTCAACCAATTATGTGTACCAAATAATTCACATGTCTTTAGACTTTAAACTTATTCATCCATTCAATTATTTAATATCATCAATATATCTCCCGCATTTCATTCCATTTTCCAATTACAATTTTACCATATAATATGAACTAACCCTCTTTGGAATTTCTAACCAAAATTCATTATACAATTTACATAATCTAATTCGACCCAAATTGCTCATTTTCGTGTCATGTAAAACATACCCTTTTTTCTTAACACTCTATTATATCTATTTTAATTTCATTTACAACCTAGTCAACAATTAAAACATGTTTTAAATGGGATTCACACTTTACTCGGAAGTCGTTCACTTAACCCTACCACTCTCTAGTTGTGGGATTTCTGGCGCACCCCATGGGTGGAACTAAAATGGTTAAACCCTCCTCCACATATCCCACGGGGGTCATGAAGATTTCAATTGGTCATGTATACACATTCTTTTATCAAACACTCCAATAGTACCAAGAAAAAATTTTGGTAAAATATTAACATGAGCTTCCATGAACCATCCAAAAATATAAAAATGGTATAATACATGTACACCACCTACCTTGATTCTGAAGATAAATGAACTCTTAATCAAGGACTAATATCTACATTCATGATTACTAGGAATCCCTAACCAGATACTTTGATATGAATCCAATAGTGCTCCAAAAAAATATAAATTAATGATGAAAAATCTCTTGAATTCTTGTGTAGTCCAAGTTCGTCACTAGGGTTACATGGGTGAAATGGTGAAAAAACCCAAGTTGGGTTTAAATATCCAAGAGTGTAATTTTTTAAAAATTTCCAACTTTACTAGGATGCATGCAATCCATGCCAATGATACTCGTTAAAAATCACCCCCTTCGCACGGTTTCCAGGGAATCATGCACAATTTTCCGAATTGTTCACCATCTATGCATAAGTCTCTATCCAACGTTGTGTTGTTACCAGGGATACACTGCACGGTTTGAGGAAAAAAATTTCCAACCATGAAACGTGTAACGCCCCGACCCCAACTACCCAGAGTCGGTGCATTACTTCGTAACATTGGCATGATCACAAAAGATCAATTCTCGAAAGACCGATTAGTTTAGTAGCCTTGGAAACACTAGATACATTCATAAGTCTTACATTACATCATAAAGTGAAAAACTAATAACAAAGTCTTCATAGTCCACACTCATATCCTCTTCTGACTATCCCTGTAGGTCATTCATAAAATACTTCTTCACATCCTGGAAAATATTAAAACATTGAAAGGGGTGAGCTCAGATGCTCAGTAAGGATAGCAATATTGTGGATGCTTTCATATATATACATAAAAATTTAAGGCAATGTATAACTAAAACAAAATCCTTTTAAACATGAACATCAACATAATATGGAAAAAGTAAAATGAGATAATGCCATTCACTTCTTCACATGGATATTCTACTGGTCGAATAATCACATGAAATAACAATAACCACTTTCATAATGATGGAATGCATAATGCCAGACTATCATAACCACGTAGCCAAGGCCTCGTGCCAAGACCACAAATAAGATTTTGTCAAGGCCTCGTGCCAAGACACTAGTTTGTCTCATGAGACCTGCCGATGCATCGAGGAGCTATAGAGGGCTCCACCGGTCACTTATTAAGTCCAATGCATTCCTCATATGAATAGGTTTAAACATATCATAAATCATAACATAATCGTATCACATAAAACATGCATAAAGGAAACATAACATTTCCACATTTCAATCACAAGATATCAATACAACACATTGATATAATAAAAATGCTTTCAAAACCATTTTCAATACCAAAATAAAAGAAAGTTAAAACTTTTTATTTATTTTTCATTAAAAAAATGATGGCTTGTAGAGGAAGCCGAAACTCAAATAATGGTCACAGCGGCGGAGAAGTCGTTGTCGCCGTATAAGTACATAAAGAAAAACATTCCCTTTTTGTCGTTTAGTAAAACACTTCGTATAAAAAAGATTCTTTTTGAATAAACGTAAAAGACAAAGGGGTTTATACACCGTATAAAAGAAAGTTGTGTATAAAACCAAATATGCCTCAATGAAAGTGGATTGAGACGAAGTCCTTAAAAAGATCATTTTTTTAAATAAAGTACATCTATAATGCGTATTCACTATAAGTACACATAAATAATGTACAAATACAATATAGGACATAATAATATCATTAAATAATTTGAAAGTAGGAGATTAACCCAAAGAATGAAAATTGGGTTAAGAAATTCCCTTACCTTGCGTCTTGTTCTGACTCGACCATTCTTTAACCTCCTTAATAATAAACTAGAGTTAATTTATATTTACTTAAGAACATTTTTCATTTTCATTATTCCATTTATATCACTTATTACCATTTTATGAACATTATTTAATTATTTAAGTTAATAACGGTCGTTTTGTCGATCTATGGTACTTGAGTCAAAAATAAACTTCTTATAATTACAAGTTGATCATGTGGTGAAATATCCATTATATACAGAATTATATTCATGATTTAGATATCATATATATCATATATATACAGTATATACATTCATTCATAATGTCACGTAACATTTAGAGGTAAGAAATGAAATGCACCGTTCATGGAGACGGTAAGCTGTACGTACGCATGAACGCTACTTTCATTTCTATTTCGTATTTAATGGAATGAAATCATAATGATATAAATTTATAATATAATTAAAGTATAATATAGTGTATAATACCATTTAATCCATCCTTTATACATCCCACATATGGCATGAACGATTCAAATCGCTTTAAGGGGGAGGTAGTCCGCACATCCTAAAATGAAATTATCGTGTTTTACCCATAATGGAAATCATAAAGAATGCCATAAATGAAAAATACAGAAGCATAAGTAATACATAAACATATTATATATCATATATAAATATAGTTACATCTTAATGTCCACCTTTGAAGGTGTTATATGAGTGTTGAACAATCATCGTTTCGTGAGGTAGAAATTCGCCATCCACAGAAACCGTATATTCTTTAACCATTAGATGTAGGTGTGTGTAAGTGTAGCTCGAATCCTTCTTATAAAAACCTCATAGTATACGGAGGATACTGGTGTTGTTACAAAAAAATGAATAAAATGATTTTAGGGGGTTGGAGAAGAAAAATAAAACAAAACAACATTAGAGAAGACATTACCTCAAAATCGGGTAACTCTTTTTGATTTAAGCCAAAGGCTTCCTTGAGAAGAGTTCTGCCCAAAGTGAGCCTTCTAGGAGTAAGAGGGGGAAGTTGGGAGAGTATTTGGTCAGATTTTGGCCGAGCCAAATGGCTTGAAAGTGTAAATGATGTGGGAGAGGTGGGGGCCTTTTATATGTGAAGAGGAGGGGCTCTTTTGGAAAGATTGAAATGTTACATTATTACACAATGCTTTTCGGATTCTAAAGGTCCCACACTTATATAATTCGTGTCTAAGGTGATAAGGGTTCGAAATCTACCCATCCAATAGTCTTTTTACAACTGTAAGCCTTTGATTTTACATTATCTTTTCATTTTATTAAAATCATTAAATAATGAGGTCATCGCTGCATCATAATGATGTCATAAATAATTTAATTTATTTAATGTCTAAAAATTATAAAAAAAATACTATGATGTAGGAAATCTTTTTAGATTTCTAATGAATATTTATATTCAAACATTGGACTTGTGTAACCCCACATAAAAACTTTTGTAGTAAAACAACTCATGTTTGTGTCAATTTAATTTTAACATTAAATAAATATATATTAATGTCATTTTCCTACCAAAGTGGATCCATGGGGTCCCCAAGTTGACTCATGGGTTGTCTTGGTCGGCCATGACTCATCCAATAGGAGTAGGACAACTGTCAAACTCATATCATATTATTAAAACATTGTTTTTTCCTTAAACTACACTAATTACCTCTAATCGCGATTAAGAACTTAAAAGTTACTATTCATCAAAAAATTATCTTAATCTCATTGAACCACATTTTACTTCTTAATGAAAACCATGTATGTCGGATTTTTTAAAATCAAATCACAGAAGTGGTAATATTTCATTTAAACGAAAAATCAGTTATTTAACTACCACTTAGTGGTTTCACTATTCATCAAAAATTGATGTTTTTCAGAACAATGCCAAAATTTCACCCTAAGCTATAAATGATATTCCGAATTAAAAAATGATGTCTATTTTACAAAATTCCAAACATATAAGTTTCATTAATAAATTTTATAATTAATTCCCGCTGTCACAACTAATAGCGTGTTTTTAAGAAACAATTTATATCAAAAGACTGGCAATTGTTTATGTCCAATTTCATTGTTAAATTTATTCTAATGACCACCATTGGATAAAATGGTAAAAATATATTCTAATTATACTTTAAAACCTCTAAATAGTATAATTTATCACAATAAATTATTTTGATTAAAAAAGTTGTTTTAAGTATTTTTCACTATTCAAAAAAAATTGGAAGTTCTCAGAAAGTTACAAAAAATTCAACTTAGGATAATTTCGATATTACGAATAAAAAAATGAAGTCCATTTTGAAATATAAAATTTCTATAATTTTAAAAAGTGGTTATTACTATTTATAACGGCTACTTTGATTAGTTTCGGTGTTTTAGAACTCGATGTTGCGTACAATGCAAGCTATTGCATTATTGAATGAGAAGCGTATCGTGGAAGCTCGGAGTGTTACATTTTCCCCTCCTTCAATAAATTGCATCCTCGAAATTTGAAATTTTTCTTTGAACATAAAAGGTTGAAAAGAGAAAATACCTTTGAGGAAAACCCACATCGGAAATAAGGTTAATAAATATCTAACATTAAAAGAATGCAAGATAAGTACAAAGGTCACCCGATAAAGCCCATTCTAGGATTCTATGAAAATATGGATATAGAGGAGAAACAAACCATCAAGGTCTGATGGAGAGTTATAGAAAACATGATTAGGAGAAAGTTTAACCACTAGAAAATCACAAACTTGTGATTGGTTAAACGGTCATTGAATCCCCAGTTGGAAAAGTTAACCGACAACATTTTTGTTTTAAGTTACCTTTTATAATGTTGAGGAATTTATTTAGGAGATTTACTAAGAACGTAAGGGAATATACATACTTGTTATGTATACTTTCATTCGTTAATAAATTTTTACCACAAACCCAACTTTTACTCCAAATGGTAACAGAACTCAAAAATATTCTATTTATCCTAATTGTATAAGGTTCCAAATGTTAACACATACCATTTAGATTAGTAAAACTATTTTGTAATAACCAGGGACTTCCTGTAGGCTAGTGGTAGGAAATAAATGCTTGTCGCACTATGGTTGTGGGATCGATTCCTGCAGCTTTGTCCGACGCGACGGGTTATTCCCCACCCTGTAGGTTGTCCTTTTCCTAAAACTATAGTATTATAATATTCCAAAAATAATTATCAGAAATGCTTTAACCTTAAACAATACTATCCATGGTTCAACTTAATCTGTTCCAACCTTAATAGTTATCCAAAATACCTCCATCCAGACTTTCTCTAAAAGGTCTCTATATTCCAAAATCAATTGTAACATCAGATTCCCCAAACAAAGAAAAGTTTCTCTTATTGTCACATACTAAAAATATGATTACCTTAATCATATTAAAACCTTACTGAAATAAAAAAGTACTGCAGTACAATCTTTATATATATCACATTATTCTTATAACCAGAATATAATCCTTGTGTCCAAAAGCACCAATACATTAATTATTCTGCTTCAACTCTAGTCACAGCATAAGAGTTTCCTTGATCCCTTGGCCTTTTCATAGGTATGGTTCCTTGACGCTTAGGAAATTCATTTGCATAATGCCCCATTTCCCTACAATTGTAGCATTCAACTTTGATAGCCTCTTTCTTTCCCTTGCAATCACGAGCCTGGTGACCCTTTTCTCCACATTTATAACAAACTCCCATTCCTTTTAGGCACGTACCATGGTGATTCTTCCAAAAATTATCACATAATGGAAAATCCTTCTTTTCCCTTTTTCCCTTAATCTATCTCTTGTTCCACCGTTCTCTTCTTCTCTTGCTTTACTTTGTTGTCATAAGACTTAGAGAATTCCTTTTCTGTCTTGATAGCACATGAGACAATATCTTCGTATGATGAGAAGGATTGTGATACTAAATATCGACGGAGAAATTGTTTTAACCCATCAAAGAAACGATCAATCTTACTGCTTGGGTTACGTATATAATCAGCAGCATGGCTCGCTAACCTTGTAAAGTTAGCCTCATACTTTGCGACATTCTCATCCTCCTTCTGCCTCAGACTCAGAAATTGTCTTTCCATATCTGCTCGATGGTACCGAGGAAAGTATTTTTCTAAGAAAAACTCTTTCAACTCCCTCCATTCCATATTCGATACGTCATCATCTTCCTTTGTGTTTTGAATCAGCGACCACCACTGATCGGCATCTCAAGTGAGGCGGTAAACTGCCATGACAACCTTCTCCCTTTCACTACTCCCCAAGGCATGGAATATTTTCTCTAAGGAATTTATCCATTGCTCAGCTACTATAGGATTTGTACTCCCATTGATGGTTGGTGGTTGTTGCCTCATGAAGCGGTCTAACATTGATCCTCCACGTTGCAGATCAGGGTGCTCCATACGAGTAAGGTTATTATTCATAACCTGAGTGAGTTGTCCCAGTACGGTAATAAGTTGATCAGCACCAGTTGTATCTTCAGATCCACAATAATTATCTTGAGCAGGAGGGAAATCCCTACACGGAGTGCGTGCATTGATACGGTTTCCATTCCTTCCACTAGGCGCTATTTCTAAACAATGGCATAAACTATATTAGTTTATAAATCAAAATACATAATTCCATACTTGTAAGATAGTTAACATAAATTGAACTATTTATGGATATAATCCATAAAAATTTTTTCTTTGAGGAAGTATATACTCATAACCCTTCATAGTGGTTTATAAAGAAAATGAGAATTATCCAAAGCATATCCCCCTGGAGTGTCGTAACCACGAGTGTAGAAAGCCCCGTTGTCGTGAACCAGTTCCCGTTCGAGTCTAGCTCAAAGAGGTGTTTTCGGGTTTTACCCCTAGGTACATCTGTGCCAGAGCCGCCTATACTTTCTCGTATCCAGACAGGGATGTATTGCTCGGAAAACTCAAAAAATCTCTACAATAATAAAATTCTATGAAGTTCTTCTATACTAATCCTCAAAGTCTATCTTCTGGCTATGTGCTCTAATCAGAGTTTATCTAAATCTAGCTTCCAAGGTTAGTACTAAACTGCCTCTGATACCAACTGTAACGCCCCGACCCCAACTACCCAGAGTCGGTGCATTACTTCGTAACATTGGCATGATAAAAAAAGATCAAGTCTCGAAAGACCGATTATTTTAGTAGCCTTGGAAACACTAGATACATTAATAAGACTTACATTACATCATAAAGTGAAAAACTAATAACAAAGTCTTCATAGTCCACACTCATATCCTCTTCTGACTATCCCTGCAGGTCATTCAAAAAATAATTCTTCACATCCTGGAAAATATTAAAACATTGAAAGGAATGAGCTCAGATGCTCAATATGGATAACAATATTGTGGAAGCTTTCATAAATAAACATAAAAATTTAATGCAATGTATAACTAAAACAAAAGCCTTTTAAACTTGAACATCAACATAATATGGCAAAAGTAAAATTAGATAATGCAATTCACTTCTTCACATGGATATTCTACTGGTCGAATAATCACATGAAATAACAATAACCACTTTCATAATGATGGAATGCATAATACCAGACTATCATTACCACGTAGCCAAGGCCTCGTGCCAAGACCACAAATAATATTTTGTCAAGGCCTCGTGCCAAGACACTAGTTTGTCTCATGATACATGTCGATGCATCGAGGAGCTATAGCGGGCTCCAGCCGTCACTTATTAAGTCCAATGCATTCCTCATATGAATAGGTTTAAACATATCATAAACCATAACATAATCGTATAACATAAAACATGCATAAAGGAAACATAACATTTCCACATTTCAATCACAAGATATCAATGCAACACATTTATATAATAAAAATTCTTTCAAAACCATTTTCAATACCAAAATAAAAGAAAGTTAAAACTTTGTATTTATTTTTCATTAAAAAAATGATGGCTTGTAGAGGAAGCCGAAACTCAAATAATGGTCACGACGGCGGAGAAGTCGTTGTCGCCGCATAAGTACAGAAAGAAAAACATTCCCTTTTTTTCATTTAGTAAAACGCTTCGTATAAAAAATATTCCTTTTGAATAAACATAAAAGACAAAGGGGTTTATACACCGTATAAAAGAAAGTTGTGTATAAAACCAAATATGCCTCAATGAAAGGGGATTGAGACGAAGTCCTTAAAAAGATCATTTTTTTAAATAAAGTGCATCTATAATGTGTATTCACTATAAGTACACATAAATAATGTAAAAATACAATATAGGACATAATAATATCATGACATAATTTGAAAGTAGGAGATTAACCCAAAGAATGAAAATTGGGTTAAGAAATTCCCTTACCTTGCGTCTTGTTCTGACTCGACCGTTCTTTAAACTCCTGAATAATAAACTAGAGTTAATTTATATTTACATAAGAACCTTTTTCATGTTAATTATTCCATTTATATCACTTATTACCATGTTATGAACATTTTTCAATTATTTAAGTTAATAACGGTCGTTTTGTCGATCTTTGGTACTTGAGTCAAAAATAAACTTCTTATAATTACAAGTTGTTCATGTGGTGAAATATCCATTATATCCAGAATTATATTCATGATGTAGATATCATATATATCATATATATAGAGTATATACATTCATTAATAATGTCACGTATCATTTAGAGGTAAGAAATGAAATGCACCGTTCATGGAGACGGTAAGCCGTACGTACGCATGAACGCTATTTTCATTTCTATTTCGTATTTAATGGAATGAAATCATAATGATATAAATTTATAATATAATTAAAGTATAATATAGTGTATAATACCATTTAATCCATCCTCTATACATCCCACATATGGCATTAACGATTCAAATCACTTTAAGGGGCGGTAGTCCGCATTTCCTAAAATGAAATTATCGTATTTTACCCATAATGGAAATCATAAAGTATGCCATAAATGAGAAATACAGAAGCATAAGTAAAACATAAACATATTATATATCATATATAAATATAGTTTCATCTTAGTGGCCACCTTTGAAGGTGTTATATGAGTGTTGAACAATCATCATTTCGTAAGGCAGAAATTCGCCATCCACAGAAACCGTATGTTCTTTAACCATTAGATGTAGGTGTGTGTAAGTGTAGCTAGAATCCTTCTTATAAACACATCCTAGTATACATAGTATACTGGTTTTGTTACAAAATAAATGAATAAAAAGATTTTAGGGGTTGGAGAAGAAAAATAAAACAAAACAACATTAGAGAAGACATTACCTCAAAATCGGGTAACTCTTTTTGATTTGAGCCAAAGGCATCCTTGAGAAGAGTTATGCCCAATTTGAGGCTTCTAGGAGTAAGAGGGGGAAGTTGAGAGAGTATTCGGGAAGAGGTTGGCCGAGAAAAATGGCTTGAAAGTGTAAATGATGCGGGATAGGTGGGGGCCTTTTATAAGTGGAGAGGAGGGTCTCTTTTGGAAAGATTGAAATGTTACATTATTACACAATGCTTTTCGGATTCTAAAGGTCCCACACCTATATAATTCGTGGATAATGTGATAAGGGTTCGAAATATACCCATCCAAAAGTCTTTGGACAAGTGTATGCCTTGTATTTTACATTATCTTTTCATTTTATTAAAATCGTTAAATAATGAGGTCATCGCTGCATCATAATGATGTCATAAATAATTTAATTTATTTAATGTCTAGAAATTATAAACAAAATACTATGATGTAGGAAATATTTTTAGCTTTCTAATGAGTATTTATAGTCAAAATTTGGACTTGTTTAACCCCACTTAAAAACTTTTTTAGTAAAACAACTCATGTTTGTGTCAATTTAATTTTAACATTAAATAAATATATATTAATGTCATTTTCCAACCAAAGTGGCTCCATGGGGTCCCCAACATGACCCATGGGTTGTCTTGGTCGGCCATGACTCATCCAATAGGAGTAGGACAACTGTCAAGCTCATATCATATTATTAAAACATTGTTTTTACCTTAAACTACACTAATTACCTCTAATCGCGATTAAGAACTTAAAAGTTACTATTCATCAAAAAATTATTTTAATCTCATTGAACCACATTTTACTTCTTAATGACAACCATGTATGTTTGATTTTTGAAAATCAAATCACAGATGTGGTAATATTTCATTTAAACGATAAATCAGTTATTTAACTACCACATAGTGGATTCACTATTCATCAAAAATTGATGTTTTTCAGAACAATGCCAAAATTTCACCCTAAGCTATAATTGATATTCCGAATTCAAAAATGATGTATATTCTACAAAATTCCAAACATATAAGTTTAATTAATTAATTTTATAATTAATTTCCACTCTCACAACAAATAGCGTGTTATTAAGAAACAATTTATATCAAAAGATTGGCAATTGTTTATGTCCAATTTCACTGTTAAATTAATTCTAATGACCACCATTGGATAAAATCGTAAAAATATATTATAATTATACTTTAAAACCACTAAATAGTATAATTTATCACAATAAATTATTTTGATTAAAAAAGTTGTTTTAAGTATTTTTCACTATTCAAAAAAAATTGGAAGTTCTCAGAAAGTTACAAAAAATTCAACTTAGGATAATTTCGATATTACGAATACAAAAATGAAGTCCATTTTGAAATATAAAATTTCTATAATTTTAAAAAGTGGTTATTACTATTCATAACGGCTACTTTGATTAGTCGCGGTGTTTTAGAACTCGAAGTTGCATACAATGCAAGCTATTGCATTATTGAATGAGAAGCGTATCGTGGAAGCTCGGGGTGTTACAAAACGTGAATAGAAATTTCATTTTCTTCCTATTTCGTTACCTAAACCACTAGAACACATCAGTGCTTCACATGAACATGGGGAAACACTATCCTATCCCAAAAAAATATTCCCAACCAAAACATTAACAAAAAAATTCCATAAGAAGATCTAGGATCATAAAAATTTAATGAGGAGGATAAATAATAAATTAAAAAATAATAGTTTGAAATATTACGTCTTTTTGGACCACCACTTTGTGATTATATCTGATGTATTCATAGAATTTTTTTACTTCTAAAAAGGATAATAGGATGAGGGTCTGAATTTTGGGATTTTATTTGGGTAGGTATTGGTTGAAGGAAATTGGTTTCAATGTGTGAAGAATAGAGGAGAGAGTACGACATTTCATATGTGTGTTGTGTCAGACCACTGTTGATTTTGAAAAAAAATAGATGTAACCATGTTATTAAAATAAATATACAAAAATTATTATTTTAGTGCCTCATAAATAATATGGTCAGAATATTACGAAAAAATAAATATTATAAATTTTTTTAGGTCATATTATTTCATTAAATTTTAGTATAACTACTAGTAAATACATTTTTACCTTAAAAAAATTAATTACTTTATTTTGTTTACACTAATCATAATGCTAAAATTTTTTGACCATATTAGAAAATATAATTTATTGAAATTAAAAATTGAAAAAAAATTTAAAGTCTATATTCACAAAATTTGTTAAATTAAAAATAAAATGAATCCCTCAAATGTAATGAGAAAACTGTTTTCCCTGACAATAATTTTAAATGTTTAAAAATATTTTGTATAGAAGATTATTTTGAATGTGACCCAATCCCATACATTATACGAATAGTTATATAATTTAACTATTATTAATTTAACAAAAATTGAATATATAATTAAAAATCATTGGAAACATTAAAAAGAATTTTTTAATTAAAATTTTGTATTTTTCATTATTCATCTAATTATAATAAAATTTTGAAAAATAAATAAAATATGCATAATAAAAGAATTATGATATGATGATTTCAAAAATTAATTTTATTTTATAATTATTTTTTAATAGTGGGATAAATATTTTAAATTATGTGTGTGAAGTACACATAAACTGCCTTTTTGAAAGAATTGTTTTTCAGAAAACATTATTTTTTGTATTAAATTATTATTTTAGTTATTTACAAATAACTGATTAAAACTGATTGTGGGTAATCTTTATATTTTTTCATAATTTATTTAGTTATATTAAAACCCAATAACATAAGGTTTATGTTATGTTATCATGGTTAAATTATATATACGTAGAGTATTATCATTTGAACTCGTTTTTGTGAACATCACAAGCTATTAAATAAATTGAATTTATTTAAAAAAATACATCACAATTACTCAGGATGTTTAGAAAATAATTATTTTCGATATTTTTTACGGGATTGATTTTTTTTTATTAGATTTAGTAGCTATATAAAATCAATGGATGAAAGATATAAGATGTGTAATGGTAATGATGAATTAATATACCATAATAAACATAATCCATGTATTTTATAGGATAAAAAATGAAACAAATGAAACTCAACTACCCATGTAATGATATTACATATGAATAAATACATTTATAATAGAACTACTATAAATCCAACAGATGCAGATGAGTAATATAAAAGTTACACATTTTACATATGGGATTATTCATACTTTTAAAAGTTTTGTAAATGTTACATCAGTGTATAACTAACCTTGTAATGATTGTATGAGTTATAGATGTTCTATAGAAAGGTGGCCTACAGGTACTACTATCTAAGGAAGGGTATCTATGGCGAGTAATGAACATATATATAGTAATGTAGGGATAAAATTAGACTTTTTAAATGACATCTATGAATTACATGACTAACATAATATTAATTAGAGATTTGGGAATGAAACATAATGGTGGAGATATATGTTATGTGAATGTAGAAAGGCATGTTGTCATTCTAGAAAATATTAATGAGATCAGTTTGGAGTTCTTCACATGGTTTTTTATGTTTTCTATCATAGTATTGTTCATGTTGTTGATGTAGACTATTCATGTTGTCAAATATCATTTTTCTGTTAAATTTATTTTTATTTTATCACGTGATCAATAAATTAAATGATGTGTAATATATATGTGTAGTTTTCTACATATTTAATGGGTTTAATTTATGTTGTAGATCAATATGATAATAAAAAATCCAAGAAAATAATAATTCATCATAATTTATTAACATAGGTCTTTAACGTATTGATATATTTGATTTTTTTTATAGAGATAAAGGATGTGATGATACAATCTTTATACTTTTAAACATGAATGTCTATGATTCAAAGAATCATGAGGCTGTGCATGTAGAAACCATCATAAAATATAATGAATAATATTTCATAGAGAATTAAATGAAATATATTTATTTTGTATTTATGTTGATTAGAATGAAATTTAAATATAAAAATATATGATTTTATATGTGGGTTAAATCAGTGATATAATAATTGATTTTAATGAGAAAATAACACCCACTTATAATGTTCATGGTGCATACATAATCATAAAATGTAGAATTTTAGTTATTTTTTATTATTACCTATGATTATAAATATATATATATAATAAAAAAATTTATAGGACTACTGCATTCATTTATATAGTGTGTGATAATTTTGAGATCCAGATTATCCATTGCATCATTTAGATATGAGGGTACAAATCCCTCAAACATTGATGAAGCAGAATACTTTTTATACATATGAGTACTCATGAAGACTGAGAATGATCATGCTCTATCATTATATAGATTAATTATCATGACCAGCTTTGCAGCACTATAGACATGCTAATCCATATTCTACTAGAGGAGAACCAAAATCAACTGGAAAATAGAAAATCAAGAGTATCATAATTTTATTTCTTTTCCAGATAATTTTTTGATTATGTTTTGTATCATTTATAAGACATAGTAATCCATATATAACACAATATAGATTTAATTAATGTTTATTATTGAATATTTTAATTAATATATTTTGAGGGGAATAACCAATAACCAAAGGCATATCATTATTGAAAAATCCTTATGAATAATGTGTGTTGTTTCAATTATTATTATAAATCCATAAGAAGGTGAAGCTGTGAGTAGTTTTTTTAGAATCATGGAACTAATTATATTTACAGGGATTAATGAAATAGAATTCATAAAAAGATTTTACCACTCATTCAAACCTTTTAGTCATACTAAATCCAATATGGGAATAAAAAATCATAATAAATCTTTCATTATCTATATCTATGACAATAATTCTATCCATCTAATCAATCCCTACCTTTTAGTCACCATTAATATTATTTAGTTTTATTGAATTCAATTTTAAATTATCATATTATTAAGAAACAAATCGACATCTCGAAATCTCATAAAAATTTGTTTCAACCCAAATAACTAAAATAATATTTAGTTTATTTGTGTCAATGATCTTCACAACACAATACGGCAACCAACAATATAACCATGTTGTTATAAATTAACTAAATAAATAACTAAAATTTCATTTTAAATTTTTATTCTTCAATATGGTCTGTTAATTGATAAAAAATTATCAAAATATAAGAGAATTAATTCAGTATATAGTTTTGAGTTTTTGTGTTCCCTTATGCTTCATTTAATCACAATCTCCTCTATGGTGAAACCATCTATTTTATATATGAACTGATTATTCATAAAAAAAATATATATCATGACATAAAAAAGTTATACTGGGACCTCACATTCAAAAAGAAATTTAAATTATCACTGGAATTTGGTCATGGTGTAACTGATGATATTTTAGGGATTTAATGATATACATTAAATATATTTGAATAATTTTTCAATATTACAATTCTATGATTTCACGGTCTGAGAATAAAAAATTTATAAAAAATAAAATAATAAACTTTTTTGAACATATATATATATATTAATTAATTTTTATTAAATTATACACTTTATAAAGATCCCTCATGTGAACTAAAAGGACTAATTTCTATGTGTTCTATCCATGGGGAATATATGATAAATTGATACATAAAAAAGAATATCTTATTATACATGTTGTATTTTTATCTTGTAAACAAAAGAAAGAAGAAGAAATAGAGTGACTAGTTTAGAGAACATAGATAAATAAAGAAAAGATCCAATGATCACAATATTATGGGGACATCTGCTATATATATATTCCTTGAAGAAACTCCTCAGGCGATATGACACTAAATCGTATGTTACATAATAGTTTTTTATTCCTTTTCCCTTAATTTATATTATATCTAAACAAAACTATATATTTCCAGATAAATGTCATCACATGAAATATTCTAATTGACTATTGTTGATAGAGGATGTTCAGGAATGATAATGGTTATCATTCGTCAACTAAAACAATAATGGATTATTTGTGATTCATTCATTATGCTTCTAGAAAAATGAAACATTATAATTTAACATTATTTTTTGTTTATATAGTGGCATGAATTCTATAAATCCTACCTTTATATATTCCAATATCATTCCCTATGATCTAACCAACATATAAATCACCATAAATGTATTTAGGGAAAATTCCCTTCAATTAAAAACATTCATTAAATCCACATAGACTATATTCATTTTACCCTAATATTCTGTAATAAAAATTATCTTTTGAACCATGTATAAACCACTATTAGATATCACCCAAAATACATTTTGAAATCTATCACCAATTTCATTGTTTATCACATGACATGTAACATTTTTGTGAATACATATAAAAAATTTATATGAACGTACTCTAAATTTTTGTTAGTGATTCTCTATGAGTATAATTGAATCCCAATTCAGTTTACAACATGGTTTGACCCCATGAGATTATTTATCATAGATAATAAATAATAATTCCCATATTCATTAATTTAATTAATAAGTTTTAACTTAAAAAACATCGATCCTAGTCTATCAACTAAAGGATTGAAGATGTTATCAATAAAAAAACATAAATATCTCCATTTATTTCAACTATTCTTATAATATGTTGGATTTAATTTTCATTCAATCATTTTTATAGGATATCATGTTACCAACAAACATCTTATACTTAAATTCAATATAGTCGCATACAACATATCATTATTAGATCATAGACTGAATCATTTAATTACTATATCACATCTCATCAACCCATATATATGGAGAACAATATATTCCCATCAAATGATAGATAATAAACCAAAAATTCTAATATTGGTTTGAATGTACATGTTCTAATCTATCTCATTCATGGATATAGATATATTAAACATCATGTTAGATGAAAAATTGAATTATATTTAATCCCAAGGTGATAAAATGTTCCAAAACATAACCAAATACACTTGATTTATAAATATATCAGACTTTCATAATAACAGTATCATGATTTGAATATTATCCTTACACCCATAGTTTAGAAGTTACATGTTATATAACAATTCATGTGGTATAATTCATGGATCATTCAAGGACAAAACTATTTTTATGCATTATGTGAATATTCATTTTCAAAATATAAAATAATATTATTGATAACAAAGACACTATTTTAGAACCTATAATATTCAATTATTTAAATCCGTTATGGATAACTAGAATTTGTTCATATGGAGGAAAATAATCATTTTACTACAATATTATATTACCCCAAGAAGATAAAATAATATGGTGGATAATTTATTTTTTAATTTATGATAAAAAATATATGAATTTTGTAGAATACATAAAAAAACATAAATTAGTTCTTATCCTATCAAATCACCGCTGATATACATAATGATCATATTTATGTAGGTTGAAATTTTTGTCTTTATTTAATCTCATTACATACCTATGTAATACATATCATATTTTTATGTGACAATGTAAAAAAGTCATCCAAATAATTTCTTCAGTTACTATTATCATTGAAAAAAGCATTATTTTCAAATTATGAGATATATTAATCATGTTATTAATATTTATCTCTATGAACATAATAGTAAAACTAAATGCCTCTAAAAAATTAAATATTATGATGATAATAAATAATATTTTCTACATTGATTTTTTTAAATTTTATTCATTGTTATCATTTTTGAACCATTAAAATAGTATTTTCTGTGAAATATTATACTAAGCAGTGTAACTATTTGCATTGGTAATTTTCAGAAATAACCTAAAACTCATTTGGTATATTTGGTAGAATATCCATTGTTCTTAAATTAGAATATTCATTTATTTCACAATATTTAAATTTTATAAAACAAGTAATTCTCCAACCAGCCTCCATGAAAATATATAAATTTTAAAATATCATGTTATAATAACAAAATACTTTATTTTAATATACAAAAAAAAATTCATACAATTAAAAAAATTAATTATTTAATTAATTATATCTATATCATATATTCAATTCAGTGGGTATAAAATAATATCATCAAGAGAATATTATTCACTAAAATATGACATAGAATAATGGTGGGATCAAATACCTAATATTTTATTGAAAAACATCATAGATTCTTTTATACTAGAATGTTTTTACTTGTATATTATTCTCAATGATTCTATAAATTCAACGAATTCTTAAAACTAATGTATAATGTAATATATTAAAAAAATATTATTAGAAAACATATTCTCTAAACCCAAATGAGTAATAGTAGTGTTATAATCGTCCTTCAACAATATCTTTATAAGATTTAAATATCCCATTATATTTAATTACACGATTTAGAAACTATTTATAAGATCATTTTAATATAAAAAACTCGATTCACCAGTTTTTTTATTGGTTATGACATATAAAATTATAAAAACACATGTAAGACATATATTGGGTATCATATATACATATTATTTGGAAAATCTCTCTCTATAGAATTTATACCAAACAAAAAATTCCACAGAGATTGCATTCTCCTTCAGGTATTTTTGAAAATTTATTTATATTGAAACATTTACCTCATTCATAAAAAATCTAATTGGATTTAATGATACCATTAAAATATTGGACAAGTCTAACCATCGTTATATTGGAAAAATAGTTACCCTTCATCTCAGTTAACAATGTATAAGAGAATAAAAATAATTTGACTTTATAATATGACTACATAGCTTTGAGGAAGTGGGGTAAACAATTACAAAACTCATTAAATGTTTTGATACTTTTCCATCAATTATTAAAAAATATATTGATATGCCCGAAATCATTTGAGATTATCCACAATCATTCAATTTAATATGTATAGTCTTTTACAATGACTATATGTGTGGAACAAAAATACAGTTTCTCACATTGTATCCAATGCTGATTAAAAAATATGTGAATATATCTAAAATTCACAAAATAATTAGATCAATGTTTTATGAACATATAAATATATGTATTCATGATTGTATTTCATTAACACGCATAATTTATATAATGACTATGAATAATTATAATGTTCCTATACTAATAAACGATGTTTTAACTATAATAATAATTTCCTTTCACTTGCTGTTATCTAAATGTTTTCTTTTTTGATAAGAAATTTCGTATAAAAATTTATTTTATCAAATGAGTAATATACCTTACATTCAATTATTAATATATTCTATTAAACTTTATCACACTAAAATAATGACCCCATTTAAAAATTACCATATACATTATCAATATGTGATCCAAAATTCAATAGGTAATGATTGATATTTTACATTCCTCTCCCCACAAAATTATTTAGAAATTGTAAACTACTATTGACATAATATTATAATCATGGTTGGTGAGGATAAAAATCACTTTTAAAACTATTATGGGGATAAAGTGTGCATTATTCTTATGGAATACTTCATAAAAATATTTTAATTAACACAAATCTCATGGAAGTATTTGTTTAACAATTTTTTAAGGTTGTTTATTTTCCCAAAACCTTATAAAAGATAATCCATGAGAACATGAAATTGGAAGAACCAAGCTGCTAGAATGATAGAGTTCATCAAATATGTTAAATATGGGTATAGTATAGTAAATTGTATTTTTAATGTGTATTTTATCTTATAGTATTTTCTTATTCTATTACCTTTATATGCATACATGATTCTATGTTATTTTTTTTTTGAAACATATTCCTTCTTCTAAATCAATATGATAAAAATATCTTTATGTGTACCTTTTTCATAAAAAAACCTTTTCTTACCACCCAAATCAAATAAAAAAATTGTTCATACATATTTAAATTAATCTCATTTATATTTTTTGTCAAACTGTTTCATGTAAATGATTTTATTCAAATAAAATCCAAAATCCCATCAACTGTTTTTTTAGAGAGAAATATATAATACCCCAACTTTTCAAGCCAATGCACATGCATTTTGTATAGATGGTTGTCTTACCATAAAAACAATACCTAAGGAGACTAAAAATCATTGGGACCACCACCCCATTATTAATTTAACACCTAAAATACGTACACTACAATAAGCATCATTATTAGTGTGATTACAAACAACCAGTAAATGTCAATGTAGAATAAAACTAAATCAGTTATTAGGAATGTATTGTGAATTAAATTTAATTCATAATGTCATTAATATATATATATATATATATATGCATTTAATATATTAATCATATATTTTAAAATAATGTGGAATAAATAATAAAGGAACAATTGATTTCCCATTGTTGAAGATTATTTAAGAATATATCTTTCTATTATGGCTTCGAATGGGAAGATGAAGTCTGTCCACACTGGTAGGGGTCTTGTTGCTCTTTCCAATATTCTTTATTTTTATGATATTATATTTTTTACTCAAGGAGACAAGGAAAATATAAGGAACATAAAGAGAGCTCTTTTACATTATGAGATGGTTTCTTGTCAGGAGATTAGTTGGAACATGTACTTTGTGTAATTTTGGAGGAACATCACTCCTACAAAGAAAAAATCCATTATTAGTGAGTTGGGTATCAGAGAAGGTGTTTTCAATTCATTTATTTGGGTTACCTATGTTCTGGTGGAGGTCGATGCCTTTCTATTTCTCAAGCATTGTTGGCAATATCATAATACATCTCTCAATTTGCAAGGGTAAATCATTATCCTTGGTCGTTCGGGTCTGCTTGGTGAAGTCCATTATCATCACCAAATTTGTCTATTCCTATATGTTTTATAAATGGTCGACATATATTATCAAGATCATTGGTGTGTCGATTAAAAATTTTATTTGGAGTGGTTCTATTATAGAAAGAAGGTTTTTCGGGGATTGATGTAAAAATTTCTACAAGCCATATGATGCATGTAGTTTGGGTGTTAATAATCTTGGATCTCTTAATGATTCATTGCAAGATGGGTTTATGTGAAGGCTGATTAATGTTCATTCAGAATCCCTTTTATTCTTTCAGTATGTGAATAAACTCAAAGGTGGAAACAATAACTATCTCAGCTCTTCCGTATGGCCTACTTTTAACTCTATTTTTTCCATTATTGACAATGATTCAGGATGTCTTGTATATAATGAATCATCGTTATCTATCTGAAGTTCAACTGCACTGGGGTTCCTTTGTTTGATTTCATTCTGGATGGAGATACAAATCTGGATATTAATATATCTATTAATTATCAACTTCATAGTATAAAAAATATGCCTTCTCATATTTTTTCCACTGTTGATTGATATTTCTTCTCTCATCGGGAGGACTTTCTAGCATGGTAACCTGCAGCTAATGGCATCCAATCTTCTACGGTCTCCCATGAGCATTCCATATACAACAATAATAAGTTCAATTGGATGGGTAATTTTAAGGGAAATATCTTGAAGCCTTATCAGTAAATTTTGGCTTGGTGAGTTTCTCATAAAAATATTTAAAGATGATTTATTGAAAACTTTTGTAATATCATTTTGTTCTATTTGATTTTTGTGTCAACAACACAAGGAGGATATTGATCACCTTTTCCTTAGATGGGTGGCATCTTCTTCAATGTGGAAGGTTGTGGCTGATATGTTGGATGTTTATTTACCTCGGGTCACAAACATTCTAGATTTTATAAAGATCTATAGTTATATTTGATTATCACCACATATTCTGTGTCATTTCCAGGTGACTATGGCAGTGGTCATTCACTTCATCTGGAGCTCCAAGAACAAGAATATTCATGAACAGTACACCTTTCAGGTTGGTGTCACACTTGTTTGTATTTTATCTGCTGTTCGCAAAACATTTGGTCGGAAAAAAGTCTACTGTTAAAATTATATAAATGACCTCTTAGTTTTAACTTGGTTTGGGGTAAAAGGAAATTTTTCTCCACCTTTTGACAGGATGGATTTTGTTTGGCAAGCACTATTCACTGGTTGCAAAAAAATCTATTCTGGTAGGGCCTCAAGAGGCAGTCTGGGACCTGATGGTTCTGGGGATGTTTATAGGGATCATCATGGAGGTGTTCTTGGTTGTTTTTAGGGATCTTGTAGACATTCATCCACCCTTGAATCATAAATTATTGGTCTGATTATAGCAGTTTAGCAGGTTGAACAACGAGGTTAGAAAAATATTTGGATTGAATGTGATTCTACTAATGTTGTTCTTGCCATTCAATCAGGTTATATTCATCTTTCTTGTAAGCTCACCAATAGATGGATCAGTTAATTTTATTATCATTACTATATGGATCATATTGTTAACCATATATTTCGAGATTCTAATGCACTCGCTGATGGTCTTGCAATCAAAGTTGTCAATGGTCTCATAATTCAATGGGACAATCAGGTTCTGGATGATCTTCTTCCTCTTCTTAAGACGGATCAATGTAAATCTCCAATTTTCAAACATGTGTAAAGTTTTCAATTAATAATGGGGTATTGATTTTATGGGAAATGTCTCAGTTTACCATTTAAAAAAGGAACAACTGATATATTAAAACATGAGATATTAATTTTTTAATAAGTATAAAATAAAACAATTATAAAAAAATTATAATTTAAGATTTATTTAAAGTAATTACATAATTATATAAAAAAAGAACTATATATTAATGTATAATATTAACACATTAAAATTATCATTTTATATGTCATATTATTTAAATATATGAAAATAATTGAAAAATCATTTTTTTTTATTCCTTATCTAGTTTGCAACAAAACATTATAATTTATATACCAGTTATATAATATTCTATAATCATTGATCATTTCAATTTTAACTAATCCTTCTAATGTGGTATAATTTATTTTCTAAAAAATTCCATTAAATTTTAATAATTGAAATTAATAATTATGATCAATTAATCATTTAAAATATAATCCCCTTCATATTTTTCGAATTTTTTTTATAAAATTTTAATGTCTTATCCTTATAATTTTCATATATCAATTTCTTATCAAAAATATATGTAATTAAATATAATTTTAAATACATAATTTTTTATTTAAAATTATTATAATGGAATATTTATTTGATAAATATTTTGTAATTTTTCTATTAATTTCAATTATTTTATATTTAATTAATTTAAAAAAATTCATTCAATAAATATATTATTAAAAAATATTTTTTTCAATATTTTATAAAAAATATAACATATTTTATTCAATTCATAAATATAATTTTGAAAAATTTATTCCTTCCATTATATAATTTTCAAAAATACGCATATATCAAATGTCATTTTGTTATGTGAATTATATATTTTGTAATTTCTCATTATCGTTCACTATGATAGGTAAAATGTGGTTTTTGATAGACTATGTAACCGAAATATAAATAGCTATATGACATTTTAATATTTGTATATATGATACAAATCCAATTTATGAGAAATAAAGTTCATTTGGGGACCTATATTAGAATATGTCACACAACACCAGATATTTGCTTCATATAAAGTTCTTAATCTCATGTAGTGCTTATTAAACGCTTTGATAGGCCACCAAAGATTAACTCACGGTGCCCGATTTCCATATATATATAAATTCGATTATATTTAAAATATGATACTATATTATGTTTACTTTTTTATATTCAAGTATAACTAATGATACGTTATATCATATTATATAATATAATGTAAAATATAATCATCACAATGTATTTCCTTTTATGTAGTGAAATATCATATGGAAAGACTAGTCATATATTACAATATCAAATGTCATATAAATATCACGTGTATATTTTAATATGGGATATGAAACAAATAAATATTTATGCTTATTATTTAAAAACATGATATCATGAATATTAATTAATAATGAATATCTGATACAATTGACAACTTCATATGATTTTAATGGTAGTAAATAAACATAACTAAGAAATTATAAACCAAAAGCCAAAAAAATATCACGTATGAAACAGAATCAATGTAAGATCTAAATTATGAAACTATATATACCCCCAAACCATATATGATAGTACCATAAAAACAGATCAATTTATTGTTGAATCTCCCTCAATGGAAAATATGGGAAACCATATTTCTGTGTGAATATGTAATGACATGGATTTTTCATGTATTATTTTTTTGATATTGTATGGATTAATTTATAGAAAGGGCATTTATAAGGTGTGTGTTTGTAAAGTCCAATGTTACCAATAATTTTTTTTAAAATTTTGTTAATATTTTAAATCGAGAGGGAAGAATTGTTTCTTGAAAATGTGAAATAAAATTTAAATTGGGTCCTGAATCTCATATATGAATGAACCATTGAGTTTAGAATCATAAGATTACCCTAGGTGTGACTTAACCATAGTTGGAACTGGTCTTTTTTGGAAAATTTATCATATAAGAAAAAATTAATTAATTAATAAATTATATTATTTCTTTCATGATCCGGCATCGTATCCTAATTCCTCCTCATTAAATACAAGATTAAGGAAAATTTACAAGGTTATCCACAAAACCCAACAAATTTATTGTGATCCTTTAGAGAGCATGGAATGATATTCTACTAGTGCATAATTATTGTATCAAGGATCAATGATCAGATAATACATAATCAAAGGATATCACCAATGACTACAAAACTGCGTCAGTAATCATTAGTGATTGATCCAAAACAACGTAGGGTGGTTGTTATAATTTTTCTTCCTTGTTATTGAATTATACGATAAACTAGAGTCAATCGACTAACAAATTTATTCTTGGATCATGCATATTACAGGATGGATTAGAATAATCAATAATTTGGAGATATTCATTGGGATTTTAATTTTTTATTATTCATATTTTATTCGATCTACAAAAATTTGAGAACAAAACTAAAATCAATTGAGTTTAGTTCCTCTTATCTACACTTGTAATTTTCTCCCCAGGTCCATCATTGACCCCATGTATTATTTTTTTGGGATCTTGAATTTTCATATCTTAATCAATCAATCATGGAATACCCATTTCATATCATAATGATATGATATATTATATCAGTTATCATGATGACACAAAGATGGTGTGATAATAGAGAAAATAGTTAATAAAATGAGTTTGGTACTCAATTTTGGTGTTATTTGGTTAGAAATGATGAATAATTGACAATAATATTTTCTGAGTAGATATAAGGCCATACTATTATTAATTTTCTGATTCAATGACTTGAAAAATCTCTTTTTAGGTTTTTTATAATATAGGGAACACCATATCAAAGACAAGAGAAATAGACAGGATACATGGAGTAGGATCTTGATTTTATAAACATCCTTGTTACCTATCATGTAATCTTTATCTAAACAATGTGTGGGGACCAATTTACCGAAGCTAGAGTTTAGTGATAAAATTATGATTTACACAGTTTGAGGTGTCTCCATAGAGACTCGATGTGTACCTTGGAGGGGACACTTGAACAATTTTGAGTACACGGGTTAGTGCACATTTTGTACTCCCTTACACTAACACAACCTAGACCAGGTACACTAGAACATGTATATGGGATATATTTGTGTACTGACCCCTCAGAATACTACATGAGCATCCTATACACTTCTTAATTCTATATAGAGAAGGGAATCACGGGAAGGACCTGAGGTCAAGGGACACGGTGTCTAACACATACTACATAACGTTTACTTAATTATAAATGTCATCGATCCCTCAACAATATATTAGAAAATATTTTTTGTGAGTGTTCCATTTATCCTTTCCCTAATTGTTGGTATGGAATCATATCGTACAATTAGGACAAGAGAACTTTTTTCTTGAATTCTTCGATAGAGATTTTGGAATCCCTTTGAGAGGCATGGGGTGAGATATGATATTTCTCTTCGTTCTTTAGTTGGATTTTTTGGTATATTCAATACCAATACTATGTGTGTTCAGATCCTCTACATAGAAAATTAATTATGATTGATTTTTTTCTATCACACTGTGACCATTGAATTGATCCATATATGTGTATCATATTATTTTCACACTCTCATCATGTGATTCCAAAGATGAGACCTAATAATCCCTTCCTCTCAAATGGATGTAATCTTTTCCCTCATACACATCAGTGTGTTATCTTGGATGTGCTCTCTTTGGAATCTTCGATTTTAAATCCTAGGTTTTCATACTCTTCATGTGACTTGACATTATACAATTTTCAGTTTTTTTAGTATATATTCATATTCTTCATATATTTTTGTAGACATATACCAATATATTGCTTTCTATATATACATTGTTGTATACTTTGTTTTCATGTGGTGTCATACTATGTATAGTAATAATCTCACATGAATAGGTTTTTCCCTCACATGTCGTGTCTTATGAAGATG
Source organism: Viscum album (assembly GCA_963277665.1). Lineage (NCBI taxonomy): Eukaryota > Viridiplantae > Streptophyta > Magnoliopsida > Santalales > Viscaceae > Viscum > Viscum album. The sequence continues at coordinate 426,603,089 of OY728156.1, forward strand.
ATCGACCCTTGGATAGAGTCCTTGAGGGACCAACGTAAGATAGTTCACAGGGAGATAGTGTAGACTGAGGTTTTCCCCTTTAGCATTCACACAATTTTCTTGGTTTTATATTATTATTGGAAGTATTATTTACACTATTTATATTGGGATTGTATTTTCCCATTCAAATATTATAATAATTCATATTGCACTATGGTCATGGTATTTAGATGAATGCATGTGGGTTTGTTCAGTTGTTTTAAATTTCAGCATTTTATGACATTGGAGATGTTTGTGCATGTATTGTAATGGGATAAATCCTCCCATGTTAGTTATATAAATAATTGGCACATGATTCAAATCCATGAACAATAGAAGGTAGGATTAGGGAGTCATATCTTGATACCCATTGCGATGATTTGTTACATAGTTGTATCAAAGGAGTCAGTTCTGACTTAAGAGAGAGAGTCTATGAGATTGGTTTGGGGAAACAATTTTAAGTGTGGTGGGTTCGAATTTTATGTAAGGGACCCAAGTGTTGGTTGGATGGTCGACGTATCCATACACTATGTGTAACATCCCGGGTAAATAAAGAGCATGACTTTTTCATATTTATTAACTTTTGAATGAAATAGAAATTTTACTTTTAAAGGTTTGATATGATCAATAGCGTACCCAACACGCAACAACAAGTTTATTTGAAATCTTACATTGCACACTAATAATATATTATTATTTTAAACGGCAGTTAACTCCTAGCCATTTTATTGGTGAGAATGAATGAAACTAACTACAATATTATTATACATGTTTGTTAAAGTTATTTACACTTATCCAATAAAAGTTATAGGCTTAAAATGTGAATGAATCTAATTTTAAGCATAATTTACATTAAAAGGTTGATTTATCACCTTTTTATGGAAAATCATTTTTAAATATAGTTTTGGTCACTTTAATACATTTTATATGACCAAATAAAATCCTTCTTTAGAATGGGGACATAATAATTTACTTTTTGTAAATTTATAGAATTTATCGGATAAAGTGTATTTTTAATGAATAGTGAAAATATTGTATTTTAATTCAAAAGTGCCTTTTAATATAATCTATTTATATGGTTAGATTAACTTTTTAATAAGTTTTAAAATTAAATTAGAATATATTTTTACCATTTACTCCAATGTAGGTCAATGGAGTTAACTTCACTTTGAAATTGGTCTTAAACAAGTGTCAATCTTTTGATAGTTATTGTTTCTTAAAAACACGCTATTTGGTTTAACAAGGGGAAATAATTTTAAAATTAATTAATGCCACTTATATGTTTTTCATTTGAAAAAAAGGCATCAATTTTGAATTCAGAATATCAAGTAATGCTTAGGCTGAATTTTTTGTATTTTTCTGAAAAACATCAATTTTTGATGAATAGTGAAACCACTTGGTGGTAGTAAAAAAAACTGAATTTTTCATTTAAATGAAATTTTACCACTTATGTTAATTGAATTTATAAAATCCAACATACATGGTTGTCATCAATAAGTAAAATGTGGTTCATTAAGATGTAAATAATTTTTGGTGAATACTAATTTGTGACTTTTATTTACCGCGGTTAATAGTAAATAAGGTAATTCAAGGTAAAAAGAATATTATAATAATTCTAAATTACCTTAACACTTGTCCTAACATTAATGGTTAAGTCATTTACGACCATGGGAATCTTTGGGTCTATTTTGGGACCCCATTGAGCCACTTTGGAGTGATGATATCAATTTAGATTAATTAATATAATTGTAAGACAAAATTGACATTAACAAAAATCGTTTAACAATTAATTTTTATATGGTGTTATATAAGTCCTATTTTTGAATATAAATATTATCTGGAAATATAAAAATATTTCCTAGATGGTAGTATTTGTTTTATAATTTTTAGAATCGAATAAATTAAATTATTTATGACACAACAATGAGGCATCATTTACCTCATTAATAAATGATTTAAATAAAATAAGATTATAATGATTAAATTATTTTCCAAATGATGTAAAATTCTGATTTTATAATTTTATTTCGAATATGAGTCATATTATATTCGACCTTAATTATTTTTGGACCATTAGAAACCGAATATCATTATATAATAAAATATTGTTTTCACACTTTCCTAAAGAGCCCCTCCTCTCTCTTATAAAAGGAGACCATTTCTATCCAATTCTTCACACCTACCAAGCCATTTGGATCATCCAAACTCTTCCACATTAATCCCCATACATCCCTATCCTCCTCATAGAAGCCTTAACTTAGGCAGAAGTCACTTCAATAAGTCCTTTGGTTCAAACCAAAGGGAGTTACCCAAATTAAAGGTAACAATTTCTCTTAAATTTTTTTCTTGTATTTTACTTCTAAAAACCCCTAAACACTTTTTATTAATTTATTTTGTATCAAAATAAGAATAATCAATATAATATAATTTTTATATAATATGTTCTATAACTACACTTACACACACCTCTATCTAATGGGTGAAGAACATAATGTTTCTATTGATGGAAAACTAAGGCCTCACGAAACAATGATTGTTCAATTACCTCTTACCGCCTCTCATGGTGTCCATTATGATGGAACTGTATTTATATATGATATATATTATGTTTATGTTTCCATTATTCTTATGTAATTTCCATTTATATAATTCCTTTATTGTTTCCATTATTGGTAAACACAATAATCTCATTAGAGGAAGTGCGGACTACCGCCGCCTCAAAGTGATACGACTCGTTAATTCCATATGTGGGACGTATAAAAGATGGTTTTAATGATATTATATATGAAATAATACTTGAATTATAATATACCTATGTATCATTATGTTTTAATAAGAAATAGAAATGAAAGTAGCGTTCATGCATACGTACGGCTTATAGTCTCCATGAACGGTGCATTTCATTTCTTAACCCTAAATGTTATGTACTATTATAAATTCAACTATATACTGGATATGTATGATATAAATGATATCTAAATCATGAATATAATTCTTTATATAATGAACCCTTGACCACATGAAAAACATGTAATTATATGAAGTCCATTTTTGACTCAAGTACCAAATATCGACAAAACGAACATTATTAATGTAAATGATTACATAATGTTTCTAACATGATAATAAGTTATATAAAAGGAATAATAAACTTGAAAATGGTTACTAATCATATAAAAATTAACTTTAGTTTATTATTTAGGACATTAAAGTACGAACGGGCCAAGTCGGACACGAGGTAAGGGATTTTCTAATCTCACTTTCAATTCTGTGAGATTTCCATTGTTCGCCACTAATTTATTGAATGTGGTGTATTGTGTACTGACAATTGATATATATTATCAATAATATCTTTATATTAATGTTATTATGTGAATAATTTGGTGGTTATTAACTTTTGGTCATACGACTCAGTTGATTTCAAAGTGGTAAAGTGTTTCATCTCACTTTCATTCCCGTGAGATTCATGCTATATTTTCCACTATTTACTATTGTGTGGTATATGTACTTCCCAATATTTTATTCATTGTGAAATATAATTCAATCCATGGGTATTTATATTTTCATTTTTTTCACATTCTTTCATGTGGCGTATGTTTTGTAAATTCCCTAATCGGTAAGGGAACCATTCACCCTCCTCTTTATAAAAGACTTCTTTTTGTTATGTCTTTTAATTTACATCTTATTATGTTGGGATATGTTCTTCTATATCCTTATTGATGTAAAATATATACCCAAGTGATGATATTCACCTTTTTATCTCATAAAATCATTTTCTGAAATTTAAAGTGTCGTCGTTAGGCTGTCATATTTTTACAAGGGAACCACTTCACCCAATTTCAATTTTTGGGTTCAACTTGTACTTCTTGAACATGACATCCATTGAATTTGTGTGAATGACCACTTATTATTTTACACTTAATATCCACTTATATTGGGTTTAATTATATTTTTCACACATAATTATGTGATTGATTTATCCTAAATTTAAGGATACCATCTTTATAAGGGATTATATCTCAATTTACATTTCCATTGATACTTCATTGTTGTTATGCACCAATTCACTGTTATATGGTGTATATACAGTCCATTGAATCATTAATAAATTTATTCTCATGATATTATAATGTTATTATTAACATTTATTCTTCAATTATTTTTATTCAAGCGTCTATATTTTTGTTAAAAACTCTTTAACTAAAATATGGTTTAAAATGTTTTAAATATTTATTCTTATAAATATCTATAATTTATGTAATTGTTTTCAAAATGGGTATTTGGATTTATTTGTATGGACATAAATGTTTTAAAATGATAATTTAAAATCTTTAATGTGGTATGGGACACTTTGATTCAAAAATATCTTTTTTAATGGTTTTGAAAATGATTTGATTGTTTATTTATATATCTTGATTGGATGTAGTGGAATGTGGAAATGTTATCTTTCCTTTATAATTGTGTTAGGTGTTATGATTATGTAATGGTTATTGGGCATTGTTTAAATATATTGGCGGTTCCGTGAAAAACCTAGGGCGGGTGTGCCTGAGATAGCTCTCCAATTCATTGGGTAACGTGACGGAGGTAAACACGATGTTTCTCTTAAGAGATATAGGGAATATACTGTGATGGGTATTTCCAAGGGTAACTCTCTACGTAGCTGTGATAGCTACAATTTATGTTTGATATGGATGCCATAAGTAACCTTTATTATTTATGATTTGTATGTGTTATTCATAAATCGTATTATTTCTTAAGGTATGTTATGATTGAAAATTATGGTTTCAAGGATTTGTATTTATTGTTGGGCTAATGTTTTCCTTCCTTATTTTATAACATTTACCGAGATTTTTATTCCAATCCCATCTCTTTGAAATGTTTTCCACATGGCTTAGAGATGAAAAGGTTCTAGGATGTGATCAAGGAAAAGTCATGCTGTCTAAAACATGGAACTAGACATGAGTATTTTTAAGAGTTTTTATTTTATGAAAAAATGGATACTGAGTAGTAGTGTCTACTTGTAATATTCATGTTTTTATGTAATATTTATAGCCTAATCATCTAAAACTCTAAACCTGAAAAGATTCCATTGTGAATTATTCATTTAATTCAATATTATGTAATGTTTAAGGTTGGGTCCTTATAGTTGGTATTAGAGGTCGGTTTAGATAACTTTAGAGGTTAGGATATTCTTTAAGAATAAGTGACAATACCATAATGATTAGGATTTCAGAAAGAGTCATAGTTTTTTTAGATAAGGTGAATGAGTTTACGATAACATGAATCATAGTATTTAACCACCTCATAAGATATTATATGATGATTTTACTGATATACTCACACTTACCTTTCTGCATTTAGTCAATGGTTGGATCTAGCAGGCCTCAAAGTAACAATGGATGTGAAGAAAACTATGACTGTTTTTTGAATGTGCAATTGAATGAAATCGTAGCTTCAATGAGAATCCTTGTAGTTATTCTAAACCAACTATCTGGAGTCATGATTGACCACTTGAACCTTAGTGATTTTTATAAGTCATCATATATGAAAAAAACAAATCCCTGTGGATGTTCAGGTAATAATCATAAAGGTATGTATGTTCAAAAACATATGTGTCAATGATGTGGAAAGAAACACCTCGGAAAATGTTTCAAAGGGACATAAAGATGCTATCGATGTATAAATTAAGGTCATAAATCAAGGACCTACCAAGGAAAAAGGAAGCATCTAGTTGAATCTAGGGAAGGGGGAAAACTCTTTTATAAGAAATCAATTGAATGTTTTAAATGTGGTGTGCGTAGTCATTATGCAAACACATGTCCTACGAAGAAGTTTTGGGAATGGGATCACCAGGATCATGCAAATATTTGTTTACCAATACCTAATTCCATTCCGATTGAGGATGAAGAAACTGACAATGACCAATGAAAGCTATGGATTATTTCTTAACATATGTTTTCCTATTATTGAAATCTTAGGATATGAATCATGATTTTGATCATAGGAAAGAATTATTTCATAAATTAGATGTAAATGAATGGTTAATGGATCATGAAGAATTTTTAATGAGTAAGAAGTAAACATATAAGGGATTCAAGAGTTATGGTAGAATTTAGGATGGTGAAATGCTTAAAAGTATTAAGGCTCTTCTGATGATGTGATTACATTAGAAGACTATTTATAGTATGTGTAAAACTGATGTTTGATATATGAAAATTTTATTCAAGGAATAATTATCTTCTCTTTTGTGGATATAGTTATAAAGAACCATTTGGGATATATGATCCTTGAATTTGAGGCAATTACCAGTTAATACATTATGGGATGAAAAAAGAATGTTATTAGATAACCTTTTTTTTAAAATATGTTATGGTTATTTTTGATGAATTTATCAGTTTTGGGAATGTTATAAAATTATGTAGTTTTTGAATAGGGACAACTTGGAAACCATGTGGCAACCCGTCATGTCAGACGAAGCTATGGGAATCGAACCCACAACCAAAGTGTGATTGAGATTTATCACCTACCACTAGACTACGTGAAGTCTCTGGTTATTATGACAAATTATTTTTAGTTTGATGATCTTAGGAATCAGGAATAAGATGATTTTGAGTTATATATGGAAATGATTAACCTATCATGTAGGATATGTGATTAGGTTAATTACTTTTCAGTATAATATTTTAAGAGTAACTAATATTATTTGGTGAGAAATGTTTAGATTTACCTAGGAAGAATATGTAATTAAATCCTTCAAAGATTTGGGTTTCAATCCTAGTTTGGGATACTTTGACGAACATTAAGTATAACTGTTTATTTAATGGTCTTTCTTGAACCTTGTGTTCTTTTTGTTGAATTTTGGAGGTTAAGAGTAGTATTTCTTTTTATAAAGGATTATCCTTTTGGTGATTGTCTGATCTTGTACTAACAATTTTGGTTTAGTTGATGTCTAAATACAAGGGAAATATATAGTTCTACTTTTCTGGATTCTGTGATTCTCTAGAAGATGATTCTTGTGCTTTTGATGTGACCAAGTCTTTTTGAATGCTCATCGTTTAGAGTAATGATTAGTTTTGGTATAAACTTAGTAAAAGATCAAACTCTACTTGAAAGTGATTATATTTCCTTATGTTTTTATTCTATGTAGAATTTGAATTCCTAAAAATTATGAAAAGGATCATAATCCAAAAACGTAGTTTGTTTACGTTTCCTAATAGGTAATCAAATATAGTTTACACACATCATAAGTTTGTGATTTTCTTGCGGTTAGCTTTCTCTTAATCTTGTTTCATATCACTCTCCATCAGAACATTACCCTTTTTTTCTCCTCAATATCCATGTTTTCATGGAACATTAGTATGGGTTAACTCTGGTGATCATTTTACTTCTCTTTCTTTCTTTTAAAGTGATAGTTTTACTGACTATTTTTTTGATATGTGACTTTCAGTAAAGTTTCTGAGCCCAAATTTTAATATTGCGAAGACACAATTCCAAAAAGGTGGGAATGATGTAAAATCCTAGGTAAATAAATAGTTTTACTTTTTCATATTTGTTAATTTTTTATTTAAATATAAATTTTACTTGAAAAGGGTTTCTATGTTCGATATCGTGCCTGACACGCAACAACGAGTTTCTTGGAAATCTTACGTTGCACATTAATAATATATTATTATTTTAAACGGTTGTTAACTCCTAGCTTTTGTATTGGAGGTAATGAAACAAACTAACTACAATATGATTATACATTTCTGTTAAATGTATTTACATTTATCCAATAAAAGTTAGAGGCTTAAAATGTGAATGAATCAAATTTTAAGCACAATTTACATTAAAAGACAGATTTATCTCCTTTTAATGGAGAACCCTGTTTTAATAAAGGTTTGGACACTTTAATACATTATATATGAACAAATATAATCCTTCTCTAGAATGGGGACATAATAATTTACTTTGTGTAATTTTTTGGAATTTTTCTGATAATGTTCAATTTTTATTGAATAGTGAAAAATATTGTATATTAATTCAAATGTGCCTTTTAATATAATTATTTTATATGGTTAGATTATATTTCTACTTGGATTTAAAGTGATATTAGAATATTTTTTTACCATTTAATCAAATGTTGGTCATTGGAGTTAATTTCACTTTGAAATTGGACTTAAACATGTGTCAATCTTTTGATAGTTATTGTTTTTTAAAGACACCCTATTTGTTTGAACAACAAAAATTAATTTGAAAATTAATTAATGCCACATATAAGTTTTTAATTTCTCAAAATAGAAAACAATTTTGAAATCAGAATATAAAATAATGCTTAGGCTGAATTTTTTGTATTTTTCTGAAAAACATAAATTTTTGATGAATAGTGAAACCACATAGTGGTAGTTAAAAAAAACTGAGCTTTTCATTTAATAATAAATTTACCACCTCTGTGAATTGAATTTCAAAAATCCAATATACATTATTGTTATCAACAAGTAAAATGTTGTTCATTAAGTTGAAATTTTTTGGTGAATAGTAACTTTTGACTTTTATTTATCGCGGATAAAGGTAAATAAGGAAATTCAAGGTAAAAAAAATATTATAATAATTTAAAATTACCTTACCACTTGTCCAAAAATTATTGGTTGAGTCATTGACGACCATGATAATCTTTGGGTCGATTTTGGGACCCCATTGAGCCACTTGAGAGTGATAATTACAATTTAGATTAATTAATTTAACAGGAAGACAAAATTGACATTAACAGAACTAGTTTAGTAATTAATTTTTATATGGTGGTACATAAGTCATATTTTAGACTATAAATATTATTTTTAAATATAAATATATTTCTTAAATTATAGTGATTTTTAATAATTTTCAGACATCGAATAATTAAAAATATTATTGACACAATAATGATGCATTATTTACCTCATTAATAAATGATTTAAATAAATAAGATTATAATGATTAAATTATTATCCAAAACATGTACAATTTAGATTGGATGAATTTATTTCGAATATGAGTCATCTTATATTATACCTTAATGATTTTTGGACCATTAAAAACTGAATATCATTATATAATAAAATAATGTTTTCACACTTTCCTGAAGAGCCCCTCCTCTCCCTTATAAAAGGATACCATTTCAATCCAATTCCCCACACCTCTCAAGACCATTGGATCGACAAAACTCTGTCCAATTAATCTCCCTACATCTCTCTCCTCCTCCTAAAAGCTTTAACATTGGTAGAAGGCACTTCAAGCTGTCCTTTGGTTCAATCCAAAGGGAGTTACCCAAATTAAAGGTAATGATTTCTCTTAAATTGATTTCTTTTATTTTACTTCTCCAACACCTAATATCTTTTATTTCCTTTATTTTACAACATAATAAGTATCCTAAATATATTATTATGTTGTTATAATATGAATTTGAACTACACGTACACACACCTCTATCTAATGGGTGAAAAACATAATGTTTCTGTTGATGGCAGTTTAACGCCTCACAAAACGATGATTGTTCAATTTGATCTTACCGCCTCTGATGGTGGACATTATGATGGAACTGTATTTATATGTGATATATATTATGTTTATGTTTCTTTTATTCTTCTGTAATTTTTATTTATATCATGCATTTTTTGTTTTCATTATTGGTAAACACAATAATCTCATTAGAGGAACTGCGGACTACCGCCCCCTCAAAGTGACATGACTCGTTAATTCCATATGTGGGACATATAAAGGATGGTGTTAATGATATTATATATGATATAATATATGATATTACACTGGAATTATAATATAACTATGTATAATTATGTTTTAATAATAAATAGAAATGAAAGTAGCGTTCATGCGTACGTACGACTTACTGTCTCCATGAATGTTGCAATTCATTTCTTAACTCTAAATGTTATGTACAATTATAAATAGATGTATATACATGATATGTTATATATATATGATATCTAAATCATGAATATCATTCTAGTTATAATGAACAATTGACCACATGATCAACATGTAATTATATGAAGTCCATTTTTGACTCAAGTAACAAATATCGACAAAACTACCATTATTAACTTAAATGATTACATAATGTTTATAACATGGTAATAAGATATATATGGAAAAATAAACATGAATTTTTTTTTAATGCAAGTAAAAATTAACTTTAGTTTATTATTCAGGATATTAAAGAACGAACGGGTCAAGTCGGACAAGAGGTAAGGGATTTCTTTATATCACTTTCAATTCCATGAGATTTCCATTGTTCACCGCTAATTAATTGAATGTGGTGTATTTTGTACTGCCAATTGATATATATTATAATGATTCTATTTATATTCATGTTATTATGTAAATCATTTGGTGGTTATTAACTTTTTTTCATACTACTAAGTTGATTTCAACGTGGTAAAGGGTTTCATCTCACTTTTATTATCTTGAGATTCATGATATATTTGCCACTATTTACATGTGTGTGGTATATGTATTTCCCAATATTTTACTCAATGAGTAATATAATTCAATCTATGGGTATTTAAATCTTCATTTTTTGATCATTCATTCATGTGGTGTTTGTTTTGGAAATTACAAAATCGGTAAGGGAACCATTCACCCTCCTCTTCATAAAAGAATTCATATTGTTATTTCTTTTAATCTAAATATTATTATGTTGGGATATTTTCTTCTATATCCTTATGGATGTAACATTTATGTCCAAGTGATGATATTTTCCTTTTTATCTCAACAAATCATTTTCTTAATTTTAAAGTGGTGTCATTAGGCTGTCAATTTTTTACAAGGGAACCTCTTAACCCAATTTCAATTATTTGGGTTCAACTGTACCTCTTGAACATGACATCCTATGAATTTGTGTGAATGGCCTATTATTTTTTTACACATAACATACACTTATATTGGGTGTAGTTATATTTTTCACACATAATTATGTGATTGAATAATCCTTAATTTTAGGATACCATCTTTATAAGGGATAATATCTCAATTTACATTTCCATTAAGACTTCACTATTGTTATGAACCAATTCACTCTTATATGGTGTATATACTGTGATTTGAAATATTATATCATGAATCCCTTTATTCCCTTTATATTATAATTTTCTGATTAAAATTTATTCATAAATAATTTGTATCCAAGCTTCTCTCTTTTTCCAAAAAATCATGTAACTAAAATATCGTTTTAAATGTTTTAATGATTTATTCCTCTAAATATTTATAATTAATGTCCATGTTTTAAAAATGGGTTTTATGATTTATTTATATGAATGTTAATGTTTTCAAATGATAATTTAAAAGTTTCAATGTGGTATGGGACACTTTGATTGAAAATTCTTTTTTTAAATTGTTTTGAAAATGATTTGATTTTTTATTTCAATATCATTATTGGATATAGTGGAATGTGGAAATGTTATCTTTATTTTATAATTGTGTTAGTTGTTATGATTATGTTATGGATATTAGGAATTTTTTATGTATATTGGTGGTTCTGTGATAAGCCTAGGGTTGGTGATCCCAAGATAGCTCTCCAATGCACTGGGTAACGTTTAGAGGTAAACAAGATGTTTCTCCTCAGAGATTTAGGGAATATACTATGATGGGTATTCCAAGTGTAACTCCCTATATTGATGTGATAACTATAATGTATGTTTGATATGTATTACATAAGTAACCTTTATGATTTATGATTTGTGTGTGTTATTCATAAATCTTATGATTTCATAAGGTATGTTATTATTGAAAAGTATGGTTTCATGGATTTGTATTTATTGTTGGGATAATGTTTTCCTTCCTTATTTTATTACATTTAATGAGCTTTTTTGATCATCCCATGTTTTTGAAATGTTTTCCACATGACATAAAGATGAATAGGGTCATGGATGGGATCATGGAAAAGTCATGTTTCCTAGAACATGGATCTAGACATGTGTCTTTTTTAGAGTTTTTATTTTATGAAAAAAATGGAGACTGAGTAGTAGTGTCTACTTGTAACATTCAAGTTGTTATGAAATAGTTATGGCCTACTTCACTAAAACTCTAAACCTGAAAAGATCCCTATTGTGAATTATTCATTTAATTCAATATTATGTAATGATTATGGTCAGGTCCTTATACTTGGACACTTATTACCTTCATTTTAATTAGATACATGGGAACACTAGTTGAGTGGAAAATAATGATATATGAATCACTTAATAATGTGTTGTGCATCACATGACCTTATTGAGTTATATCTACATATATAATCATTTATTGTGGTACATATTCTTTATTTCCAGGAAGCATCTATGATGTATGACATTTCGTATTAATCATTTTGTTCATGATCATGATCACCTCACTAATGAGGTATTGATACATGGGATAGTTCCTAAAGTGTTACTTCAAGGTGGTGCTACATCTATACCACGACACATAGATCAACACATGGTATGCAAGAAACTATCATGTGTGATTTTTAGTATGAACAACCATTTTTAGATTTAGAAAAATAAATACGTACGGTTTTGAGGAGAACCAAACCCATAGGTATCTATGGACTAGTGTGAGGTGGTGACATGAGTTTTCTGTGGGGTCTAGGTACAAACATATTAGTTGGGGGGTCCAATATGTAAGAGTTATTTGCATCTCAAAAAGAATATGGTGGGGTTTATTGACCCAGTCATTCGAGGAGATTACTCTATGATGGCAAAAATATGTGTTATGTTTTATATAACAGTTCTCACTAGTTACACTGAGAGTTATTCATATACAAGATATTATATAGCTCTAGTAATGAATCACTATAGTAGATGAATATTGACCATTCGTTCCAACCTATCTAGTTAAATGATGGATATGGTTTATGGGTAGTTTTTTAGGTCTCAGAAATTATAGTGTGGACCGCATATGGACATCTGAGCTAGTGTTATATCTCTATAAATTTCGACCTATGCTTGTGATATGAAGTAATATTTTGTGGTAAAAATTATTTTGGATGAGTTTATACAATAAGTGGTTGGAAATTGTGGTAAATCAGAAGCATATACATCCAAAGCAGGGATCTGACATCAGACCCATGGACCTTAATATGTTTTAAGTTTTAGAAGGGGGTCCCAGAATGAAAGGTCTGTAGTTTGGGGCTTGCAGTGTGGGTCCATTCAGCTGAGATAGATGTGTCTATCCTGGTGATATGATAAGGAACGTCTTGAATGTGATTTTAAAACAACTAGTATAGCTGACATAGACAACAAAGATGGGATGCTATGGAATAGGCAACAACAATTACTGACAAGTTATCATGGAATTAAAAGTGAAAAGGTGTAGGGAGATTAGTAGGACTTGGTTGATTATTTTACCTATTACCACCACCACCACTAGGTTATCAACACCAGGATTAGGAAGGTAGAGGATATGGGAGGCAAAAACTGTAGTCAATGGAAGAATATGACCAAGATACTATGGGAATGATTCGATGTGTTACATATTTTCTGTACAGATTATATTTAGTTCTAATAGACATGTGTTATTATAATTACTTACATTACACATATCATGATTTGTAATTACATATTCCAGTTGAACTATTGGATCGACCCTTACACATGCATACTCTTACAAGAATGTACTCGATGGTCATGCACGTATGCCAATTGTATTTCTTACAATTGTAGGTGAGAGTTTATGATGGAATCTCTTGGTAATGGAATCATTGTCGTTCAATTTCATTTATGGTATGGAATGGATTTAATAGTCCATGCCCATAAGAAACATTTTAGGTGATGTATGATGTGTGTATATAGTGAAAAAACCACATTTTTCTTTTCTTGCAAAAAAGAAACCCATCCAGTGTATGATTCACTTTTTCATTTAAGGGTGAATCTAATTTCACATTTGTTTGATAGCTTGACAGTTAGTGAAGAGGATTCTATGAGTTTCCATTTTCCTACAATGGATGGGGATTTCAAGGATATATTCCATTAGGATGATTCAATATTACTTATAAACTGAGAGATAGAATTTTTAATTGATTTCCATCCAAGGATGACACTAATATATGTTATAGTATATCATATGTCTCCCATTGAGCTTTGGGAGCTAATGTTTTTTGGGAAGAACTTCATAGGAATGTATATGTTAGACCAAATACTTCATCCTAGGTTTCCCAAATATTTTTTTTTCAAGAAGTCAGACTATAGATAGAGGTTGTGTGTGGACTGGTGATACTTAATCCAGGTGAATGTGAAGAACAAGTATACACGGCCAAGGATTTTTGAGCTCTTCGATCAGTTGTGAGGGACTTCATGGTTATAGAAGGTTGACCTTAGGTTATGCTTTATCAGGAAGAATGTATAAGATGAGGATATACCAAGGATGGAATTCATATGTCACTATGGAAACTATGAGTACATGGTGATGACTTTTCCAAGATGAACACCCCATCAATGATCAAGGGACTCATAACCCACATAGTTCATCACTTTATAGACTGGTTCGTGGTAGTCTTCCTTGATGATACCCTTCTCTACTCGGAATCCACAGAGGATCATTTGTGGCACACATTATTTTTATTGGACATAATTTAAGAGAAAGATATTTGTCAAATGATATAAATGTGTCAATTTTAGATGGATACAGACCACTTTTGTGACACATCATCTCAGCAATTAGAGAATATGTAGACCCATCCAATGTAGAAGCAAAGTTATATTAGGATCCACCAAGAGTGGGATGGAGGTGAAATTATTCCCTGGGTTGGACATCTATTACAAGGTATTCATTCCCAATTTCTCTTATATATTAATACCCATTAATGATTTGAACTAAATTATGATACCTTTTATATGGCTGAATTGCTGCCAGTATACTTTTACACAGTTGTGGAAGAGTTTGATGACATCTCCCAACCCAAGATTTCCAAAGGTGGGTATTGAGTATTTATTGTTATTATTTTCCTCATAAACTGGTATTTGTTGCATTTTGATGCAGAGGATGGAGATGATTTATTATGGTTAACATCTGTTGAGACTTCATAAGGAAAACTATGTTGTAATGATATTTAGTTATTAATGGTAGTTATATTTTTAAATATGTGTAGAGAATACTTGATTGTGAGTGATTTATCATCTACTGAAATCAAAAGTGTTTCATGTGCATATTTTATTAGAAGGATTTGTAATTTATACCGATGTGATTTCTATGGTTCCACTAAGACTATGAATTTTAAATTTGATATTATAATAGAAAGGGTGGTTCCTATAACAAATAATTTTTATTTAAATAATATTAATCAAATATGATGCCTCTTAATGTCTATATATTAATTTCAATATCCAATGGAGACATGTCCACTATGTAAATGAGCTTTACTAATGAGGATTTTTTGTGGAGCCCAATGGACTTTAATGCCTCTTACTATTCCACAATGACCTTTAAAGTGGATAGTTCCAAGATATATTGATTTTTAGGAATCACTGTGTATAATGATTGTATATGGCCATTTAATTGGAATATATTATACATCATCACAAGAAACAAACATCAATTGATACGAAAAAATCAACAGTGACATATGTCAAAGGAACACTACCTGCTATAACTAATGGTTAGACTAGGTTTGCTGCTAAGAACCACCTCCACCACTAATGTGAAGCTCATTACTCTTACATTTATTTTCATATAAGACACTAGAACTATCACTTTGTGGAAGACAATGTGATGAAAAGTTGATCATACCTACCATGATCATCTATCCCATCATAATATCACCTACCATCTCCGAATTTAAAGAAATATTTGTCATAAATAATTCAAATATTATATATAGTCGCAAACAATTTATACATGATTTTGGAAAGAACTTATCTTTCTTCACCACTTATGGTGAAAATCAACCAACTCATCAAACCAATTGGTTTGTTTAAAAATATTATGCTCCCCTTTCTTAAATAATACTAAATCTATAAACTTTGCGATAATCATAAACTCTATATGAAACTTCCTGAAGAAGAGGGTCTTGAAATGATTCTATTACAATCCCAAACTCTTATTTTATGTGTCCCTGAGTCCCACCATCTATTGGGACCACCACGTTCGAAATTGTTTCACATATTACTGATATTATTTGCTGTTTTTGAGAGTTCAAAGATTATTTCAATATTTTATAACATATAGTTGTCCTCTTTGGACCCACTCCTAACCTTAAATTATGATTGGTTCTTATATAGGAAACCCTGAGATCTATCCATTTCCCCTATAGGCCTATAGCTCATAAAAATAATCATGGTAATGTTTTACTTTATTGGTCTACAACACTAACTATTCACTCTAAATAATCTATATGATTTAGGTCCAATTGTGGATTCATTTTATGAGCTTCAACTCCACCTTTATTTGAAACCCATGAAAAAAGTTTCAGTGTCATAATACTAGAAACAATATTGAGTAAATTTTCAAATAACATGTTAAAATTTCTCAAAATAGAAAACCATATGAATATTATTGATACTAATATCATGTAATTATCATGTGAGAAATTCATCCCAACATTCCATTATTACAATATTCTTTTAAGGGAAATCGTTGGATAAAAACTAACTATATCCTACCACTCATGTCCAGTAAATATTATCTATCCTTTATAAATTCCCAATATTAAAAATAAATATTATATTATTCTATTTTTTCAATTAACCATTATAACACCAAACCCCAGTAACCCAGAGTCAGTGATATATTACATAGCATTGGCATGATACAAGGAATCATGTCCTGAAAGACCGATGAATTTAGTATTATTTGAAAGATGATACATACATAAGTTCCACATTACAACTTGAAATGAAATACAACACTAATGTATTCCATCAGAATCATCCAATCCTCATATATTATACCTGAAAGTAACTCATAATTATGTTCTTCATATCCTTGGAAAATGAAACATAAGAAAGATGTGAGATCAAATGCTCAGTAAGGGTATGAAAAATAGCAGAAGATAATATAAACATTATGCATGGTGAATAATTAAAAACACAAGCCTTTTCAAATGATAAACATGAACACTTTATTGTAGGAATATTATTTGAGTAAATAATTCTATTATAAAACATAGAACTGGGTATTTTACTAGTCAAATAACAACATGTACCATCATTATTATTTTCATAATGAGGGAATGTATAATTCCAGACTTTCTGAAACATCTTGTGAAGGCCTCATTCAGGACATTTAAAAATGATTTAGGCCTCGGTCCAAACTATATATCAAATGTGGAAATTTGTTGTCCAATTCAACATCTAATTGTCTCATGGGACCAACCGATGCACTAAGGAGCTATAGTGGGCTCCACCCATCACATACTATGTCCAATACATTCCTCATATTAAAAGGTTAAAACATAACATAAACATTAATATTAAAACTAGCATAAAAAATGTCAATACTATAACCATAGACCATGAATGGTATAAAAATAACACATCCACAGTCAAACATATCACAAAACCTTCAAAAAAATGGAAGATTTGTATCATAATAAATCAACTTCAAACAAGTTTACAATCTATCAAAGGATTTTGGAATAGATGAAATAAAAATTATTAGAAAGAAATACCACATTCAATTTTGAAACCATTAAAGAATCACATAATTATAAAAGAAAACAATTATTTTGAAAATATTCTTATAATATTGTAAGGGAAGTTTTGATGATGTTATAACGGTAGAAAATAGCCACACCCACTTTACAAGTTAAAATAAAGAATCTTATCTTAATTTTTGTCAAATGGGTCATAAAGTACATTGTTTGGAAGATGATGAAAAGATTCCATTCAAATCATATAAGACGAATAAGGGAATAAATTACTTTAACACCTAGTCTAGATAATAGTAAATTATTTTTTGAAATAAATATTTATGAAAACATGGATGTGGATGATAAAGAGGTTCCAGTAGATACTTGCGTAAAAAACCTCGGATAATAATGTGATTATGAAATTAACCCTTACCTTGTACTTTTCCTTGGTCTAGGGTACATTAACCTCCAATATAATAGTTAAATAATTGTTATTAAAATATAAATGATCTATATACAAAAATATGATATCATATATGATCCTCTAATATTGCTTTGTAAATAATATTTTAGTAGTATCATCATTTCAGGAGTTAACTGATTTTTTTATTTTATATACTTGGATACATATGCCATGTTCGATATGGATAGGATGTATTTGATTCTTATATATAATGATATTATGTTCATAAAAATTATTTTTTGTCATCAAACTAAAATTATTCTTGAATGGTTACAATGGGGAAGAATCATATCACGTTCGTGGAGAATGTAATCTATACGTATGCATGAGCGTCAATATTATTATATTGATAGATAAATAATATGTAATTAGATGTTATATCATATATATAGGATCATTAACATGTTATATTTGGCATTTTCATTAGTTATAATAATTAATATTCCCATCCAAATAAATAAGTGTTTGAATAACAAACTACACCACGACGTGGAGATGGTAAACAGTACGTACACACGTATGGTGACTTTTTCATTTATAGGACTGATAATATAACAAACAAGTTTGTACCATTTTAATAATAAAATCAAATTATATAAAAGGTACTTGATTTATTTTTTTGGTATAGAAACATAAAATAAAGAGGATGTGGAAGAATAAAAGAACTTGAAATATGTGATGAAATAGTTACCTCTTCTTCATGTTCTTCCTTTAGATTTGATCAAAAGGGGTCCTTAGGATAGATTTCTGACCAATGTAAGGACTCTATAATGAAGGGAGGAATGTTGGGAGTATATTTGGGAAGATTTTGTCGTGGCCAAATGGCTTTGTATGTGTTATTTTTAGAGAAGGGGATGTGCCCTTTTATTAGATAGGTGAGTGTCACTTTAGGAAAAGTGTGGAATATTATTTCATAATAAAATAATTTTGGGTTTATAATGGCTCAAAATTGATTAATTAAGATGCTTAGGTGGTTTTGGAATGATGTAATCTGGACCAACATGTTTTAGAAAGGTTTAGGTCACCTTATTAACATAATATTTTATATTTAACTCTTAGTTAAATAGTTATACATTTAACATGTATCGTTGTTTTTTTATATTATATAGTTAATATACTAAATATAAACTTCCAAGAGAACCCCATGTTGTTAATTATTAATATATATAACCTCATCTAATTCATTTGTCAGATCCATTGATTTTTATGAATATTATATCAATTAATAATATAGTATTTGTTTTAAAAACTCAATTATGTCAATGTAGACACTATTTATTATTTTATTTTATAGAAAGCCATTAAAACATTTTTACATCGAATAAAATATGTTTAACCTACCAGGATATGTCATATTAACCTTGAAGATAAGTGGAATTCATCAAAAGTCTCAATTTACATTTATTTGGACATTTATAATATCAAATATTTTAATATTTCTTTAATAAGGTAATCACTTCATCATCATTGTTTCATAAATAAATTAAATTATTTAATGTCTAAAAATTATAACTAAAATACTAATATGAAGGACATATTTTTAGATTTATAATTAATATTTATAGTCTAATTTATATTTTGTGTACCCCTAGATTAAAAATGGTTTAGTTTTTAAACATTGAATTTAACTCTTTTTTTAGGCAAAGCATCTGCATTTATTAAGAGAAAGAAAAAAAGAACAACATAGGGGCAGATGGGGTCAAACAACAAACATGCCCTCATCCACCAAGAGCAAGTCTAGAGATCATAAAAAGACATGTCGTTTCCATAATCAGAATCACCAGCAGTCTCCCACTCAGATTGAGACTTGTCCCTATTGAGGATTTTCAAGATATCCAAATCCACTTTCCTTGACACCTTGGACGACGATCTGGTAGACACAGTTCAAGGTACATTAGTATAATCCTTACGTGGTCTCCTCTTAAGGGGAGGACCTTCACTTTCAGTAGTCTTTGACTTGCCATTCAATATTGCATCCTTATAAGAGGCATGACCACCATTGCCCGAGACCCTGATCGGGGAGCGCGCCTTCCCCTGTTCATCTTCAGAAATGTTCCCCCATTTCTCAGGTAACTCAGATGACTGAAAATGCTTCTGGATTTCATGTTGAAAATCATCATGAAGCTGCACATCACCTTGCTTAGAGACATCAACCTGGTGAGAATCAGGGATCACCCGTTCTGGAGTCCGCAAAGGGATGTCCTCAGCTAGAGGAACCTCTTTAGCCAAATCAGATCGAGTATAAGAAGGGCCACTACGAGCCTCCTTCGGAGAATCATCAATAAAAATCCCTTTACCATGATCAGGAGCCGACTTTAGAATTGTGTCACCATCATGAGCAGAAGACTTTGGAAATATCGAATCCTTCAGGTTGGATTTCCTGCGACAGAGGACTGTTGAATGTCCTCTCACACCACATTTCTCACAAGACATATTCTTCCGGCATAATTCTAAAGAGTGTCCAACAGCCATGCATACATTGCAGAAAAGAGGCTTTTTTTCATACTCAACATCAATTTGAATGTTATCAGAAGGGGTGGAAAGAGTTACCTTGTCGATCAAAGTAGAACTAAGATCAACCTCCACCAACATCCTAGCAAAATGACCAAACCGAACATCCTCAGTTTCTTTATCAAGCCGAATGGGAGTCCCAATTGCCATGCCAATATCATGCAGAATTTTGGGATGCCAGAGGACCCAGTTGAGCCCATGCAAACGAATCCAGAGCTGAGAAAATGCATTTCGTGCACGCGAGACATTAAAATCCATAGACCATTCATGTAAATGCAACCATCCAGGTTTCAGAAACAAGGTTCCAATGCTCCATGCCCGAAGCTTCAAATCAGAAGATGGAAAAAGACAATGAAAAAATCCTCGACCAAGAGAAACACACTTCCAGTTAGAAAAGCCCCACAAATTTGAAATTCTGCAAGTCAGGTCTTCAAGCTTCCATGGATTAGCACCTTTAGGAAGAACAATACGCGCAATCAAAGAATTTTTACCCATTGACATTCGCTCTGCAAGCGCGCCAGGGTTAGCTTCAACATGAGCCGAAGAACCCTTACGAAGAATTCTGCTCGGGCAAGAGTCCGTGAACAAACCCAATGAACAGGATCCATCTTGCTTCAACCGGGAATTTCTGGCCCGCACCACGCCATTACCAAAATCCTGAAACACAGAAGTGGTATCTACCACAACACCATCTCGATGCCGCGGAGCACCATGCTGCGCGCCAATCCGCAAATCTGCTTGCAACATGGACTCCGATCCGACTTGAGGAACCGCAGTTGAAGAATCTGCCGAGGTCTTCGATTTCGCCAAAGCATCCACCATATTCGCAGATCCGGCAATAGAATCCGAAGCCGACTTAACACCAGCCGGGAAACGCGAAGACACCGCAACCTTAGGGTTTCTAGAAACAGCCGGAGACCGTGCGCCATGAGTAGAAACAGAGGAGTTTAACGCCAACGACGCACCACCGGGATCATTGAGACAATCGAACCCGAGAAAGAATGGAATTGCCATGACCGAGCAGAAACCCTAGAAAACTCCATTGACGCGGAGGAGAGAGCCCGCCGCCGCCCACAGCGCCATCTCCTAGGGAACGTTTCCTCGTTGAATTTAACTCTTTTAACTCTTCTTTAAATATAATAATAATAAATGTATTAATATAATCCATGTGGACCAATGGGGGACATATTTAATTTCTAAGGATGTTTTTGGTCAAATTATACTTGACTAATATAATTAGGAATTGTGTTATGGTAATTTTGAAATCATTGTTACCCTTAATTTCCCAATTAACTTTTAACTATGGTAAATAAATGTCAAAAGTTACTACTGACCAAAACTTATTTTAATCTTATTCATCCACATTTTACTAATTTTTATTTACCATGTGTCTCAGATTTTTAAAATTCAACTAACATAAGAAGTAAAATTACGTTTTATGAAAATTTGCAAATTCTTATAGGAGGTGGTTAAAAGACGGTAAAAATTTCAATAAAAATTATCTATATGTAAACATACTATAAAATGACTCAAACGAATTACATTTTACTTATATAAGTATTATGAATCTATTTTGACCTAAAATAAATGTATATCATATACACAAAATTTTAAATAAAATGTCGGTTTTAACCAATAACGTAGTGTTTTTCACTATTCATAAAAAATTGAACTTTTTCAGAAAAATACCAAAAAACCAACGTAAGAAAATTTCTATATTCTGAATTCAAAAATGAAGTCAATTTTGAATAATAAAATTTCCAAATGTGTGTATTACTATTCATAATGACTAGTTTTATTTCTCATGGTGTGTTAGAATCTCAAAGTTGATTACAATGCTAGCTAATGCATTATTCAAAGAGAAACGTACTTTGGAAGCTTTGGCTGTCACATTCATCCCTCCATCAAATAACTTTTTTTCTCAAAATTTCTAGAATACTATCGCAAAAAAATATTTGGATGGTTCTTCATCATAAGTTCGTCTAGTTCCCGTGTTGCCACTTCTATTTTATGGTTCCTACATAGAAGTTTTACCAGATGAGTCGTCCTGTTTCACAGCCCTTGTTCCATGGTATCAAGAACATTGACAAGGTCTTCACAATAAGATAGATCAGGTTCCAGTTCAATTTCCTCATAGGTTAGTACATGCATTGGGTCATTCATGTATTTTCTCAACAGTGATACATGGAACGCACCATGAACTTTGGAGAGACTTGGAGACATTGCCAAATGATAAGCTACAACTCCAATTTGTTCTAGAATTTCGAAAGGTCTGATTTATCTGGGACTCAATTTACCCTTATTACCAAAACATATAACACCTTTCAATGGAGAAACCTTCAAGAAAATATGGTCTCATACATGAAATTTCAAATCCATCCGTCGGATATCGACATTGCTCTTTTCCCTAGATTGCACTAATTTGACATCGGTTTGGATAATCGTCAATTTTTCCATTGTTTCCTCAACATGTTATAGGCCTAATGTTTTCTTTCACCAACATCATCCCATCAAGATGGTGTGCGACATCTTTTTCCATATAACGCATCATATGGTCCCATCTTAATAAATAATTGAAAGCTATTATAAATATAAAAATTCTACCATTGGTAAATATTGATCCCACATACCGTGAATGTCAAGTGAGAAAGATCTCAATATTTCTTTTAAGGTTTTAATTGTTTGTTCTAATTGTAAAACAGTTTGAGTGTGGTAGGAATTGCTAAAACTAAGTTAAGTATCTAGGGCTTTTTGAAGACTTTTCTAGAATCTTGATTGAAAAAGATGATCATGATTAAAAAAATAGATTTGGGTAATCCATGACTTCTTACAACATCATTAATATACAGTCTTCTTAAATGTTCAAATGTTAAATATTCTCTTATAGAAAGAAAATGTACTGACACTGTAAGACAACCAACAATGACCCATATTGCGTCATTCCTTATATAAGTCTTTGGTACCCCAAACACAAAGTCAATCATAATATCATTTCATTTCCACTCAGGTATGGGAAGAGGTTTCATGACTCTTCCATGTTGTATCCTTCCAGCTTTCACCTGTTGAAAAACAATACATCTTGACCCAAAATCAGCAATCTCCCTCTTCTTGTTGTCCAACAATAAATGTTCCTTAAAATGTCTATACGTCTTTCTTCTCACTTTGTGTATAGATAAATTGGAGCAATGAGGGTCATCGAAAAATTCCCTTGGTAGATGAGGTATATCGGGTGTAATGCCCCGACCCCAGTTACCTAGAGTCGGTGCATTATTACATAACATTGGCATGATCACAAGAAAGATCAAATCTCGAAAGACCGATTAGTTTAGTAGCCTTAGAAACAATAGATATATTCATAAAGTTTTACATTACATCATAAAAATGAAAACTGCAACAACATAGTCTCTATAGTCTACACTCTTACCCCTCATACTATCCCTAGAAGTCATTCATAATTTACTTCTTCACATCCTGGGAAAAATAAAACATAGAAATGGGGTGAGCTCAAATGCCCAGTAAAGATAACAATATAGCGGAAACTTTCATTAATAAAAATAAACATTTAATGCAATGTATAACTAAAACAAAAGCCTTTTAAACTTGAACTTCAACAGAGTATGGAAAAAAATGAAATAATTCCATTTACTTATTCACATGGTTATTCCGCTAATCAAATAATCACATGAAATATCAATAACCACTTTCATAATGGTGGAATGCATAATGCCAGACTATCATAAACACATATCTCAGGTCTTGTGCCAAGACTACCAATAAGATTTTGTCAAGGCCCTGTGCCAAGACACTAGTTTGTCTCATGAGACCTACTGATGCATCGAGGATCCATAGCGGGCTCCGCCCATCACATATTAAGTCCAATGCATTCCCATATGAAAAGGTTTAAACATAACATAAACATTCGTAAAAAAACTAGAATACGAAATGTAAATACTTCATCCATAAACCATGAATGGCATAAAAATAATACATCTACAGTCAAACATATCACAAAACCTTCAATACAATATAAAAGATTTGTATCATAATAAATCAACTTCAAATAAGCGTAAAATCCATCAAAGGATGTTGACATAGATGAAATCAAAACTCTTTTTAGAGAAATATGTCTTTATATTTTGAAATAATTTAAGAGTCATATATTTATAAAATAAAACATTTTCTATGAAAATATTCTTATATGCTTGTAAGGGAAGCTTCGACGATTTTCTAACGGTGGAAAATAGCTGCACCCGCCGTATAAGTTAAAAAAATTCTTACCCCAATTCTGTAGAAAAGGTTTAAAGGACCTTGTTTGGAAATCGACGGAAAGATTCCATTATAATCCACTTATAAAATTCAACATGGTTATAAATGACTTTAACCCATAGTATAGTAAATAGTAAATTTTTTTCGAAATACATTTTTAAGAAACATGGATGTGGATGATAAAGAAGTCCCAGTAGATTATTACGTATAAACAACCTCAGATAATGAAGAAATTGCGAAATAAACCCTCACCGTGTTCTTTTACTTGGTTGATGGTAGGTTAACCTCTTTCATAATGGTGAAATAATTGTTATTAAATTATACAATAATTATATAAATTAATATTATATCATATATGATCTTTTAGCATTGATTTGTTGATAATATCTTATTATTATCGTTGTTTCGGGTGTTGACATACTCATTTTCTTTTATATGTTTTGTTATGTAATCCATGTTTGTCATGGATAGGTTGTATCTTAATCATATACAAAATGATATCAAGTCCATAGATACTATTATTAATCATCAAATGAGAATTATACTTGAATGGATACGAGGGAGAATGAATCTCATCGCGTTTTTGGAGACGGTAGTCCGTACGTACGCACGAGAGACAATATCATTCTTCGGATATTAAAATAATATATAATTGGATATTATATCATATATAAATAATCATTATCATTTTATACTTATTATTTACTTGAATTACACATCATTATTATACCCATCTAAATAATAATTTATTGAATAACAATTACACCACGACGTGGAGACGGTAAGCCGTACGCACGCACGTATGGTGACATGTTATTCAAAGGATGGATGAAATAATGAATATGGTTGTACCATATTTATAATAACATCACAGTATATACAAGATACTGGATTTATTATTTTATAATGGTAATAACAAAGAAAGAAGATGTGGAAGAAAAAAGGAACTTGAAAAAGGGTGGTGAAATCATTACCTCTTCTTCGGGTTCTTCCTTTTGATTTGATCAAAAGAGATTCATAGTTTGGCTTTCTGACTACAGTAAGGCCTCTAGGATGAATTTATGGAATATTAGAGAGTATTTGGGCAGAGTTTGGCCGATCCAAATGGCTTTGAAGGTGTGAATTAATGAGAAGTGGGAGTGCCCATTTATAAGAGGGGTGAGGGGCACCTTTGGAAAAGCTAGAAATATTTTTTTATAATAAATTCATATTCGGTTTTTATTGGCTCCAAAGTGGATTATTTAAAGATTGAGGTATTTATGGGTTGAAAACCACTCAAAAAATACAATTTAGACAGTTTTGGGTCATTATATTAACCTTATCTTTTAGTTTTAACTCTTAGTTAATTAGTTTGACACATACCATGTCACTTTGTATTTTTATATTATATAGTTAATAAACATACTATATACCTCCAAGAGACACCCAAGTGGTCCATTAATGATACACCTATCATGTTATAAGTCTCTTGGCCAAATTTTAGATTTTTGGTAATTGAATATCAATTAATAATATAATATTTATTTTAAAAACTCTTTTATGTCAATTTTGACACTTTTTGGAAAATTGATTTTTGTGAAAACCATAAAAAACGATTACTTCAAAAAATGTTAATTAAATCCTTAATAACATGTCATATTAACCTAAAAAATTAGTTTTATTCATAAAAAGTCTCAAATTATATTTATTTAGGTATTTAGAATATCAATTATTTTAATTTTTCACTATTATGGTAATTACAGCATCATCATTGTGTCATAATTAAATTAAATTATTTAATGTCTAAAAATTGTAAATAAAATACTATTATGTAGGAAATATTTTTATAATTCTAATGAATATTTAAAATCAAATTTACCTTATTTATAACCGTATATTAAAAAAACTTTTGTAAATAAACATTGATTTTAACTCTTTTAACTTTTCTTTGAATTAAATAATAATAAATGTCCTAATCTAATCCAAGTGGACCTAAATGATAATATATTATTCCTAAGGTTTTTTTTGGTCTAATTTGGCGTATCCAATAGAATTATGACATGTGTTAGGGTAATATTAATATAATTTTTACCATTAATTACCCTATTTACTTTTAACTGTGGTAAATAAAAGTAAAATGTTTCAATTCACCAAAAATTATATTCATCTCATTGAACAACATTTTACTCCTTGATATTAACCATGTCTCTAGGATTTTCGAAATTCCACTCACAGAAGTGGTAAAATTATATTTTATGAAAAATTCGGTTTTTTAACTACCACTTAGTGGTTTCACTATTTATCAAAAAATGAATTTTTTCAGAAAAATACCAAAAATTCACCCTAGTCTAATTCTGATATTGCGAATCCAAAAATGAAGTCCATTTTGAAAAATAAAATTTTTAAATTTCAAAAAATGGGTATTAATATTCATAACGTCTAGTTTTATTGGTTGTGGTGTGTTTGAACTCGATGTTGCGTACAACACACGCTATTGCATTATTCAAAGATATGCGTACCGTAGAAGCTTGGGGTGTTACATCGGGAACACAATGTCTCTTCCCATATTTGAAAATTCCATCTTCATAATCGAATTCACTCAGTATACCTTCATTTATAGCTTTAATCTTCTTTGGAAACTCGTCGTCATTAGTCTTGGAACTCATTATCCTTTCTCGTAACGATGGTTTGGAAACCATTTGAAAAATTATTGATCTTTCCCCTTACATGGTTATTCCGATATCTATATTTTCTATATCCTTGAAAATATAATTCTGTTCAACTCTCATCTTGTACAAAACACTATGTTACTTTCAACTCAAAGTTTCTACCACCATATTTTCCTTCCCCTGGTGGTGGGGTATAGTAAAATCATAATCTTTGAGTAGTTAAAGCCATCATCTTCGCCTCATGTTGAGTTATTTCTACGAGAAGATATACATAAAACTCATGTGATCAGTATAATTCTCACATTTTTCACCACATATTTATTGTCTCCATATTTTTATATAAAATGTTATTGTAGCTAACTCAATATAATGAGTAGGGTAGTTATTCTCATGAATTATTAACCGTCATGACGCATAGGTAATAACTTTGTATTTCAGCATAAGGACACAACAAAGTTCTTTCTTTGAAGAATCACTGTAATTAACAAACCCATAATTCCCTGATGGTAGTGTAATGATAAGTGCAATAAATAATATTCTCTTCCGTTATTCAAAACATTCTTCAGACTCTTTTGTACACAGAAATTTAACCCCTTTACGTGTGAGCTTGGTTAATGGGTTAGCCAACATGGAAAAATTATGGACGAAACGTCGATAATAACCTGCTAAACCAATTAAAATGTGTGCCTCAGTTATACTCATTAGTGCTGGCCATTCCTGGATTGCCTTGGTCATTGAAGGATCAAAATCATTTCCATCCTTAGAGACAATATGGACAAGAAAATAAATCTCATAAGTCCATAATTCAAACCTGCTAAACATCCTAAATAATTCATATCATCTAAGAGTCTTTAAAATAATGTGCAAGTGATTTTCATGATATTTGTTGGTTTTAAAGTATACCGTGATATCATAAATAAATACCACTAAAAATTTATCATGACATTCCTTGAAAACTCTATTCATTAGATCCCTGAATACAGATGGTGCATTTGTCAATCAAAAAGGAATTATTGTAAACTCGTAATGCATATACCTAGTTCGAAATGCTGTTTTTAGAATCTCTTCCTTCTTCACACACAACTGATGACATCTAGATCTATGGTCAATCTTTGAAAAATATTGAGCTCCATTAATTTGTTAGATTAAATCATCAATTCGGGCTAGGGGATACCTGTTCATTATTTTTATAAAATTGATCTCTCTATAGTCGTTGCACTACCACATAGATTTGTCTTTATTCTTAAAAAATGGAAAGGGTCTCCCATTGGAGATACTCCAGGGAAAATAATTCCCTTATTACTCGATTCCTCTAGTTGTTTATTTAGTTCAACTAATTCCATAGTTGAAATTCAATAAGATGTATTTGATATGGGCATTGAACAAGGATTTAAATCAATGGAAAACACAATTTCTCGTTCTGGATGATGACCAGGTAAATCCACTAATAACACATAATCATATTCTTGCACAATAGGTATATACTCTATTCGAACATTCATTTCATCATCCATAATTATTTCATTCTCATCCTCCCCAATAATTTAATTTATTAGAGATAATTGGGGTGGATCAAGATAAAAAATAGATGGTGACGTCTCTACTCTAAAGAGAAGGTACTCCTTATCATCATCAAGAATGGTAACCTTCTTCTTATTACAATAAATATTCACATCCGGGTCTAAAAGCCAATCCATACTGAGGATTATATCAAATTCAATCCTTGGTTTTATGGTTTGATTAGTAGATAAATAAAATTGATATTCCTTTATGGGGACTGATTCACAAGACATTGTTGCAATGATACTTCCCTAAGGAGTTGTGACTCTCAACTCCCTTGTTAAATAAAATTGAAAATATCTAATTTTCATAGAAAACAGGGAAGATATGTAACAATGAGAAGATCCAGAATCAAATAAATCCTTAGATAAACATGATGAAACCATTAAATAACCTTCCACCATGTCTTTCAGAGATTCAACCTCAGTAGTAGTGATCATATAAGATTAGACTTGATCCCTTTGCCTTTTATGAGGTATTTTTTCCCAAAAACATTGGAAATTCATTTGCATAATGTCCCATCTACATGAAATTATAGTAGTGAAAATTGGTAGCATCTTCCTTCCCCTTACAATCACAGGAAAGGTGGCCTTTCTTTCCACATTTGTAGCATATGCCTTTTCCTATTAGACAAGCACCAGGGTTCTTCCTTCCATAATTATCACAGGGTGGAAATTCAACACTTCCCATTTTCCATGTTTCCTTATTTCCATTCCCAGAGGGTTCAACAGATCTCTTCTTCTCTTGCATTTCATTAAAGTCATAATACATAGAGAATTACTTTTCTATCTTGATAGCACATGAGAAAATATATTCATATAATGAGAAGGATTGTGAGAGTAATGGTTAATGGGGATGTGGTTTTTACCCATCAAAGAAATGATCAATATTATTTCTTGGGTTACGTATATAATCTGCATAATGTCTTGCAACCCTTGCTAGTTAGCCTCATACTATACAAAATTCTCATCAACATTTTTCCACAAAATAAACAATTGTCTCACCATATCCGCTCAATGGTTTTGAGGAATGTATTTTTCTATTTAATCCTTTTTAAACTCCCCCATTACATATTTGATACTTATTACTCTTCCTTTGTGTTTTGAATCAATGTCCACCATTGATCTGCATCTCCAATGAGGTGATAAACTGCCATGACAACGTTTTATCTTTTTCTACTCTCCAAAGAATGAAATATTTTATCTAAGGAACTTATCCATTTCTCATCTACTAAAAGAATACGGACTCTCATTGAATGTTAGTGGTTTTTTCCTCTTGAAATGTTCTAACATTGATCCTATGCGTTGTGGATCCGGGTGCTCCATACAGGTAAAGTTATTATTCATAACCTGAGTGAGTTGTCCCAGTATGGTGATAAGCTGATCAGCTCTAGTTGCATCACCATCTCCACTATAATTATCTTTATTAGTATGGAAATCCCTACATGGATTACATGCATTGATACGATTTCCATTCCTTCCACTAGTTTCCATTTCTAAACAATGGCATATGGTAGATTAGATTAGGAATCTTAATACATTATTTCAACCTTGTAAAATAGTTAAAAAAATTGAACTGCTCATGGATATAATGTATAATCATAAAAATGTTTTCTTTGAAGATATATATAATCATAAATCCTTCATAATGGTTTGTAATAAAAATGAGAATTATCCTATGAAAATCCCCCATGAGTGTTGTAACCAATAGTGCACCAAGGCCCATTGTCGTGGACCAGTTCCCATTCAAGTTTTGATCAAAGTAGTGTTTTTGGGTTTTACCCTTAGGTAAATCTATGCCAGAGCCACCTCTACCTGCTCGTATCCAGATAGGGATGTATTTCATGGAAAACTCAAAAAATCTCTACAGTACCAAAATTTTAAGAAGTTCTTCTATACTAATCCTCAATGTCTATCTTAGGGTAATTTTCTCTAATTAGGGCATTTCAAAATCTAGATTCCAATGATTTTACTAAACTTCCTTTGATACCAACTGTAACTCCCTTACTCCAGTTACCCAATGTCGGTGCTTTATTACATAAAATTGGCATGATACATGGAATTATGTCTCAAAAGACCGATATGTTTAGTATTATTGGAAGTAGGATAATACATAAGTTCAACATTACAACTTGAAAACAAATATAACACTAATTTATTTTATTAGAAACATCCATTCCTCCTAGATTGTGCATGTGAGTCAATCATAACTAACTTCCCCATATCCAGGTAAAATGAATTATAAGAAAGGGGAGAGCTCAAAAGCTCAATAAGGGTGGGAAATTCAGAAAAATATTACATATACATTAGGCATGGTGAATAATTGAAAACACATGTCTTTACAAATAAAAAACATGAATACGTTATTGATGTAATATGATATGAGTAAATAATTCCATAATAAAACATATTCATGAGTATTCTACTAGTAGAATAACAACATGAACAATCATTACTATTTTCATAATGATGAAATGTATAATGCCGGACATTCTGAAACATCATGTCAAGGGCTCGGCCCAGATGTCTAAAAATGATTTACGCCTTTGACAAAAACATATATCAAATTGGGAAAGGCCTCATCCAATTCCACATCTAATTATCGCTTGAATCTTACTGATGCATTGAGGAGCTGTAGCGGGCTCCACTCATCACATACTATGTCCAATAATTTCCTCATACGAAAAGGATGAAACATAACATAAATATTTATATTAAAACTTGCATATAAAATTTCAATACATTAACAATAAACAATTAATGGTATAAAAATAACACATACACAGTCAAAAATTTCACCAAACCTTAAATACAATATAGAAGATTTGTATCAAAACAAAACAACTTCAAATAAGTTTAAAATCTGTCAAAGGATGTAGACATAGATAAAATGAAATCTATTTGAAAGAAATGCCTCTTTATATTTTCAAACCATTTAAGAGTCACATAATTATAATAGAAAAAATTTATTTAGAAAATATTCTTATAATCTTGTAAGGGAAGCATTGATGATTTTATAACGGAAGAAAATAGCTGCACCCGCCGTATAAGTTAAAAAACATTCTTACCATAGTTTTTTCGAAAAGGTCATCAAGTACTTTGTTTAGAATATGACGAAAAGATTATTTTAAAATCATATGTGGTCAAATAAGGGTATAAATGACATTAAACTATATTCTTGTAAATAGTATTTTTTTTTTGAAATACATTTTTAAGAAAACAAAGATGTGGAAGATATAGAGGTCTCAATAGATACTTACTTATAAAACCTCGGATAATAAAGAGATTGTGAAATTAACCCTTACCATGTACTTTTTGTTGGTTGAGGGTATGTTAACCACCTGTATAATATTTAAATAATTGTCAATAAATTATAAAAGTACTATATACATAAATATGATATCGTACATGATCCTATAATATTGCTTTGTTAATAATATTTCAGTAGCATCATTGTTTTGGGTGTTAACTGATTTGTTTTCCTTTATATGTTTGGTTACGTAAGACATGTTTGTTATAGAGAGGATGTAATTGATTCATATAAATAATGATATTATGTTCATGAAACTAATTTTTAGTAATCAAATTAAAATTATTCTTGAATGGTTATAATGTAGAAATTAATCTCATCGCATTCGTAGAGACCGTAATTCGTACATACGCACGAGTGACAATATCATTATATTGATGGGGAAATCATAAGTAATTGGATGATATATCATATTTACAGAATAATTATAGTGTAATAATTATTATTTAAATTAGTTATACTCATTATTATACACATCTAAATAATGAAGTGTTTGAATAACAAACTACACCCCAACGTGGAGACGATAAGCCGTATGTATGCACATATGGTGACTTTCTCATTTATAGGATGGATAGAATGACAAATATAGTTTTACCATATTTATAATAACATCACAGTATGTAGAAGGTAATAGATTTATTATTTTGTTATTGATGCAACAAATAAATAGGATGTGGAAGAAGAAATGAACATGAATGAGGTGATGAAATATTTACTTTTCTTCGGGTTCTTGCTTTTGATTTGATCAAAAGGTCCCATTATGTTGGCTTTATGACCAAAGAATGTCCTCTGGCGTGAAGAGATGAATGTTGGGAGGATATTTGGGTAGATTTTGGCCGAGCCAAATGGATTTGTTGGAGTGATTTTGAGGGAAGGGAAAGTTCCCTTTTATAAGAGCTCTGAGGGACACTTTAGGAAAGGCATGAAATATTATTTTATAATAAAATCATTTTTGGTTTCTAATGGTTCCAAAATAATTTATTTAGAGGATAAGGTGGGAATGGGAAAAAATCTCAACCAATAGTTTTCAGACCGATTTAGGTCGCCATATTAACATTATCTTTTAGATTTAACTCTTAGTTAAATAGTTTGACATTTACCACATCTCTTTGTATTTTTATATAATATGTTTAATAAACATACTATAAACTTATAATAGAACCCCAAGTGGTCCATTATTAATATATATAACCATATATAAGGATTTTTTTCGAACCTTATATTTTTATGAATATTATATCAATTAATAATATAATATTTGTTTTACAACTCAATTATGTAAATTTTGACACTATTTAGTATTTGTTTTTTAATTCCATTAAAACATTATCACATAAAATAAATTTTTTAATCCAAACCTAGAAGAAAACTAGTGGAATTCATCAAAAAACTTAATTTACATGTAATTTGATATTTATGATATCAATTATGTTAATATTTCATTAATTAGGTAATTACTAAATCATCATTGTGTCATAAATAAATTAAATTATTTAATGTCTAAAAAAAATAAATATAATAACATTATGTAGGAAATATTTTTATCTTTCTTAATGAATATTTATAGTCTAATTTATATTGTGTGTAACCCTATATTAATATTGATTTAGTTATTAAACATCGAATTTAACTATTTTAAATGTTCATTAAATAAAATCATAATAAATGTCCAAATATAATCCATGTGGACCAAAGGAGGTCGTATTTTATTCCTAATGTTATTTTTGGTCGAATTATACTTATCCTATAGAATTAGGACACGTGTTAGGGTAATTATGATATTATTTTTACCCTTAATTACCATTTTTTTAACCATGTTAAATTAATGTCAATAGTTACTATTCACCAAAAATTATTTTCATCTTATTGAACCAAATTTTTCTTACAGATGTTAACCATATCTCTCAGATTTTTGAAATTAGTCTCATAGAATCAATAGAATTATGTTTATTTAAATTCGCAAATGATCCTAGGAGGTGGGTAAAAGATGGTAAAAAGATAAATTAAAATTTTCAAATATCTAAACCTATAATAAAATGAATCCAATGAATTAAATTGAACTTATATAGGTATTGTGTATTTATTTTGACCTAAAATAAATTGAAATAAAATAAACAATGATTTGAATAAAAATTCACTTTTAACCAATAACATAGTATTTTTCACTATTCATCAAAAATTGGATGCATTCATAAAAATACGAAAAATTCACCCTAAGCTAATTTCGATATTCCAAATTAAAAAATGAAATCCTTTTTGTAATAGAAAATTTATAAAATTTCAAAAAATGGGTATTACTATTCATAAGGGATAGTTTGATTGGTCGTGGTGTGTTAGAATCTCAATGTTGCGAACAATGAAAGCTATTGAATTATTTAAAGGGAAACGTACCACAGAAGTTTGGGGTGTTACAAACAACATCAGACACACTCAAAATTTTTCACCCCAACCTAATCCTCAATATACCCCATTTATGTTCCAGATCCCCAAAGGATGACGATAAACACCTGGTCATCAATAAAAAAATGAGGCTAGGATATCACCAAACATTATAAGGATGATATTGAATATATATATATATACATAAAAATGAAAAGAAATTCAAAATAAAATTAAATATATGTGGCATAAATAAAAAAAATAAGAGACACAACCCTTAATTTTCTACATTGGCCCAATTTGCTAGTCTAAATGGACAATAAAACTAATATAAACTGATGAATCTATATCATTATGAGGGTAACATTAAAAATTATAACAAAAAAATACCTAGACCAAGATGACATAAATTCTAATTACTTCATTGTTTTACCTTTCATTTTCTAACATCAAATGACATAAATAGGTCTACAAAAACATCGAATGGGTTTATAGTGTGTAAGTTAAAAATTATTAATAAGATCCCACATTGGTTTTCCTTATCATGTATCTATAAGAAAAAAAATATTCCCATTTTATGGAAACTGATTCATGATAAATGAAAAATTTGTTTATATAAAAAATCATTCTAAATATTTCCATTTTTATACTATTCTGAATCATGCCATGTAAAATATAATAAAAGAATAATTTCCATATTAATTTACTAATATCGAAGAAGGTATAACTAAAAAAAATACAATTCATAATCCTAGGTAAATTATAATATGGATCACAATATGTTAGTCTAGTAGAATTCTCATACCAAATCAACGATTATAATAAACCCATTTCCTTTGAAAACAGGACTATATAATACAAGAAAACCCCATGAGTGAACCCCACAACAAATGTCAATATCAGGATCCTAAAAAAAGGACTATATATAAGAGGTAAAAACCATGATAGAACCCCATGGATGAAAAATAGATGATGGGTCTATACTATACCTTCTCGTTAACTACCAAAGGCCTCCCATGTGATACATTTATTAAATAATTTAAAAATAGAGTTTCACAATCCTTTTCAAGAAACCCATTCATTTAATCATACTTGCTATAAAATCAATGTATATATGCTTATAAGAAGAAAAATAACATTTTATAAATAAAATGTTAAAATCATATTTTATTTCCAATACATTAACACAAAAAAAATCCATCCCAATATAATTATAAACCATTTATATAAAATAAAATCAATCATTGATCTTTAATAAATATATAGATGGAACAACCAACCTCAAACAGAGGTCCCACATACTCTCAATGTGATCCACCAAAACAAGAAGGAAGACAAATACAAAAAGGAATACTAGAATCCATGCTCATCACTCATAATAATATTGAAAAGGTTAAATAGTGGATGAAGAAGACAAAATAACACATTCCTCAATAAAACCATCATGAGGTTCATAATCAAAGAGTTTATTTAATGTGAAATATTGAATGGATTAAATAAAAATTCAGTATAGGGTAAATGAAAATAAAAAATTCCAATGAATATGGTTAAACTAATGGAAATGGATAATAATATTGGTCAATTTATAGGGATATTCGATGCAAATTATATGGATATCAATTCATATACCGAGAGATACATAAGGAATAGTTTACCAAAAATCACCTCGAGATATCCTTAGATTTTAGAGAGTACATATATATGATGAATATAAAAAATTGATTTTCTGTGTAATAAAACCCACTAGTCTTAGCTGACTCACTTCATGGACAACTGATTCATGGCGTTAATGTCTTCAGCTTCATGTGAAGAAAAATATAAATTTCCACAGTGTAAATTATCCCAATCAGTGTTTTAACAATGTGAGAGAATATAATGGCTTAATTTTTTTCTCTAAACTAGATTAATGTCTTCTTCTATTTGACATATTCAAGAAAAAAATCCAATTAAAATTTATTATGTTTTCAAACACTATTTCCTAGAAAAAATTTAATAATGTTTTTCCTAGCCAACCCTAACACACTCTAATCCAAAAAACAGATTTCTCAAATTAAAAGGAGTTGTACATTTTACAAGGATTTTATGGATAATCTGAAAATAATAATTTAGTTTGGAAAATATCTTTAAAGGTGTCCTCTCGATATGTTTTAGGTGTGTTTTAGTATTTCTAAAATTCCAAATGACAGCAAATGAGTATGTTTTGTTTTTTGTTGAAGACAATTTTGGATGGTGGCATAGTTTCTCAGTGTTTTTCAATTTTTCAGGCCTCAAAATTAGGAATGTGAGTTTGGAAATGATAGAATTATTTATGGGAGTACAAGATATGAAGAACAGTGAACAAAAGAAAAAATGTAAGAGAAACGTAGAAACCATGACATGGATCATGTAATATATACGGTAAGGGTAAGTGGCCGCGTACAAGGCAGTAATAATGGTACATGGGAGAGGTTTGTGAAACCAAAAATAGTTTGTGCCAGAAGGTGGTTTGGTACACGAAAGGCTTGTCGTTAGTGGAAGAGCTCAACCACGTAGGGGAAAATAGTACGCAGATCTCGTATGAAAAATGGTTCATAGGAAATCTTGTAGTTCATGGTGGAATGAAGATTGGTATACAGTGAAGTCTGGATCAATGATTTGGTAAATCATGGACTAGATGATATAGTGGATAACATTTCTTATATAATAAATTCTAATCCTACAGATTAGAAGGGATATCGAATTTCATTAGAGAACTTCTTTTCGATATGGGTTTTTATAAAAGATCGAAAGATGTTCGTGAGGGGGAATTCTTAAAATGCTATAACGGATAGCGTGGAAGAAATTCAATGGATGTTTTTTTAGAGAATTGTAACCAACAAAGGATGAGGTATGTGGAGGAAGAAGGCAAACTATGTGATAGCAGTTTTCAAAGGTCATCCACGAACAAAGAATTGTTCATAAACCCTAGGTGATTCATAGAAATGGTTCCTGGTGTATGTACGTAGAGGTGGTACCCAATAGCGATGGAACATGAAGTCCATGTATGAAAGGAGGTTTTCAGAAGTAGAAGAATTATGTGGAGGAGGTAATCTGAATACCTGACCTGGTAGTCAGTATGCTGGAGAAGAAAATGGTTCGTGAAATAGACATTGAATCTTGAAAATGCTTCAAATCTATTTACATATGAATTTTTTGGCACCTTTCAGTACCTGGGATGGTGGACCTCATCTATGGGTAAAATAACGACTTCAACATAACATCTACCTATTGTTAAGAGTTCCCGAATTCTTGAAAATGAAGGGACCTAAATGTCTATACACTGTATGGATGATAACTGTATGTGGATTCCTTTCCAAGAGCAGGGAGCACAGAAAGAGGAAAATGGTGACCCTTTCACCCAACAATGAGATAGAGAAAGATACATTTGGAGTGACCCATGGCGATGATGTGAGTAGACCATAAACCTAGTAAGGGTAGTCAGCCTGGGCATATAAGAACTATCTTGAACATTGTACTCATTATTGGTAGTGACCCTAAAAGTATTTGGAACCTCAGAACACTGTCATTGTATACTCCTTGGACATATCTCAGTGATGGTCAACCAAGTAAAAATTGATGTGTCTTATGCATGATTTTATATATGTTCACATATTTCTATGAGAGGAAGAGAGAATTAAGTTTTTTCCTTACAACAAAACATTATTTGAAAGGGGGAATGTTTTAATCTATCATACCTTGATTCACACCCCCTCCTTAGGTATTCTACCTAGTGGACCTAACAAATTTCAACTAATTATACAATAGTAACATACGTCAACTAGAAAATATATTCATCAAATTCTATATTAAATATACATTTTCTCATTTCTTTTACAATTCTGATTCATATCGTCTCAACAAATATTCAAATAATTAATATAGTAGGTATCCATCGCATATACATGACATTCATGTCAAAACATTGTACACCCCTTTCACTGACCAAAAATGGACAACATTTATATATATATATATATATACTATATTTAATTATATCTTCTAATTATATACTCAATACCAAATACATATTTTTCAAATAAATTTAATTTATTAGAATCCACTTTGAAAAAAATGAACATAAATGAATGGACATAAAATAATTATTTATATTTGAATATATTAAATTTAACCTATAATCGTCAACCTAATCCACTAAAATGAATCCTTTGGATATGGTTTGGTAACAAAAATAGAAATAAAACAATTTATCAAAAAACTATAAAATCATAACTTATTTGTCAAACATTTCCATTATGATGTTTTTCATGATATACATTCTTTTTTATTCTGATTATTTTAATGGCATATTTAATATATTTATCACACATTTATTGTCATGGAACACTATTATTTTCATCTTTAGTTATTAATTATTAAATTTTTGGTGATTTTTCATAAATATCAAGTGGGAAATTATTTATAGAATATTTATATACTCCACTTCTCTTGTAAATAATATAACCAATCCTTTCAAAAACATGTGTTTTTATGCACATAATTGTGTTTAAATTATTACTCCATATGATGAAGGACTTCATCATGAATAATACAAATTTAATTTAACATTGAAAAATTAATATAGATATAATATTATGTTTTTATTAAAACCCAAATAATGTGAATATATTATATACCAAATGATCTAACATAATATATAAAATTTAGATTCATTTCGTATAATTTTATACCATTCATAAAATTTATCAAAATATTTCAATTATGATACTTAATCATTGAAATATATTTTTCTATACATGATTTTTTTAACCCCATTTGAACTCTATCATTAACTTCATCATCCTCTGAATAATGTTTTTTACATTCATTTTAGTAGAATCTAACTGTGCATCTTCTAGGCCAAAATTGTTTCTTTTTTCATGGGAAATATTTCAATTGATAATTGAAAATTAAATAATTTTCTTGTGAAACTATAATTCCCAAGATGTATTTTAATTATTCCAACAGTAATATGTCCAAAATAATCTATATTATTATAGAATGGATTATAAGAAAACACTTAATTTCTTTAAATACTATACCATTAACATGTCTTGTTTTATAGAGATATACTTCTTTTTCTTATATATATAGGGTTTTTTCTGTATTAATATTATAAAAACTAACATATTCAATTATCATTAAATATTTAAATATTATTTCCTCATAGATTATAATAATCTATCAAACTCATTATTCAATTTATAAACACATCTTCCACCTTCCTCTTTAAAAAACTAAAAGTTTCAAAATTTATTATACATCATAAGGATCACTATTATGGAAGGATACCATTCCAAAATTTTGATTTTTTTCTACCAATATTGAGAAATGCATATTGACGAATATTTATGTTCTCTAGATGAAAACAAATGAAATATTACACATTGATTTTAATCCCATCAGTCATAGAAAAACCATCAATTTTTTTTTTCTTTGTCCATTTTTACATATTAGTTTACAAATTACTATTTTGTATTCATTGTATGAAAATCTAAAATAACAATTATATTCATTACTATCACTAGAATTTTTTTATTCAATTTTCTCTTTAAACTATAAAACATATTCTATGGAATGGATTAATGATTCAAAAACACATTAAATATAATTGTATTTGAGAACATGAAGGATGATTAAAACTACGAAGGTGGGGATACAATTAATATCATTTTAAATTTACTTTATACTCAAATTATTTTTCGATAACATTCTATTGAGATACTCATAATGATATAAAGGACGTTTAAAAAATATTAATTTTAAATATTTTTTTCAAATTTTAATGATTACTACATACCAAGTGTCTCATGGAAAATATCCCCCACACATAGATTCCTTCATATTATCAAGTGGATATTAGTATGGGGTATGCAATTGAACACATATAGTATTAGGTGAAAACTAGTAACATTCTTACATCAGGGGAATAAATATATTCCTATTGTTAATGAATAAAAAATTAATTTATGAGCCTCATCATACAATCGATATAAGATATATTTTTTGAAGGTCCTGTGCGTAGCGGAAGCTCATGGGTGGATGTGCCCACTTGAATATTTGTCATTATCCATGATCAATTAGGGATCAATACGATGATAAACACCATAATCCATGGATCAAATCATAGTCATAGACAAAGAAGAAGAATATTCCAGGAACCACAAAGAAGGATCATCATAGGTTGATTATAATTAATATAATTAATTGACCAGAAGAATCATATCTGGCGTTCTTTCTTCGTTGATATTTTTTATCATGTTCAGATGTGATTCGTCGTTGCGTCGCAGAATCCATGTGTAGACTTTCTCTAGTGGTGATCCACGCATGCACCACATATCTCTGGATGTCGCAGAAGGATTCTCTGGGTGCAAGTGTGG
This sequence comes from Viscum album, assembly GCA_963277665.1. NCBI lineage: Eukaryota > Viridiplantae > Streptophyta > Magnoliopsida > Santalales > Viscaceae > Viscum > Viscum album. Next base: position 426,644,219 of record OY728156.1, read on the forward strand.
ATATTCATTTGCTTGGTTTGTCTGCCTTAGATCGCCTTGATCTGATGGAGGAGGATCTCTCTTGGTTTTTAGAGAGTTCTTGGAGGAAGGAGTTCAATCGGCCTTGAGATAATTCTCCAGAATTGTTGTGCACAACAATTAGGGAAAAGTTTTGGGGTTGTGAGGATATTTATAATCATCTTTGAGGTTATAGATTAATGACAATAAAGAAATGTGTTACGCATTTTATTTATTTCATTAACTATTATTGAAATCCCCCATGTTGAATCATTAATTCCTTGACCTGTTCCCACACTAATAATAATAAATATCCTTTAATAAAACTATATCATTTCCTCAAAATCCAGACTAAAAAAACTACATTGTGTGTAATCATTAATAAATAGCGTGTACACGTTTTTCATTTCCTTTCCCAAATGAAAACAACACTGCGTGAATGTACACTCCATGTATATCTTATTTTTATTGTATTCTTCCTCTAACATTAAAATGATTTAGGCTTCCATGAATAATTATTAAACCACATATGGGAATGATAATTATTTTACTTGAGATACTTGGATATACTTATTGTGTGACCCTCTAGGCCTCTTTCTCATTGGCATTAGGAGAGAATGCCTAAATTCCAAGATTACTTTCTAACGATGGGTCAAGGAACCCATGATAAAGATGTCAACGATGCATTGATGTGTCACCTCATACGAACGCTTACGATGTAATTTAATCCTGTTGTCTTAATATCTCATTAAGAAGGTTTCATGGAAGTGTCATAAACATATATGCTTGGTTCGTCATTCATTGCCTTCCAGAAATAAACTCTTCGTGACACCATTGACATAGAATTTGGGTGAATGTTCTATTTTAATCAAAGTGCATGAGATATATAATTCTATAAATATGGAAGGGAAAAATCCTTCCTCAACTTATCCATTAACAACATGTAATTCGTGACGCACCCAACGTTCCATACATCCCGCAAACTGTCTTCATGACAGTTTTCTTTAGCATATCTAAGTGCGTGTGTAATTCCATGATTTAATGATAATATTCCAGTCTACGTACAATTACACACGCTCATAGATAACAATGTTCGATGACACAAAGACATGCAGAATTACTATGGGCGGGTATGTTCTCAAAATTTCCAATCTTGGATATTACCAAGTGTGAACTCCATGAGAAAGAGTATTATCTTCATATAAGTACTCGCACATGACTGTATTTATACAATGTGTCCTATCATAGTATATAAACCAATAGTAGATCATTATTTAAGAATATTGTAATAACATTTCAAGGTTCTCATCGTAGCGGGGATCTTCCATGACTTTATTAATTCAACAAATATTCCAGGGCATTATTATATTATAGTCATGCATAACAGTGAAAAATATATAATTATTGTACATTCATCTAATCAAAGTATAAACAATTGGTTCTCAGGACACCAACTCTAAGAAACTCCCACATCTACTAGAGCCAACTACCTACGACTTTTAGTCCGCCAAACCTCACATGATGATCATGTTTCTACTCAGTCAAAGTTTTAGTCAAGGGGTCTACCACATTGTCTTCTGTGGAAATAATGCTCATTGAAACTTCACCTCTCTGAGAAAAAACACTCATGATCTGATACCTCTAATGTATGTGCTTTTTCCACTGATGTGACCTTGAATCTTTTGCAAGTGCCACCGCTGCATTATTATCACAATAGAGTTTGATAGGATCTTTGCAGCTAGGTACTACATCCTGATCTTGGACGACGTTCACATCCATAATGATTCTTTAGCTGCCTCAGAAGCTACGATATACTTGTATTATACTATAGAATATGCTACCTCACCTTTCTTTGAGATCTTCCAGCTCACTGCACCTCCATTAAAACTGATCATGTATCCAATCTGTGACTTCATGTCATCTTGATCAGTCTAGATACTAGAATCTAAATGTCCGATGATGACTATTTACTCATCTCCTCCATAAACCAGGAACATATCTTTAGTATGCCTCATATACTTAAAGATAGTCTTTACTACCATCCAATTGCAGTCTCTAGGATCATCTTGATATCTTCTGACCGAACATAATGCGAAAGCAACATATAGCCTTTTACATAGCATAACATACTTGACTGGCCCAATTTCGTATGAGTAAGGGATCCTTGCCATTTTATTTCTTACCTCTTTTGTTTGAGGACACATTTACATGGATGGATTAATGCCATGTGACATTGGAAACAATCCCCTCTTGGACTGTTCCATTCTGAATTTCTTCAGTATCTTGTCAATGTATATACTTTGACTTAGGCCCAACAATCTCTTGGATCTATAATGATTGATCTTGACCCTAGGAATATATGTTTCCTCTGCCATGTATTTCATAGAGAAGAATTTATCCAACCATTCCTTAACTGACTGTAAGATAGGTATATTGTTTCCAATTAGTAATATGTCATCAATATGTAATATTTGGAAAACAACTGGACTTCCTCTTAACATTTTGTAGACACAAGGCTCAAATTTGTTCTAAATAAATCCAAATTCCATTAAGGATTCAAAAAATTGAATTTTCCATGACCATGATGCTTTCATTAATCCATAAATGTATTTTGTTTCAACTTGCATACCATGTTGGGATCCTTTGGAGTCACAAACCGTTCAGGTTGTGTCATGTAGTCATCTTCCTAGAGTTTCTCGTTACAGAATTCTTTTTTGACATCCATTTTTCAAATTTCATAGTAATGGTAATCTGCAATGGCCAATAGGTTTTAAATAAATTTCATCACCGAAGCTGGTGAAATTTTTTAATCATAGTCAATTCCTTGATGCTGTCTAAAACCTTTTTCAACCAGTCGTCCCTTATAGGTGCTGACATGTCCATCCATGTCCAGTTTCTTCTTGAATACCCATTTATTACCAACAGGATTTACATCAACTGGATGATATACAAAAATCCAGACTTAGTTTTAGTATATGGTATCCATTTCAGAATTCATGTCTTCTTTCAAAATGGAAATGTATGCGCCTTCAACTGCTTCCTTTTAGGTAAGAGGATCATCATTGTCCACCAATAATGATTCAACATCCTCATTAACAAGAAAACCATATCCTTCTGGTTCTCTCACCTCTCTCGTGCTCCTACATAGTTATTGTGTATCTAGAATAGATTGTTCTTCCATGGTGATTTGTGGAAGCTTTTCTTGTACTAACTTTTATGTATTATGAGCCTCGACTTCATCGAAGTCTTTCTTTCTCCCACTATCTCTTATGGAGATGTTATCCATATCATAGAATATGGAAAGTATTACCATTGTAACCCTTTTATTTGAGGGGTTGTATAGGTAATATCCCCTTTTATCCTTGGGATATCCTATAAAGGTACACTTTGTGCCTCGGGGTGCAAGTTAATTACCTGATGATGCCTTAAAAAATACTTCGCTACCCCACACATGTAAATTTGATAACATGGATTTTCATCCACTCCATAACACGTATATAATACCATTAATCAATTAAAATGGTACTTGGTTTATTATCTATGATGCTGTTTGTAATGCATATCCCCAAAACAATAATGGAAGACTTGCATGACTCATCATTGATCTCACCATGTTCAACAGGTTGTAGTTTCTCCTTTCACTTACAACATTCCACTGAGGCGTGTTTAGAGGAGTGAGTTGAGATATAATCCCAAACTCTTGTATGAAATCAATGATATTCTGATTAAGATATTCCCCTCCTCTATATTTGTGGAGTTTCTTAATCTTCTTACCAATATGTTTCTCAACTTTATTCTTGCATTCTTTGAACCGATCAAAATAATTTGACTTATAAATCATTATGTAAGTATATCTAGATCTACTAAAATCATCAGAAAATGTTATAAAGTACAAGAACCCACACCTTAATTCAACTAGAAATGGTCCAGACACATCTTTGTGAACTAATTCAGGAATCTCTTTAGCCCATTCCCCCTTCCCACTAAATGTGGCTTTGGTCATTTTTCCTTGTAGACACGCATGACATACACCATGTGGTTTCAGTTATAAAGAATCTAAATACACATCTTGATGTAATTTTGTCAAATTTTTCTCATTGACATGACCTTTCTGGGTATAAAAAATTTGGGTGTGGTATGATTCATGTGAATTAACATTGTCATTGATTTCTATTACTTGTTTTGTGTATTATAACACATAAAGGCCGCTATGTAAATGTTCCCTACCAAAAAAAATGTTATCTTTATAAGAGTAGCACATTCATTTCCAAACATGAAAAATGAATCAATAAATATTTAATCTGGATACTGAAATAATGTTTTTGGATACATAGGGTACCTACTAACATCATTTTAATACCAAGACCATCCCATAATGCAGTGTGAAGTGGTAGTCTCCTGCAGCTACAACAGCGAGTCTGGCACCATTGGCTTCTCGCAAATTCATCTCACCTTGGACAATCATTCCGATTCTACGTGGTTCATGTATTTGGATACAGATGTGAGCACCAGAAGAATTTTCTAATACCAAATTGGTAGAAATAGATATATTGTATTCTATAACAAATTGACCTGAAGCTTCGCCTTGCTTCTATGGTTGGGTGCTGTTATTCTTCCAATGGCCCTTCTTGCCGCATGTGAAACAAACAACCTCATTTTCTCCTGCCTCCCCTTTGATCATCCTTTACATGGAAGGCCTTGATGAAGCTTTGGGAAAAAACTATTTTCATTCCCTTTTCTTTTAATCACTATAAGGATAGAAGGATTCTCACGATTCATATCATTTTTCTCATGAATAATGATGATATGAAGATCTGATAGAGACTTATCAATGTTGTTCTTGTTGAAATTTACAAAAAAGTTAGAGAAGCTCTGGAGAGTGATACAATAATGAGATCGGTACCAAGTTATTCGTGGAGTTTAAACCATAGAACCTCCAAGAGCTCAATGTAGACAATGAGCTTGACTACATGAGGCCTAGTCAGGGAACCCTCACTAATATTGCTACGACATAGATCCTTGGAGATCTCAAACCTTTTCCATCTTTATCTCTCCTTGTATATACCATGGAGGTGCTCGAGCATTCTATAGGCATCCATGTCTTCATGAGACATCATGAGGCGACTAGACATTGAAGACAACATCAAACATTGAACATTGAGTTCATCATTAAAATGTTGATCATAGACCAGGAAATCTTCATCACTCTCCCCTTGGGTAGGTGAATTAGGATATGAGGACTCCAGCATGTAAAACTTTCGTTCATGGAATAGGATAACCCAAAGGCACATAAACCATTCTTAAATGTTACTAATAGTGAGGATATTTTCTTTATCTAGAATTGATCGTAGAGAAAATGTGGTTGAAGAGTTTGTGATATTTATTCTACAAATTAAAAGAGAGGATTTTATCAGTACCTTTTGATTACATTTTATGAAAAATAATAGTTGAATTTATTAATTTTTTCACTATTTTTCCCTGTCCCAATGGCCCCCACCATTGAACTTAGAATTCCTAGTTTCTATGAAATTCATGTGGCAAGGATCCATTTTCCCCTTCGCATAACCCCAACATGTGTTGGTCAAGATATTTAAAGGTATTTAGGTAGGTAGGTCTTTGACAACTATGAGCTTATTGTTCCATGATCTGTTGAGTGGACTCCCCAATCTTGAAATCCTGACTTGGATTTCCTCAAAACTTCCCTCATTTTTACTGCATGTCTAGAAAGGGCTACTCCTCATTATGTAAAATGCTTAAGTCAACCCAAAACATTCATTAGTGCTTCCTTTATAAAAATAATTTTCCCAACAAGGGTTGGTCAAACACATTGTTTTATTGAGTCTTTCCCTAAATCAATTAACAAAAGTCTTGTTCTAACTTAATATGGTATTTTATGGATCTCAATCAATTATGAATAGTTCACATTATCACATAATGGTTAATATTAAGTGATGCTTACCTATGTGATTAAACATTTTTTGATAATGTTTACGCAAAGTCCAGTTTTAATTTTATTTCAGCTTTGCATGCTTGTTTATTTCAATAACTATGTGATCTCGACAACACATACATAATAAATAAACCAAGAAATCAGAGAAAAATAAAATAAGATGGCATTATCACGAGCTTCTATTTGTTATCCTATCTAGTGGTTTTGATAAGATAACCACGACCTTGGTAAAAATACCATGAACCTGATGGTTCATGTTTTGTAGCTCACACATGTCCACCTTTGTATATTCTGGGGTTGGTTTTGCCTCAGCTTCATATTTTGAATCGTCTCCTCTGGCTTGGGAGATCCTCCATTACATAGAGTTTACATTAAAAAAACATGGTCACGACAACCCTATATTTTATTGGATGATGGCTCGCAGGCCAACAAATTTAAATTAAATAAATTTAAATGAAACCATACAGACACAAAGTGTCTTTGGTCTAGATCATGATCATCCATAGCATGAAATGAAATTTATGTATATTTATTATTCAAATTATTTTAATCGTTCTTTTATTCTCGATAAGTCGCACATGAATACAGTTAATTATGATCTTATAATTTATCAATTCTTTTCTGAATTTCATTGATATAATTCTCATCCATATTCTTTGTAATGGTATTTTTTACATTGGAGGAAACCTGGTGAAATCCCATTTTTGGAAAGTACACTGTGTGTAGGTTATATTACATGGCATGTAGGTTAAATCACATAGAATGTATTTGTTTTCACCCATTATCCAAAGTACACACTGGGGGGCTTTGGTGTGTTTTTTTATTTGGAAATTTTAGAGTACATGGATTGTAGATTAATCTAACATATCATACACTTTTTTATTACGCAGTTACCGGCATGGCAATCCCATGTACACTATTACATGGCTTCTCATTGTACACGGTTTCACCTAGCCCAAATCGGACTACACGGTGTGTTGATTCAACAAACACGTCGTTTATTCCAGTTTCCACATGCCGTTTAGTTCTGGTCTACACGGTGTATTAAGAAACCTAGTTATACTCAATTCACACGATGTGGTTTGGAGGACCAGTACCGGTTCCTTGAACCTAAGTACACGGTGTGTAGATTTCACTACACACCATGTATTCCTATGTTGTACAGACATAATGAGCGGCTCCTCCGGATGAGTCCCTTGTTATGATTTTAATCATAATTAAAATTAAAAGGTCTTTCCATTGATGTGAATCTATAAATGTAGGAGGAAGAACAAATCTCGTTCATTCAGTTTTATAGAACGATTTATCTTGAATTTAATCAAATATAAATGTGTAAATTATCAATGAAAATTAAATAACTATAATCAACATTGTGGCCCCGATACCACTTGAAAGTCTCAGGCGCAACAGAATCTTGTGGGTGTATGTGCCCACTTGATTTTTTTATCATTATCAGTGATCAATACGAGATCAATAAGATGATAAACACTGAACTCCTGGGATAGAAACACATAAATAAACAAATAAGAAGAATATTCCTTGAACCACATAGGAGGATCATCACAGTTTGATTATAAATTAATTAATTAACTAACAAGAAGTACCTTTTATGGAATACTTTCTTTGTTTATATTTCAGATCACGTTCTGATGTGATTCATCATTGCATCGCAGAATCCGCGTGTATACTTCATCTAGTAGTGATTTACAAATGCACCACATATCTCTGGACATAGCCAAAGGACTCTCTGGATGCTAGCGTTGAGTGGCCTATGCTTTCATTGTCCACCTAAGATCGCCTTGATCTGATGGAGGAGGATCTCTCTCAGTCTTGAGAGTGTTCTTGGTGGGAGGAGTTCATTCGTCCTTGAGATAATTATCATGAATTGTTGTTCACACCAATTAGGAAAAAGTGTTGGGGTAGTGGGGATATTTATAATTAGTATTGAGGTTATATTGTTATGGAAATAAATAAATGTGTTACACATTTGATTTATTTCATGAACTCTTATTGAAAACCACCATGTCGTATCATTAATTCCTTGACATGCACCCACACTAATTATAATAAATATCATTTAATAAAATGATATTATTTCCTCAAAATCCTAACTAGAAAATCTTCATGTCCTGTAATCAATAATACACGTTGTGTACTTGTTTTTCATTTCCTTTCCAAAATGAAAACTACACGGCGTGTATATTAAATGGACATGGCATGTGTATCTTGTTTTTATGAAAAATAGAGTGCGAAATCACTTGACCTCCCTGGAAAAAATGAAAAATTGATGAGTGTGGTTTGTCGTAAACCAAAATTCTATTAAATTTTTATTGACCTAATAATGTACCATAGTGGCACACACCTGGGTCGATCACAAGGAGGCCGCTAACAAACACTATTTTCCGATTTTCAGTATTATAAAATAACTAATATAAAATATGATACTAATATATATGGCTTGGATAATTGAAATACATAATATATAAATATATGAATATATAAAACACAAAGAAAATGAATAATAGACACAAAAATGTTAGTAAAAGAAAACCATTTTTATTTGGGGTTTCATGGTGGAATTTGCATTGTTATTCAAAATATCCATCAATGAGTTATTCAATGCAGAGATCAAGACCTATCACTCCACACCCTCTCGTTTGAAATTTATTACCCTAAAATGATACCTCTTCATATTGGAGTAATCTCTTCCACATCATTACCCAATACAAGATCCACCATTTAAATGAATTATATATCGATGAGAATGAGAATTATAAAATGTGGAGGAAGAATACAATAGTAGAGAAATTGGGACGACTGCTAACCACAATCATTTAACCACTGCTGATTCCTCAGAATAAAACCTGATAAATCAGTAAATCACATAAAACTCAAATACCACCACTTCCCCCCTCGAACAACGGTGAGGGATAGCTCTCCACAAACATGGATTTAGAAAGAAGCAGGATGGGAGAAACACATAAAATAAAAGAAATGAAAGAAAATAAGAAATTAACAGAAGAAGAAGAAAGCTAAAATAATATATATTATAAATAAAAATAAAAATTACATAAACAAAACTCCTCCTTATCCCACTTGAAATGGATATCCTTGTTAAAAGAGCGGAGGTACAAATTTATAGAGACAATGGGTGAGGAAATATCTCTTAATTCTGTCCGCCTGACGTTCATGACTTTTAGGCCCATTAAATGACATAATTGGTAAATGGACTCTTCTTGAAAGATGATCCACTATGCCTTCCGCGTTCCTCCAAAACATTTCTTGTTGATGGGTCCACTTATGATGTATTTATGGCTGTTTTAGTGTGGAAAATTTAATCAGTCCATGTGACTCTTCATCTTCCACAATGCCAATTTCACATGCCATTATGACTATGAAAACAACAAATTTAGACGTGGACTCATTAATGAAGGTTGTTCATTATTCCCTTGTACATATCCAGGATAAATTTCAACTCTTATGGACCAATATTCATCGAGATCAAACATCACCATTTAAACAATTCAGATCTACGCACAGTTTTCAAGGCACAGATTTTGAGCTGATTTTGGGCCTCCAAATGATTGATTGAGCTAGTACACTAGAAGGATTAAATGAGCCATATTATGTAAGAAAAAATAAAGAAAAATAATTTCACAATTTTTATCAGTTTATAAAATGTTTGGCTGAAATAAAGAAGACAAATAAAACAGTTAGACAACAATATTAATCCATTTTTTTCATTTACGCTTAAAATACCACTAAAACATAAAATGAGAAAATTTCCCATAAGATAACTCTATGGTGAGATTTAGAACATTTAAATACAGTATATAATTTGTGAAAATTCTAGATTTTTGACCCCCGCACACTTATCTATTGCACTCATGGTAAATCATCATATATCCAAATCAAAATTCACATAAAAATCAATAATGAGAAAACATAAATGATCTCATCGAAAATGAAATTTAATCATGTATCTTCTATGAAACAATATTCACATTAATTTTTAATCCTTGAATTTAAATTTATCTTACCTCATAAATCCATCAATGGCCTAATCACAACCTACATCACCTTGAAATTTTTGTCAATATTCACTCAAGAGAAATTAAATCTGGAGTTACACTAATACATGGAAACTGTATGTATCACCATAGGATTGTGACAATTATCATCTCTCTATAGCACGAAACATGAAAATTAATTCAATCTTGAGGAATTTTTCTATGTGAATTCTATGGCTTAGGTTTGGTGGGAAAATGATTGAAAAATAAAGGCTTGGAAGAGGAGGATGGACTCTTAAGCATAATGCATGAATAATCATGTGAAAACACAGAATGAACCTCACTTAATCCCCTTAAAAATGTGATACAAAAAGCCACCCCATTTTGTATTACATGGTACATGAATAAAATAAATGATTCCAAAGAATGATTATATCCAATTTCTCCCCATTTTTTTTGTAATTCTCTTAAAAGGAACAACTTTATTTTCGTTTTTTTGAAATTTTTTCATGGAAAATGAGATGAAAATTTAATAAAATGAAATATTTACCATCAAGCCCCAGAATTTAGATAGTAAAATGAGTCATAAAATTAATTACAATGATAAATTCAATCTCATCTCCATTTTTTCTATTTTTTTCAATTTTTTGAAGGAGAACTAGATGTAACAAATAAATCACAATGAAAGAATTAACCATGAACAATTTTATCTTTATCATGCACTACCCAAAATATTGACACACACCTCAAATCATACATAAATGAACAACATCCCAAATAACACTAGCGAAATACCCTTACCCCACACTAAAACTTGAAATATCCATGCAAAAATACCAATAGTCTAGGTAGGAAAGGAAAAATCATATTGTAATTTGTTTTAATACTATAATGCAATTAATTGAATGAAAGGGCTAATGAAGGATAGATATAAATGTATGTCTCAAGATAAAATATGGCTAGAAAAAAAAATGCCTCAATCATATCAAAAAAAATTCCATGATATCCAAAGCATCAAAAGAGAAAAATCGCATGTTATGGTTCTCACAGAAAATCCATGATTCTCTCAAGAAAGTGTGTGTATTATAATGAATATTTCAAAGTGGATCAGAATACATAACATGACAAAAATAATATTTGACTCAGTGTTTCAAGAGAATGGATTACAAAACATGGTCAAAATCATAAAAATGATTGGAAATCCAATTCAAGAAAACAATTTTCACATCAACCATCCTTTAAAATCCTTTTCTTGAAAAATCATTTCAACCATATCATAATAAAATGATGTGTGAAAAATGATCAAATTATTCATTAGAGCTCAATAATCCTAAAAAGATGAAAAATAAAAATTAAAAGATAACACTAAAAAAACATCAATGTAGGTTGACACTCCACCACACCGAGATTTCAATACCCCTCATTAGCGCTCAACGGAAAATAAATATAAGGGAATAAAAATAAATGGAAGGAAATATAATAAATGACATTATTTTTCAGTGGCAGCATTGAGTTAAGATTATAGCTACTACCACTAGACCTAAAATACATGAAAAAAAAGAAAATTTGAGAAAATAAATAAAAAGATACATGAAATGAAAAGAAAGAGGATAATGCTTCGTTTGACCCACAAGCAGGTGCTTGTTTTTTACTACCCCTAGTCTAGCAGTTGCAGTAGTTTAACCCCAATATGATGGTGTATGAGGTTTCTTGCTCAAAAACCACTATAAAATAATTCTTACAATGATCCTAAACTTATACAGGTCTTGTAGGAACCCACATAAAGAGTACATCATCTCCTCCCCCTTTTCCCTGTGGTATAGGTTAGAATATAGGGGGAGGATAAAGAATGGGTCCTCAACATCAGCCATAACTTCTTTGACAACTTTGACATCAACATCCAGGGCATTCTCATGTGATTCTGTTTAAAAAAATTCATAAGGGATGTTAGAAAATAATTCCACTTGGTTATGATTAAAACATGAGGAATCAATATAAAAATCATCCCTTTCATGTAGTTTATCTGGGAACATGATCTCTTCAGGGAAGGTCATTGGAAATTCATTTTCATCATGGACATCTTCATCTTCTTCCAAATCAAGAGAGGGGTATAGAGGTACTGATTCTTATTTTAATAATATAGGAGGATAACTTACCTTTTGGTCTTCAACAAAATCTAACCAATGTCCATCAAAAGCATGTTGATCAACCACAATTGTATCAGTTGACATGACTTCTTCAGAAACCTCCTCAAGCAATGGCCACAGAGTGTCGATTGGATCTTCAAGTTGAGTCTTCAAGTCATCTTTGGGTTATTCAACATCAAATTTATGTGGAAAAAATTAGCCTCTTCTTTCATCTTCTTGGAACTTTTTTTGTCGTTCTAGCCTTAGAGCATTAACTTCTTCAACTTCAAGCCACCAGCGATGCTACCATCTTGATTTCTTGTTTAAGGCTTTTGAAATTATTTTGAATCATCGCAGAATCTTGTTTCATTTGGATCATAAAAATTCTTGTCCCTAATAGATAATTTTTAAATAGTAAAAGAATTTGAATATTCAATAAAATAATCCACCTCGACTAAAAAAAATAATGATATTCAATGAAGCGCTTTTTTTATTTTTTGAAATTTTTAATTTTTTACGAAAAATAGAGTGCAAAAGCACTTGTCCACCCCAAAAATAGTTCCAAATTGATGTGAGTGGTTTTTCGCAAACCGCAATTAAATTAAATTCTTATTAACCTAATAATGTATCATAGTTTCACACCCTAGGGTCGATCACAAGGAGGCCGCTGAAATGAACTATTTTCCTGTTGTCACTATTATAAACTAACTAATATAAAATATAATAATAATATAAATGAGGAGGAGAAATGAAATAAATAATATATAAATAAAATATATATAATTATAAATATATGAAAGTATAAAACACAATGAAAAGGAATGATAGATACAATGAAGTTAGTAAGATAAAACCATTTTTTTTGGGGTTTCCTGGTGGAATTTTCATTCTTATTCCAAATATCCATCAATGAGTTCTTCAATGCAGAGATCAAGACCTATCACTCCACACCCATTCATTTGAAATGTATAATCCTACACCGAGACCTCCTAATTTAAGAGTAAACTCTTCCAAATCATTACCAAATCCAAACTCCACCATTTGAATGAATTAGATATCGATGAGATGGAAAATTATAAAACAAGTAGGAACAATACAATAGTAGAGAAAGTGGGGAGACTGCTCAACGCAATCATTTAACCACTACTGAACCCTTAGAATAAAACACGATAAATCAGTAATGCCCATAAAACTCAAATTCCACTACTTCCCCCCTCGAACAACAGTGAGGGTTAGATATCCACAAGCATTGAGTTAGAAGGAAGCACGGTGTGAGAAACACATAAAGAAAAGAAATGAAAGAAAATAAGAAATGAATAGAAGAAGAAGAAAGCTACAGTAATATATATTATAAATATAAATAACAATTAAATAAACAAAACTCTACCTTATCCCCCTTGAAATGGCTATCCTTTTAAAAATAGATGAGGTACAAATTTATAGAGAAAATGGGTGAATAAATATCTCTAAATTCTATCTTCCCGAATTTCACGACATTTAGGACAATTAAAAGGCATAATTAGTTAATGGACCCTTCTTAAACGTTGTCCCATTATGACTTCCTCGTGTCTCTAAAAAATATCTGATTGATTGGTCCACTTATGAAGGATTTATGGCTGTTTTAGTGAGGCACATTTAATCTGTCCATGTGACTCTTCGTCTTCCACAACTCCAACTTCAAATGACTTAATGTCCATGAAAACAATGGATTCAGACATGTCCTCATTAATTAAAGATGTTAAATAATTCCTTTTACCTCTCCCTGAAAAAGTTCTTCTCCAATGGACTGGTATTCGTCGAGATCAAAGATAATCTTTAAAACATTTCAGATCTGCACATAGTTTTCAAGGAACAGACTGTGGGCTGATTTTGGGCCCCCAAATGATTGATTGAGATGGTACTTTAGAAGGATGAATTGTGTCCCAGTATGTAAGGAATCCTAAAGATAAGTAATTTCACAATTTTTTTTAGTTTAGAAAATGTTATCTCATAAATAATGAAGATAAATATAATAGTTAAACACCATAATTAATCCATTTTGCATTTGAGCTCAAAATACAACTAAAACATAAAAATGTGACAATTGCACATAAAACTACACTATGGTGATATTTAGAACACTGAAATACAGTATATAATTTGTGAAAATTCTAGTTTCATCACCCACGCTGATTATAACAAATATTATTTAATAAAATGATATTATTTTTTCAAAATCCCGACTGGAAAAACTACACGGCTTGTAATCAATAATACACAGCGTGGACTTGTTTTTCATTTATATTACAAAATGAACATTACACTGTGTGTACATTAAATGTACATGGCGTGTGAATCTTGTTTTCATTTTATTCTTTCTCCAACATTAATACGATTTATTCTTCCATGATTAATTATTGAACCACATATGGGAATAATCTTTATTCTACTTGAGATACTTGGTTACACTTAGTGTGTGACCCTCTAGGCATCGTTCTCGTTGAAATTAGGTGGGCTTGCCTAATGTACTATATTACTATCTATAAATTAGTCATGTCACCCAAGAGAAAGAATTTGAAGCTGCATTGACGTGTCACCTCATATGAATGCTTACCGTGTAATTTAATCCCTTTGTCTCAATATCTAATCCTGGAGGTTTCCTGGCAGTGTCATAAACCTATATTCTTGATCCGTCATTCATTAACATCTAGAAATAAACTCGTCATGACACCGTGGCCATGGAATTTGGGTGATAGTTATATTTCAATCAAAGGGCCCGAGATATCTTCATCCATAAATATGGAAGGGACAAATCCTTCATCGTCATATACATTAAAAACATGTCATTCGTGATGCACCCAATGCACCCTACATCCCACAAACTGTATTCGTGATGGTTTTCATTAGAAAATCTAATTGAGTGAGTCATGACATGAGTTAATGATAATATTCCAGTCTAAGGAACATTACACACGCTCGTATATAGCAATGCCCGATGACACCAAGACATGCAGAATTACTACTGGTGGGTCTGTTATCATAATATACCATCTTGGAGATTACCAACTGAGAACTCCATGAGAGAGAGTCTAATATTATTACGAGTAATCACACATGATGCTCTATAAACTATGTTTCATATCATAGAATTTTATTCAACCGTAGAACTTTAATTAAGAATATTGTCATAGCATTTCAAGGTTTTCAACATAGCTGGGATCTACCATGACCTTATTAATGCCACAAATATTCCAGGGCATTATTATATTATAGTCATATATAACAATGAACAATATATAATATGTGTAAATTCATGTAATCAATGTAATAACAGTAGGTTCTTAGGACACCAACTATAACATTTTCCCTCTTCCATTCAAAACAATTTCATATAGTTGTTTTCAATTGCTGTTTTTGATTCAACAACATAGCGACTCTTCTCACTCTATTGTAATAATATAAAATATTATGTATAATAAATTTTTAACTTTTTTCATCTTTTTTTTAATTATTGAATTTATATTAATTGGGTTTCATTAAAATCATGATTTTATATTTACAATAATTTGAGACTATTTTATCATGGGTCTCTCTAAAGACCCTTCAACACTTAATTCAATATTTCATTCACCTATTGACGTTATTAATTAAATATTACAAACAATATATAATAATTTTTTTGGTAAATATTCCCTTATAAAATTCAACAAAATATCATTCCATGTTCTCAAATTCTACATTTCATTTCTTCAAAAAATAGAAAATATGATAAACGTCTCAATGTATTATTTTTAAAAAATACATTATATCATTCCATCTATGAATGATGTATTAAAAAACTGAATGTTTACTATAGAATGGAAATCAAAATTTTACTATTTTGTATAAATGATTATAAATATTGTCTCAAATATCAAATGATCATCATTCTGTCTTTTTTTCAACATTTCAGTTACTCTATCTGAATAATTATTCCCTGATGAATAATACTCCCACTAAAAATCCTATATAATGTTACCCTTGATTGAAATTTCAATTTCCTATATGAATTACATAAAATTTCTAGAAAATGAAATCCATATAAAAGGATATATTTTCTAATATAATATGATATCTAAATAAAATGGAAATCAAGATTACACAAATGATCTCTTTATGGAGTTCATATTTTCATTTAAGTGTGTCCTATTTGTATAGATACATTTTATCTTCATTCTATATAGTATTATTATTTTCCAATAAATAATTTTGTAAATATAGACATAAAAAATATTTGTACACAGTATTAGACTTTTAAAATGTTTATCCTAATGAAAAGAAATTAAAAATACAATCAAACTCAAGATAGACCTTTGATACTTGACTTGAGGTCTTATAAACACTAAAAATCGTGAAACATGATATATGATGTTAGCTTTCATATTATTGGTTCAATAAATTCATTAATAACTCCCCCTCTAGAAAAAACTCCAACAATATCATCCACTCATCCTAAAAACATCGAATTTTGATAAAATGTTTCAGACAAGACACATACTTTTTCAACATATGTCATCAATATGAAGAATGTCAATAATAAATCATCATGTATAATATTAATTTATATCAAATAAAATGAATTTTATTCTTCATCCTCTTATGTGAAAAATGTTTATATTGAAGGTTCTAGGCGTAGTGGAAGCGCGTGGGTGGATGTGCCCACTTGGCTTTTTGTCATTAGAAATGATCAATCCAGGATCAATACGACGATAAACATCAGTCTCCAAGGATCGAATCACAGAAAAAGACAGAGAAGATGGTTTGTCTCGGAACCACAAACAAGGAAAGTTACAGGTAGATTATAATTAATTTAATTAATTATAAAGATATACCTTTTGGGTGTTCTTTCTTCGTTGATGTTCTTGATCACGTTGTCGATCTGATTTGTCATTGCGTCGCAGAAGCCAAGTGTATACTCCCTATAGAGGTGATCCACACGTGTACCTCGTATCTCTGGACATTACCAAAGGATTCTTTGAGTGCTAGCACGGAGAAGCCTTTGCTTGCATTGTCCACCTTAGATTGTCTTGATCTGAGGGAAGAGGATCTCTCTCGGTCTTGAGAGCATTCTTGGAGGAAGAGGTTCTTCCGGCCTTGAAAGAATTCTCTAGAGATGTTGTGAACAACAATTCTCTTATGTGTCGGAAAAGAGTTGGGGCTGTGAGGATATTTATAATCGGGTGTGTGGGGTTATCGATTTATGACAATAAATAAACGTGATACACATTTTATTTATTTCATTGACTCTTTATTTAAATCCCCATGTCGAATAAATAATTTATTGACATGCGCCCATGATGATTATAATAAATATCATTTAAAACAATATTATATCCTCAAAATACCAACTGGAAAAACTACACGGCGTGTAATAATAAATACATGGTGTGTACTTGTTTTTCATTGAAAACTACACGACGTGTACATTAAATGTACACTGCGTGTATATCTTGTTTTCATTAATTCATTTCCTTTCCAAAATAAAACTATATTGCGTGTACAATTAATAATACACAGCGTGTACTTGTTTTATTTTATTTTTCCTCCATCATTTAAAACAACTTAGGCTTCCTTGAATAATTATTAAACCACGTACGGGAATAATCATTATTCAACTTGAGATACTTGGATACACTTAGTGTGTGACCATCTAAACCTCTTTCTCGTTGTCATTAGGCGAGCTTGCCTAATGTCCAAGATTACTATCTAGCAACAGGTCAAGGCACCCAAGAGAAAGAAGTTGACACCGCATTGACGTATCACCTCATACGAACGCTTACTCGTGTAATTTAATCCCTTTGTCCCAATATCTTTTCAAGTAGGATTCATGGAAGTTTCATAAACCAATATGCTTGACCCGTCGTTCGTTGACTACCTGAAATAAACTCGTCGTTTACACCAAGGCCATGGAATTTAATGTGACAGTTCTATTTCAATAAAATGGACGAGATATCATCTTCCATAAATAGAAGGGACAAATCCTTCCTCGACTTATCCATTAACAACATGTCACTCGTGATGCACCCAACGTACCCTACTTCCCGCCAACTGTCTGTGTGATGGTTTTCGTCAGTAAATATAAGTGTGCGAGTCATGACATGAGTTAATGATAATTTTCCAGTCTAAGGACCATTACACATGGTCGCAGATAACAATATCCGATGACACCAAGACATGCAGAATTACTACTGGCGGGTCTGTTCTCATAATCTCCCATCTTGGAGATTACCAAGTGCGAACTCCATGAGAGAGAGTCTCGTCTTGTTACGAGTACTCACACATGACGGTCTGTATACTATGTGTCCTATCATAGTATGTCATCGAACCGTAGAAATTTATTTAAGAATATTTTTATAACATTTCATGGTTCTCATCATAGCAGGGATCTTCTATGACCTTATTAATGCAACAAATATTCCAGGAAATTATTATATTATCGTCATGCAGAATAATGAACACAAGTGAATATTCATGTAATCAAAGTAAAAAATAGTTGGTTCTTAGGACACCAACCCTTAAAAACTCCCACTTGGACTAGAGCCAACAGCCTATGACTTTTAGTTTGCTAGTCCTCACATGATGATCATGTTTCTGCTGAGTCAAGGATTTAGTCAATGGGTCTGCCATGTTGTCTTCCGTGGAAATACTATTCACTGCAACTTCACCTCTCTGAGGAAAATCCATCAAGAGATGATACTTCCGAAGTATGTTCTTTGTCCGCTGATGTGACTTTGGCTCTTTTGTAAGTTCCACCGCTGCATTATTATCAAAATATAGTGTGATAGGATCTTTACTTCTTAGTACAACATCCAGATCCTGGACGAAGCTTCGCATCCATACTGCTTCATTAGCTGCCTCAGAAGCTGCGATATACTCGGACTCCAATGTAGAATCTGCCACCACACTTTGTTTTGAGCACTTCCAGCACACTGCACCTCCATTCAAACTGAAGATGTATCTAGTCTGCAACTTCATGTCATCTTGATCAGTCTAGAAACTAGCATCTACATGTCCTCCGATGACAAGTTCCTCATCTCCTCCATAAACCAGGAACATATCCTTAGTACGCCTCAGATAATTAAGGATAGTCTTGACTTCCATCCAATGGCGGTCTCCTGGATCAGCTTGATAACATTATACCGCACTTAATGCGTAAGCAACATCTAGCGTCGTACATAGCATAGCATACATGACTGACCCAATCGCGGATGCGTAAGGGATCCTTGCCATCCTCTGTATTTCCTCATGTGTATGAGGAAACATTTTCTTGGAATGATGAATGCCATGTGACACTGGCAACAATCCCCTCTTAGACTGTTCTATACTGAATCTCTTCAGTATCTTGTCAATGTATTTATATTGACTCAGGCCGAGCATTCTCTTGGATCTTTCATGATGGGTCATGATCCCAAGAATATATGCCGCCTCGACAAAGTCTTTCATGGAAAATCATTTATGCAACCATGCCTTAACTAACTGTAAGATAGGTACTTCGTTTTCAATTAGCAATATGTCATCAACATATACTATGAGGAAAACGACTACACTTCCACTTAACCTTTTGTAGACACAAGGCTCACATTCATTCTTAACAAAGCCAAATTCTATAACAGCTTCATCAAAAAGAATGTTCCATGACCTTAATGCTTGATTTAATCCGTAAATAGATTTCTGCAACATGCATACCTTGTTGGCATCCTTTGGAGTCACAAACCCTTTATGGTGTGTCATGTAGACATCTTCTTGGAGGTTCCCGTTAAGGAAAGATATTTTGACATCTATTTCCCAAATTTCATAGTCATGGTAAGCAGCAATGGCCAATAGGATTCTGATGGACTTTAGCATTGCAACCAATGAAAAGGCTTCATCATAGTCAATTCCATGATGCTGTCTAAAACCTTTTGCAACCATTCGTGCCTTGTAGGTGTTGAATTTCCCCTCCAAGTCCATTTTCTTCTTGAATACCCATTTTTTACCAATAGGCTTTACATCAACTAGAGGATCTACCAAAATCCAGACTTGGTTTTGGTACATGGAATCCATTTCAGAATTCATGGATTCTTGCCACTTGGCAACATCTGTTCCTTCAACTACTTCCTTGTAGGTAAGTGGATCATCATTGTAAACCAATAATGAGTCACCATCCTCGGTGACAAGAAAACCATATTGTTCTGGTTCTCTCACCTCTCTCGTTCTCTTACGCAGTTCTTATTTCTATGGAACATATTGTTCTTCCACAGGGCTTTGTGGAATCTGTTCTTGTACCAACATCTATGTATCTTGAGCCTCGACTTCATCAAAGTCTATCTCGCTCCCACTATCTCTTTTGGAGATGTTCTCCCTCTCAAGGAATATGGCGTGTCTTGCCACTATAACCTTTTTGTCTGAGGGGTTGTATAGGTAATATCCTCTTTTTTCCTTTTTATATCCTATAAAG
Organism: Viscum album; assembly: GCA_963277665.1. Taxonomy (NCBI): domain Eukaryota; kingdom Viridiplantae; phylum Streptophyta; class Magnoliopsida; order Santalales; family Viscaceae; genus Viscum; species Viscum album. The sequence continues at coordinate 426,664,757 of OY728156.1, forward strand.
ATACACTTTGTGCCTCAGGGTGCAAGTTTGATACCTGAAGAGGCCTTAACAAATGCTTCGCTACCCCACACATGTAAATTCGATAACATGGCTTTGCGTCTACTCCATAATTCCCATGGAATACCATTTATCGATTTAGATGGTAATTGGTTTAGTATGTGTGATGTTGTTTGTAATGCATATCCCCAAAAGGATAATGGAAGACCCGCATGACTCATCATTGATCTCACCATGTCCAATAGGGTGCGGTTCCTCCTTTCACTTACACCATTCCACTGAGGTGTGTGAGGAGGAGTGAGTTGAGATAGAATCCAAAACTCCCGTAAGAAATCAATGAAGTCCTGATTAAGATATTCTCCTCCTCTGTCTGAGCAGAGTTTCTTATTCTTCTTACCAAGCTGGTTCTCAACTTCATTCTTGTATTCTTTGAACCGATCAAAAGAATCTGACTTATACCTCATTAAGTAGATATGTCCATATCTACTAAAATCATCAGTAAAAGTTATGAAGTACGAGATCCCACCCCTTGCTTCAACTTGAAATGGTCCACACACATCTGTGTGAACTAATTCTAGAAGCTCTTTAACACTTTCACCTTTCCCACTAAATGGGGCTTTGGTCATTTTTCCTTGTAGACACGCATGACATATACCAAGTGGTTTTATTTCGAAAGAATCTAAATACACATCTTGATGTAATTTTGTCAAACGTTTCGCATTGACATGACCTAGCCGGTGATGCCAAAGTTGGGTGTGGTATGAGTCATGTGAATTAACTTTGTTATCGATTGCCATCACATGTTTGTGTAGTCTAACACATTAAGGCCATTATATAAATGTGCCCTACCAAAAAAAAACTAGCTTTATAAAAGTAGCAGCATTCATTTAAAAACTTGAATATGAATCCATCTGTATCTAATCTGGTTACTGAAATAATGTTTTTAGTAACATAAGGAACATAATAACAACCTTTCAAAACCAAGACCATCCCAGTAGGAAATGTGAGGTGGTAGTCTCCGACAGCTATAGCAGCGAGTCTGGCTCTGTTGGATGCTTGTAGATCTACCTCCCCTCGATCAATCGTCTTGAATCTACTTGGTACCTATATTTGGATACAGATGTGAGCACCACAAGCAGTATCTAATACCCAATTAGTAGAAACAGATAGATTGCATTCGATAACAAATGCACTTTAAGCTTCCCCTTTCTTTATTGGATGGGTTGAGTTTTTCTTCCAGTGGCCTTTCTTGCCACATGCGAAACAAACAGCATCCTGTTCCTTTGCCTCCCCTTTGATCTTCCTTTTCTTGGAAGGCCTTGAAGAAGCTTTGGGATTAAAGCTCTTTGCCTTCCCTTTCCTTTTATTCACCATAAGTACAGAAGGCCTTTCACGCTTCATGTCATTGTCCACTTGGAGAATAAGGATAAGAAGATCAGATAGAGACTTCTCAATATTGTTCATGTTGAAATTAACAACAAAGTTTTAGAAGATCTGGGGGAGTGATGTGAGAATGAGATCGGTACCCAGTTCTTCAGGGAGTTTAAACCCTAGAACCTCGAAGCGCTCAATGTATCCAATGAGCTTGACTACATGAGGCCCAGCTGAGGAACCCTCTCCAAGCTTGATCTGAAACAGAGCCTTAGAGATCTCAAACCTTTCCTATCTTGCTCTCTCCTAGTATAAACCACAGAGGTGCTCGAGCATGCTGTAGGCATCCATGTCTTCATGAGACTTCATGATCTCACAAGACATAGATGATAGCATCAAACATTGAACATCGAGAGCATCATTAAAATGTTGATCATAGACTAGGAAATCTTCATCACTTGCCCCTAGGGCAGGAGAATCAGGAAGTGAGGAATCCAGCACGTAAAACTTCCGTTCATGGTGTAGGATAACCCGAAGACACCTAAACCATTCCTGAAAGTTACAGCCAGTGAGGATGTTGTCTTTATCCAGAATTGATCGCAGAGAAAATGTGGTTGATGTGTTTGTCATATTGATTCTACAAATTAAATGAGCAGATTCATCAGTACTTTCATGATTACATTTTATGAGAAATAATAAATTTTATTAACTCTCCCACTATTTTATCAAGTCCCAATGGCCCTCACCATTGAACTCAGAAAGTCCAGTTGCTTTGACATTCTAGTGGAAAGGATACATATTTCCCTTCGCATAACACTAAAAAGGGTTGGTCAAGCTATTTGAAGGTATTTAGATAGGGAGGTCTTTGACAAATGTGATCTTACAGTTCCTTGATCTGTTGAGTGGACTCTCCAATCCTAAAATCCTGACTTGGATTTCCTCAACTCTTGCCTCCAATATTACATCAAGTCTATCAAGGGATACTTCTCTTGATGTAATATGGTTAAGTCAACCCGAAACCATTCATAAGGGCTTCCTTTATAAAAGTAGGTGACCCAACAAGGGTTGGTCAAACACATAGTTTTATTGAGTTATTCCCTTAATCAAGTAACGAAAGACTTGGTCTGACTTAATATAGTATTTGAGGTATTTTATTCTTTATGCGTATTTTTGCATTATGAAATGATTGTTAATATTAAGTGATGCTTTCTTAAGTGATTAACCGTGTTCCGATAATGTTTACGCATAGTACAGTTTTTATTTTATTCCATCTTTGCATGCTTGTTCATTTTATTAATTATGTGATCGTGACAACACATACATAATAAATAAACCATGCAATCAGACAGAAATAAAATATGATGGCATGATCATGAGATTCTATTGGATAGCTTATCTAGTGGTTTTGATAAGCTAACCCTGACCTAGGGAAAACCCCTTGAACCTGTTGGTTCGTGTTTTTGCAGCTCCCACCTGTCCACCTTTGTATCTTCTTGCTTCGGTTTTGCCTCGTCTTCGGGATTTGAACCGTCTCTTCTGGCTTGGGAGATCCTCCATTACATGGGTTTACATTAAAGAAACCATGGGCACGCATGCCCTATATTTTATTGGAAGAAGTCTCGCAGACCAACAAATTTAAATTAAATAAATTTAAATGAAACCATACAAATACAAAGGTCCTTTGTTCTATCTCATGATCATCCATAGTATGCAACGACATTTACGGATATTTAGAAGTCAAATTATTTTAATCGTTCTTTTATTTAAGATAAGACGCGCTCGAATTCAATTAATTATGATCTTATAATTAATCAATTCTTTATCTTATATTCCTTTCTGAATTTCCTTGAGATTATTCTCATCCATATTCCATATACGAGTCTTTGTACATTGGAGTAAACCTGGTGAAAATCCATTTCTGGAATGTACACGGTGTGTAGTTTATAATTACACGGCGTGTATTTTTCTTTTCACCCTTTATCTAAAGTACACACCGGGGCTTTGGAGTGTTGTCTGTACTTTGGAAATATTAGAGTACATGGTGTTTAGATGAATCATACATGGCGTGTACTTCCTTGTTATGCGGTAATCGGCCTAGCGATCCCGTTTACGTGGTACGCGGCTCATCTTTGTACACAGTTTCACCTGGGTCGGAACGGACTACACGGCATGTTTCTCCAACATACATGCCCTGTATTCCTGTTTCCACTTGCCCTTCAATTTTGGTCAACACGGTGTGATTAAAACATAGGCATAATCAATTCACACAGCGTGGTTTGGCGGACCAGTTCCGGTTCGTTGAACCTAAGTACACGGAGTGTAGTTTTAATTACACATCGTGTAATCCAGTGTTGTATAGACAGAAAGAGCGGCTCCTCCGGATGAGTTCCTCATTTTTAATTTAATCAAAAATTAAAATTAAAAGGTCGTTTCTGTGATATGAATTGAGAAACGAAGGAGGAAGAATATATCTTGTTAATTCAGATTTATAGAACGATTTATTTCGAATTGAATCAAATATGAATGTGTAAATTATCAGCGAAAATTAAATAACTATAATCAACATTGTATCCTAGCTCTGATACCATTTGAAGGTTCCGGGCGCAATGGAAGTGCATGGGTGGATGTGCCCACTTGGATTTTTGTCATTAGCAATGATCAATATGGGATCAATATGACGATAAACGTTAGTCTCCACGGATCGAATCACAGAAAAAGACAAAGAAGATGGTTTGTCCTGGAACCACAAACAAGGATCATTATAGGTTTATTATAATTAATTTAATTAATTATAAATAAATACCTTTTGGGTGTTCTTTCTTCGTTGATGTTCTTGATCACATTGTCGATATGATCCATCGTTGCGTCGCAGAAGCCAAGTGTAGACTCCCTCTAGCGGTGATCCACATGTGTACCTCGTATCTCTGGACGTCGCCAAATGATTCTCCGGGTGCTAGCGTGGAGAAACCTTTGCTTCCATTGTCCGCTTTAGATTGTCTTGATCCTATGGAAGAGGATCTCTCTTGGTCATGAGAGAGTTCTTGGAGGAATAGGTTCATTCGTACTTGAAAGAATTCTCCAGAGATGTTGTGCACAACAATTCTCTTGTGTGTCGGAAAAGAGTTGGGGTTTTGAGGATATTTATAATCGGGTGTATGGGGTTATAGAGTTATGATAATAAATAAACATGTTACGTGTTTTATTTATTTCATTGACTCTTTATTTAAAACCCCCATGTCGAATAAATAATTTCTTGACATTCCCCCACGCTGATTATAATAAATATCATTTAAAACAATATTATATCCTCAAAATCCCGACTTAAAAAACTATACGGCGTGGAATAATAAATAAGCAGCGTGTATTTGTTTTTCATTGAAAAATAATTGGTGTGTACATTAAATGTACATGGCGTGTATATCTTGTTTTCATTTATTCATTTCCTTTCAAAAATAAAACTACACAGCATGTACATTTAATAATACACGGTGTGTACTTGTTTTATTTTATTTTTCCTCCATCATTTAATACAACATAGGCTTCCTTGAATAATTATTAAACCACGTATGGGAATAATCATTATTCAACTTGAGATACTTGGATACACTTAGTGTGTGACCCTCTAGGCCTCTTTCTCGTTGGCATTAGACGAGATTTCCTAAAGTCCAAGATTACTGTCTAGCAACGGGTCAAGGCACCCAAGAGAAAGAAGATGACGCCGCATTGACATATCACCTCATACAAATGCTTACTTGTGTAATTTAATCCCTTTGTATCAATATCTCACCAAGAAGGTTTCATGGACATGTCATAAACCTATATGCTTGATCCGTCGTTCATTGACTACCTGAAATAAACTCGTCGTTTACACCATGGCTATGGAATTTAATGTGACGGTTCTATTTCAATCAAAGGGACGAGATATCAACTTCCATAAATAGAAGGGACAAATACTTCGTTGACTTATCCATTAACAACATGTCGCTCGTGACGCACCCAACGTACCCTACTTCCTGCCAACTGTCTGCGTGACGGTTTTCGTCAGTAAATCTAAGTGTGCGAGTCATGACATGAGTTAATGATAATCCTCTAGTCTAAGGACCATCACACACACTCGCAGATAGAAATATACGATGACACCAAGACATGCAGAATTACTACTGGAGGGTCTTTTCTCATAATCTCCCATCATGGAGATTACCAAGTGCGAACACCATGAGAGAGAGTCTCGTCTTCTTAATAGTACTCGCACATGACGGTCTTTATATTATGTGTCCTATCATAGTATGTCTTCCAACCGTAGAACTTTATTTAAGAATATTGTTATAGAATTTCAAGGTTCCCATCATAGCGGGGATATGCTATGACCTTATTAATGCAACAAATATTCCAGGACATTATTATATTATAGTCATGCAGAACAATGAACAATAAATAATAAGTGAACATTCATGTAATCAAAGTACAAAACAGTTGGTTCTCTAGACACCAACCCTTACATATATGATAGTGGATCAAACCAACCCACTCAACTAAGTGAGTCATGTAATAATTTTTCAATGTTTACCAGAGCTAGTTTGATGTTTAAAAAGGATAGATCAAGTCTATCATAAATATTCTATAGAGTAAATATCACCTCAATTGTGTTCAATTTTAATGAATAAATAATAAAATCTTGTTGTAAAATATATTCTAGATGATTTTTTATATATGTCAACATATATATTAAAATTGATCACATACATGGAGAAGATGATTTTTCATCTACATACACAATATTCTCTAAACAAATACAGTAAGAATAATCGATGGAACAAAAATCTAATTATAAAACACACTAATGGGTAGTTGGATCAACTATAATTCATAAACATTTCGTTCAAATATATTTCTAATGTGATATTTAGTTATAATATCATCAACTTGTTCTATAAAAAAATTGAATTCCATCCTTGGGATTCCGTCTTCAACAATTTACTTTTAGAATATTATGTTTCTTCTCTACGTGTTTTGACACAATATATTTATCTAAATTTGTAAATGTATTATTTAACTTTTATTTTCAAAAACCATAATTGTTGGTTAAATATTTTCTATATTAAGGATAATTATCCATTTTTCATTTATGCCTTCAATGTAGCTTCTTGTGATGTAGTCATATATTCATCCTCTAACCAGTTGTGTGTAACATAGGTTTTCTTATTTGAATGTTATAAAACACAACATAATCTTATAAAAAATAATCATTATGATATTTATTTCCTATCATTAATAGAACATTCACAATAATACTATACAAAAGCATTTAGATAAATGTTACATATGTTTTTATACAAAAAAATCCATAGTTGAAATATTTTCAAATATATATCATGATCCTCTTTGAATCAAAAAAATATTACAATTAGATTAAATTAATACATAAAACTAAGAGTAAAAACATAAAAAATGTAATGGACTGATGTTATCTACTATATATTCATTATACAGAAAAATATACATTGATTCACATTAATAGTTTCCCTTCATTGTCTTTTCTCAGCTTTTTCCCCACCATAATTGGTGTTAAATCTCCTATAGCATCTTATATGTCAAAATTAATTAACAGATTAATTTTTTTTACAAGAATAATTAATAACACCAAGAACAAAAAAATAACATTAATCACTTTCATTCTAACCTATTATTTATTGTACAATGATAACTACATAAAAATATTTTATTCATTACTCTCAAGTATCATATTGTCACAAACGATTCCCTGAGGCCTATTTCAGGACTACCAAAGCATGCCTTCCATAGTCCAGAGGCTGGGGACTAGCACCAGAATGAAATATCTCAAATGGGGAAGGCATTTTCATTAATGATATACAAATATCGATTTGGAAAACAACACAATGATAACAAAAAATTAATGAAAATGAATAAAACCACCTCAAAGTACAACCATAGACTCTAAATTTTGTAAATCAAAAGTAAAGGGTCCAGAATACAAGACCAACTAAAAGAAATGTACATCAGAAGATGTAAATGCTTTGGAGGTCATCCGCCTAGGATCCTAAATGATGGGTATGTACAACTCTCCAATAGATGTGGCTACAACACAAAACAAAAATCGATCCACCTCCGATTAAGGTGTAGTCATGGCTCCCCAATGTCCTTGTCAAAGCTCTATATCATCTGTAGAAGACTCAATAGGTGAGGGAGATGATCGTTCATGGGTGAGTACAGCAATACTCATTAGGGAACGTGAGACCCCTGAAAGTCTCTCAGTAATCCACGAAGGAAATTCCAAAATGGAAAATAACTCATATATATTACCACCACAAAATGCCACAAACACATAGAAAAAATACTCATATCACACCTGGTATAACTAATATACATAAATAATGATGATTACACAAAATGATAGATCATATTATTCTATCAAGAGGCTCTACTGCAGACCCACACATGGTCGTTAGGTACTGGCCCATAGAGGGACTCTAGGTGCTGACCTAGAGAGGGTCTCTAGGTGCTGAACCACATAGCTTCTCTATGTGTGGACCCATATAGGATCACTTGTTGATGACCTATCTGGGATCTCAAGGTGGTGAACCACTAAGGATCGCTATGTGATGACCAACACATTATCTCTATTCTTTCTTCACGTCACAACCAAACACTGGATTCCTGCACATTACACACTTGATTTCTGGAGGATCGTATCCTCAAGACCCCAGCCATACATAAACCTCTGAAATTTCCCACATATTGTAACCCAAAATACCATATCATTGTTAGGGTCCCTACTCAATAGATGACGCGTCGTTCATACACCCAATCTATAAGTTATAGGATTTTTAGTAAAAAGGGTCCCTTTGGATTTGAGTCTAATCCAACATGGTCATACTCCAAGTGTTCCAAATTTCATGTGAAGTTTATTTGAAGTACCACTCCGTCACAAGGGTCCCAATTCCACTAACTACACATCAATAGAATGCCTGATATGATAGATACATGCATTTTAGTAAACAGAGACTGGAAGCGTTTGGGCACAGTCTGACCCGTCCAATCCAGCCCGGGGGTCCCACATACCCCGGTTAATCGTGAATGACTTGACCAGACCTAGTTTGGGTCTGGGTCGTTCTGATCCGGCCTGGCCAGTGGGTCAGGCCTTGTGGGCCTTCATGTACCCAACCTGATTTGGAAAAGGGTCCAGTCCGCCGGGTCGCCCGAGCCGGCCCGGAGGGCACGAGTCCGACCCAGAGGGTGCGTGTCCGGCCCTATGGAGGTGGAACTCACCCACCGGATATGGTACCGTCCCACTAGGCCATGATTTCGGCACACTGGTGTGTGTCCGTCCAACTGGTCGGTTCGAGGCCCACTCGGTCAGCCTCACTGGGACACGACCGGATGTCAGGTCTAATCTAGATCCATTTCCCCACGAGTCTCAGCGAGGCATCCTAATCTACCAAAATATGGTGACAGTAGGCCAACATGTGGGATATGAAAAAGTGTCGTGTTCGCACCCCTCTGACGTAGTTGAGCGACCTCATCCGTAGCCCCCAGCTGCTGGCCCAGCCACCGGATCCTCCCACTGCGCCACGGCCCGAGCTGGCTGCGTCCCTTCCTCCAGCGCGCTGTCGAGGTAAACCATCATGGTGCACCGCTAGCTTCCTATATCTTCCACTATAGGCCACCACCAGTTCCTTTTACGGGCCACCATAATTTATCATGTGGTAATTTTTCTGATCTATATGTGGCTTCGGGCCTCTTAGGTCACCATCATCCCCGCCTTGGAACTGGATTCCTCTTTCCAACACTTGGATGATACAATAACATTGAATGCACACCGCATATGTGCTCCAGCCTTATTCATGTCAGCCTTCACACTCCGACATTAGAGTATATAATAATTGGAGGTCCAAGAATTCAAACGTAAAATAACTAATGATAATTTCAAATCCCAGACAATGAGAGCCCTAAAAGAAAAACAACATCCCACATAAATGCATTATTTTCAGATCAACCAGTTCATGGGACGATCTGCATTCTTCATTTATAGAATTAGAGGTGGGAATAACTTGCCCAAATTATAGACATACCTCTTGTACATTGGATGCAGAATCGTTTGTCCTCGATGTTTCAAGAAGTTGACATTGCTTCCAGCTCCATTTCTTATGGCACGTCGAAGATGATGATGTCTCACCACTGTAGGTTTCTTCATTGATCTTTATTCATTTGGGAGGGAGTATACTGGTGGTTGTTCAAATCTTTCCACCCATTTTTTCATTTTCCATACTCCAACAATTTTAATTATATAAATAAATAAAAAGAAAAAAGACGATGCGACAATTAATAATGATCTTTAAATGAGCCACACTTAATAATACATTAATATAACCACATCGCGGTTTTAAATGATCCATTACTGATACTCTATTAATGTGTGATGTCACCACTTCATCACTGCACCATAGCATCACCATCCACCACTCAATGGTGAGAAAATATATATAATAATTCCTTTAAATTATTTTATTAATTTTCTCAGAATGTCTGAAAAATAACATTACTACTCGTCCAATTTTGGTTTAGGTTAAGTAATTTCGTGAGGAATCAAATCATTCAATCTCCCACGGGGCCCTCAATGTTTTAATCTAAGAAGTAGTTCAAAATATAGAAAAACCCTCCCACACATTTACTAAAAGTTCCTTATAAAATTTCTAAAAAATTTACAATCACCCAAGACACATGTCGGTCAAGGTTAGGCTCCGCCTAAGGTGTCAACGCCCTCTAGAGATCAATGGTGCTCTCAGAATTTCAATCTATGTTGCTTTTTAAGAGTTATAAGGGTTTTAAAATAAAATAACTTTTAGTTAATTATTTTACTTAGAGTCAAAAATTAACTTCCACCATAGCTGAGTGCCAGCCAATGTTAGGATCTTCCTAATGAAAGCATACCCTCACGAGATCAGTTGTGTTTTTAAATTTTTAATCTGAGTCACCATTCATGAGTTATAAAATTTAAAAAATTAATTAATTTTATATAATAATTTTATTTACGGTTATTCCATTTTTGGGTTTCACACTGGGGGGTGCACTAACTAAACATAAGTTGCACCTAGGTTAAACCCACCATCCCAAATGCAATGGTGGCCTTAGATTTCTAATCTGGGAACCCGTTTAAGAGTTATAACACTTTTTTATGGAAGTATAATCACACTCACTATTTAAAGATTAACATCTTTCAATGGATCATTTCAGGCACTTCAGTCCTCAGAATAAATTCCCGTCAAAGCATTCAGTCTCAAAAATATTCCATGTAATAAAAAAAATACACTGAAATTATGAGGCATTACATTCTCCCCATCTTATGAATTTCATCCCGGAAAGCAAAACAAAACTAATCAAACATACAGTGGTATAGAGCACGAATATGGGTCTCTCGCTCCCATGTTCTCTCCTACTGATTACCGTGCTTTTACTAAGCTAATATGAAATGAAAATTCTATAATATATGACAGAAGGAAGAGGAAATTATTATTGAATATGAGAGAAATATTACATGATTAAAATGAAATTCTATAGACTATGTATGTAATATAAAATATATGATTTAATATTTATTCTGAAGGGATTTATCAAATCATTTAAAGGGATGTAGTCTCCCAATTGTTTTATCGTATGATGATATAGCATCTTGTGTCATATGTAAAGAGAAAAAATTCTATAATTATTATAATATCAAATGAAATCAAGAGAATATGAGGATTACTGAGAACAAAGAAAAAATAAACTAGCTAGGGGAATGTAAGGGAATGATGGAACATCCCATATGTTACCACTGTAGAATGATGTAGCATTGTAATTTTTTGAAGGGAAGGAGAGTTTTCTTCTTTCTTGGAGTGAAATAACATAATGAAAAGGTATAAAATGAAAGGAATAAAACCTCCAATGCCACTAATTGAACTCGAATCAGACGCCAAATCTACGAAATTTGGGCAATGATGTAAACTGGGGATGGTTGCGTATGGGCCCAGTCCGCCCGACTAACCCGGTCTGGGGGTCCCACATTCCCCGATTTAACTTGACTAACTCGACCTGACCATGTTTGGGTATGGTTCAGTCTAGTCTGGCCTGGCCAATGGGCCTTGTTGGACCCATCCCGATTTGGCTGAGGGTCCAATCAGATGGTCACCCGGCCCGACCCAGAGGGTTCGAGTCTTTCCCAATAGTGGCTGGACAAGCCCGATGGGCCACGGGTCCAGCCCGCTAGTGTGGGACTATCCCCCTAGAAGGTTATCACCCCACTAGGTCTTACTCACTCATATGCGGCCGGATTTCATGTCGGGTATGCCTCCTTCGCTCGGATAGTCGCAGCGTGACATCCTCCTCCACCGCAATTGACTGACTGTGGCCAACCTTGTGGGATGTGTCACGGTGCCACATTTGCAACCCTCCAATGTGGTAAAGTGACCGCGTCCGTAGGAACCTGGAATCGACCCATCTACTGGATCCTCCTGTCGCACCGCCGCCCGAGACGGCTACGACCCTTCCTCCAGCGGGTCGTCTGGGCGCACCATTTTGTCGCGCTGCCACACGCTAGTGTCCGTCGCCGTAGGCCACCAACAGTACCCTATACGGGCCACCATAAGTTCTCATGTTGTCCATTTTCTGATCTTTCTATGTCTTTGGGCCTCCTAGGGTCACCTCCATCCATTCTTTGGCCCCAGATTCCTATTTCTACCACTTTGAGGATACATGCACATTGAATGCGCATGGAAGAGGTGCTCGGGACTTTTTCATGTCATCATGCGCCCTCCATGTTAGGTGTTTAGAATCATGGGAGGTCCATGAATTAAAATTTAAATCAGAAATGATAATTTTAAATCCCAGAGGACGAGGGACCAAAAATAAAGTTACCCTCCTACATAAACGATAGATTTGAAGATCTATATGTCTGTGGGTTGATCCACATTCATTGTTTTTATAATAAGAATGTGGAAGAACATGCACAAATTAAACCCCTAACTCTTTGATGTTTGATTCCAAACCATTTGTCCTTGAGGTTTTAAGTAGTCGACATCACTTCTAGCTCTATTCTATGAGGCATGTTGAAGTCTATAAAGTCTCAAAACCTTCCATCACTTCATTCTTAATTATTCATAAGGGAGGAATTCCAGTGTTGGTAGTTCAATTAATTCCCCACATTTTATTATTTTCCAAACTCCAACATATTGGATTAAGAAAAGAAACAAAACGAATAGCAACATATAACCCATTATTGATGCTCATTAAATGAGCCACATTTAACGATCCATTAAGATAACCACTTTGCGGTTTAAACGAGCCCTTATTGACCATATATTAATGTGTCTCCTCACTACCTCATCGTTAAACTACAGTTTCACCAATGGCCACACAATGGTGAGAAAATTATAAAATAATTCCTTTAAATTACTATTTTTAAATTTTCTCAAAAGATCTTGAAAATAACTTTTTTGGTCTTCCCTTTATGGATGTGGTTATTTCATTTCTAGGATAATCCCTGCATTTCGACTTCAACAGTTCCCGCAGATTTTTGATTGATGAAATAGTTTAATAGTTAGAAAAACTCACTTAAGAATTTACTAAATGTAACTTAAAAATGCTCAAAAAATTTAACATTCACCCTCGACCAGCACCGTTTGATGTTAGGCTCCGTGTAATGCCCCACCCTTAAACCTTACATAGTCTTGAGTTATTACAAGATTACACATTGAGGATATTTTCAGAGATGGATTATTAGATAATTAGATCATAAAACTTCCATTACATTACACATTTAAACAAAGTGGTTACATAAAAGATAGTATTAATTTTTCCCATCAATGGAAACATATTTAAAATAAAACATGGATTCTTTCATAACACTTCCTTGACACTATCATCATATCATGTACCCATCCCATGACCTGTGAAAAACATTTCAAAAACATGGGATGAGCAGAAAAAGCTCAGTAAGGGATATAAAAATATGGAAAGGAAACATGAGTACATGTATACATATGAATGAAATCATACTTTACCCATAAAACATAAGCACTTTAACATACCTCATAAAATCATGAATAAATAATGGAAATCATAAGACATAAAGGTAACTTAAGGCATTCATAACATTTTTACGTAGGGAGTAACCCTCATGGTTACGTTTGGATTACCCATCACAGTATATTCCCTAAATCTCTTCTGAGAAACCTTTACGTTTAACCCCTTCATGTTACCCAATGCATTGGAGAGATATGTCGGGCTCATCTGCCCTTAGTTTATCACGAAACCACCCGTCTTCATAATAATTCCCAAAAACCATAACATAATCGTATCACATAAAACATACATAAAGGAAACATAACATTTCCATATTTCAATCTCAAGATATCAATAAAACACATTGATATAATATAAACATTATGAAAACCATTTTCAATATCAAAATAAAAGAAAAGTAAAACAGGGTATTTATTTTTTTTCTTTTAAATAAAAGTTATGGCTTGTAGATGAATCCAAAACTCAAATAATGGTCACGGTGGTGGAGAAGTCATTGTCGCCGCATACGTATGACAAAAACATTCCCTTTTTTCTTTTAGTAAACGCTTCGTATAAAAAAGATTCCTTTTGAATAAACGTAAAAGTCAAAGGGGTTTATACACCGTATAAAATAAAGTTGTGTATAAAACAAAATATGCCTCAATGAAAGGAGATTGAGATGAAGTCCCATACCAAGACGGTATCATTTGATTAAGGATAAATCCGTTACATAATTATGTGTGACAAACGAATACATGAAATATAAGAGGGTATTAAGTGTACAAAAATCAGAGGACATTCAAACGTTATCCTAGAACGACATATTCAAGGTGTAAAAGCTTATCCCAAAGAATCAAAATTGGGTTAAGAAGTTCCCTTGCAAAAATTTGACATCTTAACGGCGTCACTAAAAAATTCAGAAAATGAGTTGATGAGAGATAAAGAGGGTATCTCATCACTTGGACATAAAATTTAAATCACTAAGGACATAGAAGAACATATCCCAACATAATGTTATGTGAATTAAAAGACATAACAAAAGAAGTCTTTTAAAAAGAGGAGGGTGAAAGGTTCCCTTACCGACATGGGTATCTTCCGAAACATACACCCCGTGAAAGAAGGACAATACAAAATTGATGTTAATACTCATAAATGAATGTATATTACTCAATGAGTAAATTAATGGGCATTACATACACCAATCAAAGGAAATTGTGTAAAATTTATCATAAATATAACGAGAATTAAAGTGAGATGAAAAATCTCTTATGAAAACTCGGCAGCCTAACGACGCCACTTAAAACGTCCAAAAATGGATTGATGAGTTAAAATAGAGTCTCTCATCATATTACAATAGTATGTATATAAATAGGAATATAAAGGAACATCCTCCATCATAACAAATAGGAGCTTAAAAGAAGTGACATAAAGGATAGTACTTAAAAAGAAAGAGAGAAGTTAGATCTCTTACGAAAATTCGGTAGCCTAATGGTGCCACTCAAAACATCCAAAATGGATTGATGAGAGAGAATAGGGTCTCTCATCATATGAACATAAAAATTACAGTAAGAGTAATATAAAGAAACATCCCAATCACAATAAATATGTGCTTAAAAGGAATGACATAAAATAGTGTACTTAAAAAGAAAGAGAGGAGTATGATCCTTTACCTCGGGTCCGACTTGACTAGATTGTTCTTTAACGTCCTGAATAATAAACATGAGTTAACTTCTACTATCTTAAGAACCTTTTTCAAGTTCATTATTACTTTTATATCACTTATTACCATGTCATGAACACTATGTTATTATTTAAGCTAATAACTGTCGTTTTAACGATCATGGGTACTTGAGTCAAAAATAAACTCTTTATAATTACAAGTAGTTCATGTGGTAAAATATTCATTATATCCAGAATTTTATTCATGATATAGATATCATATAAATCATATATATACAGTATATACATGTATTTATAATATTACATAATCATTTAGAGGTACGAAATGAAATGCACCATTCATGGAGACGGTAAGCCGTACGTACGCATGAACGCTACTTTAATTTCTATGTCATATTAATGGAATTAAAACTAAATGAGAGGTATGTATATTTTAATTACAGAATTATATTAATCATTTATATGTAACATATATCATATATAATAACTTTAAATACATCTTTTATACATCCCATATATGGCATTAACGAATCAAATCAATTTGAGGGGGCGGTAGTCCGCACTTCCTAAAATGAAATTATCGTGTTTACCCACAATGGAAACCATAAAGGTATGCCAAAAAAGAAAAATACAGAAGCTTAATTAAAACATAAAAATATTATATATCATATATATAAATATAGTGACATCTTAATGGCCACCTTTTAAGGTGTTATATGAGTGTTGAACAATCATCATTTCGTGAGGCAGAAATTTTCCATCCACAGAAACAATATGTTCTTTAACCAATTGATATAGGTGTGTGTAAGTGTAGCTTGTATTCTTCTTATAACAACATCATATTAAATTGGATATACTGGAGTTGTTACAAAATAAATTAATAAAAAGAGTTTAGGGGTTTGGAGAAGCAAAATAAAACAAAAGAACACAAGTGAAGACATTACCTTAAAATCAGGTAACTCTTTTTTATTTGATCTCAAAGGCTTCCTTGGGAAGACTTTTGCACAAAGTGAGGCTTTTAGGAGTAAGAGAGGTATGTGGATAGGCAAAATGAGCAGGGTTTGGCCGAGCCAAAGGCTTTGGAAGTGCGGGTAAGGAGGTAGAGGTGGGGGCCTTTTATAAGAGGAGAGGAGGGGCACTCTTGGAAAGTAAAGAAATGTTACTTTATTTGAAAATGAGTTTCAGATTTAAAAGGTCCCAAATTGGTATTATTAGAGGATAAGGAGATAAGGGTTCTAAACCACCCATCTAATAGGTTTTGGACATTTGTAGGTCAAATATTTTACATTATATTTCCATTTTATTTAAATTATTAAATAATGAGGTCATCGCTGCATCATCATGATGTCATAAATAATTTAATTTATATAATTTATAAAAATTATAAAACAAATACTATGATGTAGGAAATCTTTTTATATTTCCAATGAATATTTATAGTAAAAAAACTGACTTGTATAACCCCATTTAAAGTTTTTTTAGTAAAACAACTCATGTTTGTATCATTTTAATTTTAACAATAAATAAAAAGGTATTTATGTCATTTTCCAACCAAAGTGGCTCCATGGGGTCCCCAAGTTGACCCATAGATTGTCTTGGTCAGAAATGACACATCCAATGAGGGTAGGACATGGGTATAGGTCATTTCATATTATTAAAACATTATTTTTACCTTAAACTACACTAATTACCTCTAATCGCGATTAAAAACTTAATAAGTTACTATTAATCAAAAAATTATTCTAATCTCATTGAACAACATTTTACTTCTTAATTACAACCATGTATGTTGTATTTTTGAAATTTAAAACACAAAGGTGAAAAAATTTTATTTAAATGGAAAATCCGTTTTTATAAGTACCACTTAGTGGTTTCACTATTCATCAAAAATTGAAGTTTTTTAGAAAATTACCAAAAATTTACCCTAAGCTATATTTTATTTTCCAAATTCAAAAATTATTTATATTTAACAAAATTCAAAACATATATGTCGCATTAATTAATTTAATAATTAACTCCCGTTGTCAAAACAAATAGCGTGTTTTTATGAAACAAAAAGTATCAAAAGATTGACACTAGTTTAAGTCCAATTTCAAAGTGAAATTAATTCCAACGAACAATATTGGATTAAATGGTAAAAATATATTATAATTTCACTTTAAAAAAAATTCAAAAGATAATCTAATCATATAAATAAATTAGATTAAAAATAGGTTTTGAATTAAAATACAACATGTTTCACTATTCATTAAAAATTGAACTTTTTCGGAAAAATACCAAAAATTTACACAAAGTAAATTTTAATGTCCCGATTCAAAAGAATAATTTTATTTTTTCAAATATTACACATAAAATTGTCAAAAAGTGTATTTAAAAGAGGTTCGCCATCAAAAGGCGGTTAATCCACCTTTTAAAGAATATTAGAATGTTTACGCTTAAAATTGGATTCATTCGCATTTTTAATCCTCTAACATTTATTGTAAAGAGTAAAAATATTTGAAAAACATATATAATCATTTTGTAGTTAGTTATGTTTATTCTTTCCATTACAACGGCTAGGCATTAACTACCATTTAAAATAAAATTATTTTATTATTAGAGTGCAACGTAAGATTCCCAAGAAACTCATTGTTGCGTATTGGGTACGCCATCATGCATAGAGTCCCATTTAAAGTAATATTAATGTTTTATTCACAAATATGGATAAATATGAAAATGTCATATTCTTTATTTACCTGGGGTGTTACATCCTTCCCCCTTTTGGGAATTGCGTCCTCGCAATTTTAAAATTTGGCTAGGAAACTTCATTGAAAATCCCACATTGGAACAATAGTCAGTAAAACAACCACCTTAAAATAAAGAAATAGAATTAAAAAGGTCACCCGAGTTAACAGATACAAGGATTCCATGTAAGAAAATATGTATATGGAGAAGAAAACAAAGGGTCATGTTCTGATGGAGAGTGATAGTAAACATGTCATGGAGAAAGTTAACAATAAGAAAATCACAAACTTGTGATGTGTTAAACGGTATTCGATTCCCCAGTTGGAAAAGTTAACAGACAACATTTTTGTTTTAAGTTACTCTTCATTGAGAAATTTATTTTTGATCTTAAGGAAACATACTTACTTGTCATGTTGACTTTCAACTTTTACTAGATTCCTTAATCAAACTCATATTTTCTCCAAAAGACGAGTATTTAGGAAGACTTGTTCGCATTAAGACTACTATAATCAACTTCTAGAGAATCACCTAATCCACAAAAGAGAACTATATACTTCCCATGACTTTATACTTTAACAAAAACCAAAACCAAAATGGTTAGTACAAGATCAGAAAATCCAGAAAAGGATAACCCTTTATAAAAAGAAAATCTATTCTTAATCTCCAATATTTTTCCAACAAAACCCAAAGTTCAACGAGGACCATTCGATAAAACATTTTTACATAAAATTCATCAAAGTAAACAAAACTATGATTGAAACCCAAATATTTGAAGGATTTAGTCACATAGTCTTCCAAGGTACAAATTAACTTTTATCTCCAAATAACATCAGTTGCTCTTAAATTATAATATTGAAAAGTAATTATCCTAATAACATATCCTCGATGATAGGTTAATCATTTACATAGATAACCCAAAATAAACTTAATCTTGATTCCTAAAATCATATAACTAAATAAAATTAGTCAAACTAACCAAGGACTTCACATAGTCCAGTGATAGGTGATAAATACCAGTCACACATTGGTTGTGAGTTCGATTCCCGCAGCTTTGTCCAACACGACGGGTTGTCACACGGTCTGTGTGTTTTCCTTTTTCCAAAACTATATAATTTTTAAAACATTCCCCTAAACGAGATAAAATCTTCAAAAATAATCATAACATATTTTAACATCATGTTTATCTCATGCCTTTCATTTTCCATCATAACATATAATAACCCATAATTACCTCAAAAGTAAGGATCATATAAACTATAATGGTTAACTTTATAATTTTTACCTGAACATCCACATCGATTGGTCATCTCTTACATGGTGCATTACAGATCATACCAAGGATCAAGTCGTTGATCATGACTCATTGATAGTTGGTTTAGAACCACCATGAGTTTCCTCATTGAATCCCCCATTTTATCTAGTATCTTAATCAGAGAACCACCACAGTTTCCTTCAAACATGTTGTCTCTTTGGTGCCTGCTAGATCCATCCATTCACTAAAAAAAGAAATGTCAGTTTGAGTATATCAACAAAACCATCATGTACTAATGAAGAAGGTAAACACTAATATATACTTACTCATTCACTTTATCTAAAACTATGACTCTTTCTGAAATCCTAACCATTATGGTCATGTGACTTTTGCTTATAGAATACCCTAACCTCTAAAGTTATCTAAACCGACCTCTGATACCAACTATAAGGCCCCAGCCTTAAACCATACTTAATATTGAGTTATTACAAGATTAAACATCGAGGATCTTTTCAGTTTTAGAGTTTTAGATAATTAGATCATAAAACTTGCATTACATTCCACATTTAAACAAAGTGGTTACATAAAATATAGTATTAATTTTTTCCATAAGTGGAATCATGTTTAAAATTAAACATGGATTATTTCTTAAAACTTCCTTGATGCTATCATCATATCATATACCCTTCCCTTGACCTGTGAAAAACATTTCAAAAACTTGGGATGATCATAAAAATCTTAGTAAGGGATATAAAAATATGGAATGGAAACATGAGTACATGTATACATAAGAATGAAATAATACTTTACCCATAAAACATAAGCACATTAACATACCTCATAAAATCATGAATAAATCAAAGAAATCATAAGACATAAAGGTAACTTGAGGCATTCATGACATTTATACGTAGGGAGTAACCCTCTTGGTTACGTTTGGAATACCCGTCATAGTATATTCCCTAAATATCTTTGGAGAAACCTTAAAGATTAACCCCTTCACGTTACCCAATCCATTGGAGAGCTATATCGGGATCACCCGCCCTTAGTTTATCATGGAACCACCCGTCTTCAGAATAATTCCCAAGAACCATAACATAATCGTATCACATAAAACATACATAAAGGAAACATAACATTTCCACATTTCAATCTCAAGATTTCAATAAAAAACATTGATATAAAAAAACATTATGAAAACCATTTTCAATACCAAAATAAAAGAAAAGTAAAATTGGGTAATTTTTTTTAAAAAAAATGTTATTTCTTGTAGAGGAAGCCGAAACTCAAATAATGGTCATGATGGCAGATATGTCATTGTCGCCACATACGTATGACAAAAACATTCCCTTTTTTCGTTTAGTAAACACGTCGTATAAAAAATATTCCTTTTGAATAAATGTAAAAGTCAAAGGGGTTTATACAACGTATAAAATAAAGATGTGTATAAAACAAAATATGCCTCAATGAAATGAGATTGAGACGAAGTCCCATACAAAGACCGTATCCTAGGATTAAGGATAAATCAGTTACATAATTATGTGTGACAAACGAATACACAAAATATAAGTGGGTATTAAGTGTACAAAAATCAGAGGATATTCACACATAATCCTAGAACGACATATTCAAGGTGTACAAGCTTATCCCAAAGAATCAAAATTGGGTTAAGAAGTTCCCTTGAAAAAATTTGACAGCCTAACGACGTCACTACAAAATTCAGAAAATGAGTTGATGAGAGATAAAAAGGGTATCTCATCACTTGGACATAAAATTTAAATCACTAAGGATATAGAAGAAGATATCCCAACATAGTGTTATGTGAATTAAAAGACAAAACAAAAGAAGTCTTTTAAAAAGAGGAGGGTGAAAGGTTCCTTTACCGACATGGGTATCTTTCGGAACATACACCTCGTGAAAGAAGGACAATACAACATTGATGTAAATACTAATAAATTAAAGTATATTACTATATGAGTAAAATAATGGGCAGTACATAAACCACTCAAAGGGAATTGTGGAAAATGTAGCATAAATCTCATGGGAATAAAAGTGAGATGGAAAATCCCTTATGAAAACTCGGCAGCCTAACAACGCCACTTAAATCTTTTAAAAATGGATTGATGAGATCAAATAGGGTCTATAAACATATTACAATAAAATTTACAGAAAGAGGAATATAAAATAACATCCCCCATCATATCAAATACTAGCTTAAAAGAAGAGACATAAAGAAGAGTACTTAAAAAGAATGAGAGAAGTTAGATCTCTTACGAAAATTCGGCAGCCTAACGGTGCCACTCAAAACTTCCAAAATGGATTGATGAGAGAGAATAGGGTCTCTCATCATATGAACATAAAAATTAAAGTTAGAGTAATATAAAAGAACATCCCAATCACAAGAAATATGTGCTTAAATGTAATGACATAAAAGAGTGTACTTAAAAAGAAAGAGAAGAGTAGGATCCCTTACCTCAGGCCCGACATGACTTAGTTGTTCTTTAACGTCCGGAATAATAAACGTGAGTTAACTTATACTTCCTTAAGAACCTTTTTCAAGTTTATTATTCCTTTTAAAACACTTATTACCATTTCATTAACACTATGTTATTATTTAAGCTAATAACGGTCGTTTTAACGATCATGGGTACTTGAGTAAAAAATAAACTCTTTATAATTACAAGTAGTTCATGTGGTAAAATATAAATTATATCCAGAATTTTAATCATGATGTAGATATCATATATATCATATATATACAGTATATACATGTATTTATAATATTACATAATCACTTAGAGGTATGAAATGAAATGCACCGTTCATGGAGACGGTAAGCCGTACGTACGCATGAACGCTACTTTCATTTCTGTGTCATATTAATGGAATTAAAACTGAATGAGATGTATTTATATTTTAATCCCAGAATTATATTCATAATTTATATGTAACATAAATCATATATAATAACTTATTATAAATCTTTTATACATACACATATGGCATTAACGAATCAAATCACTTTGAGGGGGCGGTAGTCCGCATTTCCTAAAATGAAATTATCGGGTTTACCCACAAAAGAAACCATAAAGGTATGCCACAAAGAAAAATACAGAAGCATCTTTAAAACATAAAAATATTATATATCATATATATAATTATAGTGACATCTTAATGGCCACCTTTTATGGTGTTATATGAGTATTAAACAATCATCGTTTCGTGAGGCAGAAATTTTCCATCCACAGAAACAATATGTTCTTTAACCATTTGATGTAGGTGTGTGTAAGTGTAGCTCAAATTATTCTTATAACAACATCCTAGTATATTGAATATATTGGAGTTGTTACAAAATAAATGAATAAAAAGAGTTTAGGGGGTTGGAGAAGCAAAATAAAACAAAAGAACACAAGTGAAGACATTACCTTAAAATCGGGTAACTCTTTTTTATTTGAGCTCAATGGCTTCCTTGGGAATACTTTTTCCCAAAGTGAGGCTTCTAGGAGTAATAGAGGTATGTGGAGAGGAAAAATGAGCAGGGGTTGTCCGAGCCAAAGGCTTTGGAAGTGTGGGTAAGGAGGTAGAGTTGGGGGCCATTTATAAGAGGAGAGGAGGGGCACTCTTGGAAAGTAAAGAAATGTTACTTTATTGGAAAATTCATTTCGGATTTAAAATGTCCCAAATAGATATAATTAGAGGATAAGGTGATAAGGGTTATAAACCTCCCATAATATAGGTTTTTTACATGTTTAGGTATAAGATTTTACATTATATTTCCATTTTATTTAAATCGTTAAATAATTAGGTCATCACTGCATCATAATGATGTCATAAATAATTTAATTTATTTAATGTATAAAAATTATAAAACAAATACTATGATATAGGAAATATTTTTATCTTTCCAATGACTATTTATAGTCAAAAATATGACTTGTATAACCCCAATTAAAAATTGTTTTAGTAAAACAACTCATGTTTGTATCATTTTAATTTTAACATTAAATAAAAAGTTATTTATGTCATTTTCCAACCAAAGTTGCTCCATGGCGTCCCCAAGTTGACCCATGGATTTTCTTGGTCGTCCATGACACATCCAATGAGGGTAGGACATGTGTCTAGGTCATTTCATATTATTAAAACATTATTTTTACATTAAACTACACTAATTACCTCTAATCGCGATTAAAAACTTAATAAGTTACTTTTCACCAAAAAATATTCTAATCCCATTGAACCACATTTTAATTCTTAATGACAACCATGTATGTCGGATTTTTGAAATTCAAAACACAAAGGTGGAAAAATTTCATTTAAACGGAAAATAATTTTTTATAAGTACCACTTAGTGGTTTCACTATTCATAAAAAATTGAAGTTTATTAGTAAATTACCAAAAATTCACCCTATGCTATATTTGATATTCCGAATTCAAAAATGATGTCTATTTTAAAAAATTCAAAACATATAAGTTGCATTAATTAATTTAATAATTAATTCCAGCTGTCAAAAAAATAGTGTGTTTTTATGAAACAAAAAGTATCGAAAGATTGACACTAGTTGAAGTCCGATTTCAATGTTAAATTAATTCCAACGAACATTATTGGATTAAATGGTAAAAATAAATTCTAATTTAAATTTAAAACCTATTCAAAAGATAATATAATCATATAAATAAATTAGATTAAAAAGTGGTTTTGAATTAAAATACAACATTTTCACTATTCATTAATAATTGAACTTTTTCAGAAAAATACACACAATTTACACAAAGTAAATTTTGATGTCCCGATTCTAAAGAAGAATTTTATTTTGTCAAATATAACACATAAAATTGTCAAAAATTGGATTTAAAAGAGGTTCTCCATCAAAAGGCGGTTAATCGACCTTTTAAATAATATTAGAATGTTTACGCTTAAAATTGGATTAATTCGCATTTTTAATCCTCTAACATTTATTGTAAAGGGTAAAAATATTTTAAAAACATATATATACAGTTTTTAGTCAGTTCTGATCATTCCCGCCATTACAACGGCTATGCGTTAACTACCATTTAAAATAATATTATTTTATTGTTAGAGTGCAATGTAAGATTCCCAAGAAACTCATTATTGCGTATTGGGTATGCCATCGTGCATAGCGTCCCCTTTAAAGTAATATTAATATTTTAATCACAAATATGGATAAATATGAAAATTTCATATTCTTTATTTACCTGGGGTGTTACACTCCGCCTATGGGAAACACCCTCGCGAGCTAAACAGTACTCTCAGAATATCAATACAAGTTATTGTTTAGGAGTTATATGGAATTGGAAATAAAATAATTGTTAATTAATTACTTTATTTATGGACAAAAACTAACTTCCATCATTAGCTCATGCCAGCCAATGTAAGGATAGGCCTAATGAAAGCATACCCTCTCGAGCTCAGCATGGTTATCATATTTTTTATCTGAGTCACCATTCATTAGTTATAAGAATTTGAAATATAAAAATATATTAATTTATTATTTTATTTACAGTTATTCCATTTTTCGTTTTTCACACTAGGGGTTCGCCGATTAATATTATTTCGCACCTATGGTAAACCCGCCATCCTGAATGCAATGATGCCCTTAGATTTATATTCAGGGAACCCATTTTAGAGTTATTACACATTTTTAGAAAAATTAATCACACACACTATTTAAATCATAAATTTTTTTGATGGATCATTCCGGTCAGTCCATGGGTTGGAATCTCGTGCCCGTCAAAACGTTCTGTCTCGAAATAATTCCATCTAATAAAAAAATTTACATGAAAATCTTAAGACAATATATTATCCCCACATTAAGAAATTACATCCCTGAAATCCAAAAAAACTAATCAAACATATGGGGGGTACTAAGCGCGGATCTGAGCCTCCCGCTCCTATGTTCTCACATAGAGATTATCGTGATGCCAATGAACTTGCTCCAGTAGAATCCAACACCCACATAGGACCTGATCCTATCAATCCTCTATCTTCACTGGGGACTCCACAAATGTCACCACATCATCAATGTTCAGCACTCCCCAGTTGATGACGTGTGATGGATCATGCATGTATCTCCCTAGCTGTGACAAGTAGAAGACATTATGAACATGGTGTATTTTTTGGGGAAGTTCTAGGCAGTAAGCCGCCCCATCAACTCGACTCAGGATATGAGAATATCTGATGAATCTTGGAGATTGCATGCTTCCCCGAAAAAATATCCAGAATTCTTATATGGGTGAGACTCGAAGGAAGACATGGTCTCCCTCCTGAATCTCAAAACGTTTTTCATATCCTATCTTTATAAGAATTATGTTTTCTCTATACAGTTCTCATCATCTCCTATATGATCTTCACTATCTCAATGAAAGCCCGTACAAACTCTAGATCCATGAGAACTGACTTTCCTATGTCTGTCTCGTATAGAGGTGATCCGCATGGTCACCCTTACAAGGCCTCAAATGGTTCAATGAAAATGGTGTATTGATAGCTATTTATTTATGCAAACATCCCCAGTATTAGTTGGTCTTCCCAACTACAACCAAACACTGTGACACAAGCATGAACCATGGACTCCACGGTATGTATGGTCCACTCTATCTGACCATCTATCTAGGGGTAAATTTTTTTTCTCATGTCCAGCTGAGTCTGGAACACCTCCCACAACCCCTTCCATAACTAAGATTTAATGTGTGCAACATGGTGTGATATGATCATCGAAGGAACCCTGTGAATCCTAACTATCTCTTCGATATAGAGGAATCCTAGGCACTCTACCAATCTCTGCTCCTATATGGGTAGTAAGTGAATCAACTTGGTGAGTCTGTCAATGAGCACCCAGATTGATTCGGGGCCCCTGGGTATGCATAGTAACCCCTCCATGATGTCCATGGTGATACCATCAATCATCCACTGTAGTACCTCAAGTGATTGTGTCCAACATACTTAGACTTTACGCACCTCCTTCACTTGCTGAAAAGTGAGGAATCTAGAAACGAACTATTCAACCACTTTCTTCATCCCTGACCACCAGTACTGATGTCGGATGTCCTGGTACATCTTTTTGACACTATCAAGTATATCCAAAGGGGAAATATTTAACTCCCTCAACACCTCTTCCCACAACATCACTGACACTATGGTGAGTCCTCTAAAAAGGCTGTTGTGCTCCACACCTAATGAAAATTGATAAAGAGAATGTCATGAGGATATTTGAGCACATCAGGCTTCACAGTCAATATCCACATGTTGTTCCTCCCTAACATGCTACAAGAGTAGGGGAGTGACAATAATAGACTAGAGGTATGGTTCTCTATCATTATCTATGAAAGATATCAGTAGCGCGGCTAACTACTTTGTCGCATCACTCAGCAGCACCAATCCAGACCTCCGTCTAAGAGCTTCTTCCGCCGCAATTCCCCTTCCTAGGAGTAGAGGGAATCATAGATTCATAGTCTGGGAGGATCTCCAGCCATCACCACTATCTCAACTATTGGAAAACCTACGAGATCATTCCACCCATAAGAAAGGCTACCCCTTTTAACTGATTGGTGTTCCCTTAAATCCTTTGGAAATGGGTACTCATCCACCACTACTACTTAATTAATGTTCCGGTAATCCACACATAACAAATAACACTGGTTCATACAATTCCCTTAATCGGCATGTCCCCCACCTATGCCCCATACTCATGACGCTCTATAAAATCCTTCCAATATTCTGATGGTGATAGTGGTTCCATCTTGGGGTGTATACTTATGCATAATTTCTTATCCCCCTGAGGACATAAATCTTAGAAACATCTTATGAATGTACCTTCCATCACACCACCACTACTATTGGGAACTAAAAAATCAAAATGTCCACCGCTTTGAGGGTATGGCTAGAAAACTCAAGAGTAATTGACTATTGCCTCCTAGTCATGAGTTTATCTCATGGTTCCTAGGTTTTATTTTATTTTTTTCACAGAACAAGGAAAACCCCATTCCAACGCTGCAGATATACCATATCCTTTTTCCTAAAACTCTTAATCTGAGCATGACAATGGTTGAACTGTCTATACGCAAAATTAATTCTTAAGGCCTCAACGCTTCCACCAAGGGGTTCTAATTGAATCCCTTCCCTTAAGGGTCAGATCACACCATCGACATAAGTGTGATTATCGATTCTCATCTCATTGGTATCTCTAGATGTAAGGATCAGGTTAATGGTTTACCCAGAATATCTAGGTCTTGAGAAAGATTCTAGAAAAGAAGGAATGATTAGTACCTAAGTCTATTAATACTATAGCTAGTAGTGGACACATACCATACCTCAAATCATTCCAAGATCCCATGTGTCATACTCCATGACCAAATATAGCTACTCCCTTCTCATGTCCTCTAGCTCTGTAAGCATAGTGGAAACCACATTGGGGTGGTGGCTGTAAAATGTCGAAATGTATAACACCTATTTATGATCTCCTAGCTCCTATCCCAGGTATTCTACCATGCAAAATCATCTATCGATATCAAATCCTTCTCCTGACACATTTTACACGTCCATGTCGATGATAATGGCATTGATTTCTTTGTATTCCACTGTTGACATTCATTGGTTGTTTCTACTCATCCAAAAAACTTTTAACAACAATGGTTCTGTCTAGTATCTTAACATAAGTAGGAATTAAAAGAGGAATAGTGTTATCTCTGATTTCCCCATACACATCCCCCTTTGATGACCGAGTCCTTCAGTACAGGACATATCTTAATCATCGAGTATATGGTATTGTTGGTATGCCTTGATGCATACTCACTTACTGACATTTCATCCAACTGAAGCTATAGAAACTCACGGGAACAAATTCACATTATCTTTTTATGGAAATAGACCCCTTCCCGATGAATGGTTTTCAAGATCTATATGTTGAAAGGTCAGACCATAATAAGATATGGGTAAACAAAACCCCTCCATCTCCCTATTGATCCATAAATAAGGCTCAGTACAATGACTAGCATCTGATCTAACAGTGTCCTAGCTAGATGGAAATTCATTCACCACCTTTAGACAATACATAGCCTCATGTGTGTCTGGATCAACTCGAATACTGAGGGGTATATGTCTCTGAATCTTTTGTAAGGCACTCAACCTAAATTTGTCCACTACTAGTAGCGACGGTTGTAGCTGTTGACCAACGGGCAGTGGTATTGCTGGGACACCAACCAAACGGTACCATCTCGGGCAATAGTTCTAGTACCAAAGCACCATTACTCTATAGACCATCCTCATGGTCACACACTATAATCTTGGATGGTTATCTATATAGAGGGATATTAAAAGAGAATCAATATGTACCATAGTCTATAAGTTATAATAGCTGAGATGACTCAAAATAGATAACAAGAGAAGCATTTCCAAAACACATACAATCAATGTTCTTCTATATAGTGTTAAAAAATAGAATTCAGGGTCCTGGTGTGTGGAAATGTCAGGGTCCGCACCAGTACTGGACTCCCCTGATTCAAAAACAAACTCAAGACACATAACACTATTTCCCCCATAGAAATAGATACTCTTAGTTCTTTCAGTAGAACATATAACCATATGATACCACTTTGTTGCGACCCATCCCTTGGGGACAATGTCATGACTACCCCGATCCCACATTCCATTGGCCAAGGGCTAGTAACAAGCACCAGAATGGCATATCTCAAATAGGGAAGACATTGAATTTAAACATATACACATAGAGATAGGGAAAACTGTACTAAGATGACCAATAAGGAAAGAAATTTATACAACTACCAAAAAGTACCACCACTAAGAGTAAAGTGTGTAAACTGAATGTAATGGTGCCAAAATACAATCCTAAATAAATTGAAATTCCACAAAAAAACAAGTACATGATCTGGTGGTTGTTTTCTACGGATCTTACCTGAAGGGAAGGGATAACTCTCTGTCAGATTTCACTACATCACAGCATGTCTATTGGTCCACCTAGGAGATCCATCTAGTCCTTTCTCCCCAATTTCCCAATCAGACCTATTCTTCATCTACACAAGACACAATAGTTGCAGGTGAAACCCATGTGGGGTTGAGTATAAAAATACTCAGTAGGTACCCCGAGTCCCCTATTGATCTCTCAGTAATCCCCAAAGGGAAAAACCACAATGGAATATACAATAGAGGCAATACCACTAAGAATGACCTCATACACACAGCTCAATTACATAGATCACACAAGGTTGAACTTATGTAAAGAAGTAAATACGATTAGTCTTAAATCTCGATCATCTTATTCTATCAAGAGGCTCTACAGTTGAGCAGTATAGGGTTGCTAGGTGCTGACCCTTAGGATCGCAAGGTACTCACCCAAAGAGGATCGATAGGTGCTGACCAACAGAGGATCACTATTGCTGAACCACCGAGGATCGCAAGATGTTGACACACTTAGTATCGCTAGTTGTTGACCCACTCAGGATCGTTATCTGCTGACCCACACATGATCACTATTCTATCTTCACGTCACATCCATCAACAATATTCCCACACATAGCATGCATGATATCAAGAGAATATGCTCTTAAAGACATCTTACAGACCTCAACAACCATGATGTCCAAAATAGAGTAACCCAAAAGACTATCTTGTCGTAAGAGTACCAACTCAAATAGATGAATCGTTGTTCGGACGCTTGGTCTATAAGTTATAGGTTTTTTAGTAAAAATGGGATGGTTGGATTAATGTCTGATCTAACCGAATTGTACTCTAGATTCTTTTAAAACACATGTGGAGTATACTAGAAGGACCACTCCATCGCAAGGGTTCCAACACCAATTATGTCACGTCAATCAGACACCTGGTTTGATAGATACATGTGTTTTAGTAGATAAGGACCAGTTGCATATGGTACTAGTCTGACCTGGTCGGACATCCCATCAAACCATTCCCAAGGGTCCCACATAGCCAGGGTTAACATAACGAAAATTACCTGACCTGGTTTGGGTCTGGGTCAGTCCATTCCAGCCTGGTTAGTGGGCCACGCCCAATGGGCCTCCCTGGACCCAGCCCAGTTTGGTCGAGTGTCAAGTCCGTCGTGTCTCCCAATGACCCAGTCTAGTCTAGCCCAGCCAGAAGGGAATGGGTATCACCTGTAATAGTGGTTCCGGCATGTACGGGAAGGACCGACCCACCATTGTGGGTTTGGCCTGCTGGGAGATTCCACCCCACACACTTGCTAGAGTCGGACTGGTCCACCTAACTGGGATGAAGCCAAATGCCATGTCTGATCTTCCACCATCACCACGGTCAAGCGACTGCAGCCCGGCACGTGGGACTCGACAATGTGCCCATCGGCTGCCCTTAGACCTAGTTGAAAACTGTGTCTGCAACCACCAGTCAGTTGCTCTTCATGCAGCACCACAGCCCGAGAACGTTTCAGCCCTTTCTCTGTTGTGCCGTTGAGGTAACCCATCATGGCACGTTGGAGGTTCCTCTTGTGGGCCACCATAAGTTTTCCAGTTCTTTGTTTTCTGATAAGCCTGCAGCTATAAGCCTCTAGGGTCACCACCATCCCTTCCTTGGCCCTTGATTCCTCTTCCCTCCATTTTAAGAATACATGCACATTAAATGCACAGAAGTAGGACTGTATAATCATGGGAGTTCTGAGGATTAAAATTTAAATCAGCCAATGATAATCACAAATCTCAGAGAACGAAATCCCCAAACGAATGATACCCTCCTGCATAAATGCACGATTCACGGATCTACATGTTCGTGGGATAGTCTATGTTCATCATTTCTAGAATATGAATGGGTAAGAACGTGAAAAATTAAAAGCCTACACCACTGAAGATTGATGCTTAATTATTCACTCTCAAGGTCTCAAGAGTTAGACATCACTTCTAGATTTGTTATTCAAGGAACATCAAAGATGATGAAGTCTCACCAACGTTCATCACTTCTTTCTTTGTTCTTCGTTGGGGATGGATTCTGCTTGCAGTTCATTAGATATTTCCACACATATGTTTATCTCCAAACTCAAACATGTTGGATTATTAAATGAAATACAAATTACAGTGATGTTGCACACATTAATGATTCTCAATAATTGAGAGACATTTAATGGATAATTAAGATAATTGTTTCATGATTTCAAATGTTACATTATTTCCCATCCATTAATGCACATCATTGATGCCTCATCACTTCACCACAACATCTTCATCCTCCACTTAATGGTGAAAAAAGCAATCAAATAATTCCTTTAAATTGTTTAATTAAATTTCTCGAAAATTATAAGAATTTAGTTTTTCTCTCGGCCCTTTCCAGTCATGGTAAGTAATTTCTATATGAATCCCAGCATTCAGACTTCAACGTTGCCCTCAAATTTTCCATCCCAGCAGTGGTTAAAAAATATAATAACCCACTGGCACTATTACTGATCGTACCTTAAAGAAGATAAAAAAAATTACATTCACCATTAACTCATTCTTGTCGTGGTTAGGCTCTTACGTAGGGGAAACACCCTCATGAGGTCATCATTACTCTCATATTTTCAATAAGTGTTACCATTTATGAGTTATAGGATTTGAAAATAAATTAATTGTTAATTATGTTATTTACATCCAAAAACTATCTTTCACCATTGGCCTGTGCCAACCATTGTTATGATCTACCTAATGAAATCATACCCTGATGAGATCAGTGGCTGTCTAAAATTTTTAATCAGATTCACTGTTCGTGAGAAATAATCATTTGATAAATAAACTATTTTTATTTAATTATTTAATATACGGTTACCCAATTTTCAGGTTCTTTCACTAGGGGTTTTATCCAACTAAACATAAGTCGCACATAGCGTAAACCCCCCATCTTGAATGTAATGGTTACCTCATAATTCTATTCTAGTATCCCATTGAAGAGTTATTACATGTTTTCATAAAAATAGCTCATGTTCCATATTTGAAGACTATCATTTTTTGTCTGATCATTCTAGGAACTCTGTGTGTCAGAATCATGGGTCGTCATAGTGTTTAGTCTTGAAATAATTCCATGTAATTTATAAAATTACACAAAAATTTGAAGACCATACACATATCATTAACATATACAATCATAATGAATTATATTCTCTTACCATTATTCACATATAAATTATAGTAATACATCCCTTTCTAAATTATTTTTATATTGAGATACGTGTTAGGATTTGTATAATTCTCACTTAGATACATCTTTAACCCTATGATATTTTCTTCTATCTTATACGCAATGATTCTATATGAATATGTGAATGAACTATTATGTCATTCAATGCACTCGTATTACTTAAAATCACTACTCAGAAATAAGATTTAATATACTTATTCCATGGTTTTATAATTATTTTATTATTTATTTAATGAATTATTCATATATAATCATCTATTTAGAGATTGTAAAATTCTTAATCAAATTAATTCCCTTCAATTTTGGATTTTCAAATTCATTCCACTAGTTTTTTGTTTTGAGTAACTTCACAACTCTCAAGATGTATAATCCTAAAATAAAATTCTATTGTAATTGAATTATTTTTATTTGACTTTTGAACTGGATACCATGTCTCTTTATTATCAATCTACTCACGATACTTTTTCATAAATTTAACCTTGTCTTTTTGATAAAATGATTCCTCAGTTTTCTAATGATCTCCAATTGAAAACTGACTCATGTAAAAAGTTTTTTTACTTTAATTTCTCTTTTCTATATTATTATTATGAGGTACAATAATTTTATTAACCTAAATTTGGTTTCACAACCTTGTATTAATTTATTCGTACTTCATATCATCATTATAACAACTAAAGATTGTATCTTTGTTATGAATTTGTAAAATTTCTATATTATATTCAATACTTTTGAAAAAATAACAACATTCTAAATATTATATATGATAGTATATTTGATCCCTTATTGATTTTTAATGAGAATAAAAACATCTACATTAATAAATTTTTAATATTTTTCATTCAATAAACAATGGTATTTTGAATCAGGTGTCTAACCATGAAATATTCAATATTCATCATTTTCATGAAAGATTCCTATGTTTATTTACTTTTTTATAATTATTTATTAACTTCCAAACTACATAATGTTGAAATATTATATATTAAATATTTAACAAAATCTCATAACTGGTATTAATTGAATTTATTATCCAAATACTTATATTCAAATTAGTTTTATAAGATGATATAATCTATAAATTACAGTACCTTGTAGTACCATGCCCTTCAAGTGTAGTTATAGATATATAATTATGAAATATATTCTTCTGTATAATAATAAATTTTTTATTTTGTATATAAAATATATAATTCATACCTTATCCCATTGATGTTGATAAATATAGTGAAATTTCAATTATAATACTACCTACAATTATCTAATCACAATTATTTGAAGGGAATTTTTGTATAATAATTTGTTAGTCTCTATAAAAGGTTTATTAAATCCATGGATGGATATTTTTGTGAAATAAAAATTATTTGTGTCAATATTGTGATAATAATATATATATGTGATGAAATATCATCTGTTATCCCTTAACTATTTAGACATAGGGCCACACATTTCTGATTGAATCAATTCAATGTATAATAATTTTTTAATTTTGTATCGCTTATATATTTTTACCATTTTTCAGATACTTTTTATTATATACCACATAATCATTCCATTATTTTCTAAGTTAACTCCTTACTTATTCATATCTGATTAAATTCGTCAATGTATTTTTCATAACATGACTGATCCACCATTTTCTATACTCATTTTTTAAATGTATACTCATGTGTCAGTCTAAATATTCATCCATATCCTAAAATTAAATTCATGTGGATCATAAAACGCTTCTAAAAGTAATTCAATTTATCATTTTATTAACTATGGATCATATTTTCCTAAAAATAACTTCAATTAAAATATCATATAGTTTTGATACATTATAATTATTTTTCATTGGTCTTTATAAAACATTATGATGTCTAATTTGAAATTTGGAAAAAAAAATTATATAAATTTTATTTTTAATGATATATTATTAAAATACATCACTTACCATTCATTATTTTTTATAATATTTTTTATATCACCACTCATGTGTGATGAATACCCAAAGACAATTATAAAATGATTTTATATTTTTCATGATTTAAAATAATCTTCACCACATTTCATTATAACTCATTTTTTAATTTTTTTTATTTTTTATTAACTATTGACATATATTTTGTCAATATGTCATGGAGGTAACACACATATATATGGTGTTCACATCATGATAATATCTTCCATAGAAATATTACATGCTTCTATATCAATTTTTTATATAAAATTTCTTCTTATCACTTTGATCTCTCTTTTGAGTTATAATCTATAGTTGTTGTTTCATCCACTACTCATTACCCATTTGTTCATGGTATTGAGCTATTATATCTATAGATTTAATCTATTTGAAAAAAAAAACGACAACACATGTAATATCCCTAAAATATTATATTATGATATAACATAAAATATTTAATGTAGTGTTGTTTAGATAGTTTTTAAGACCTATAATTTTCATACTCTCATATTTTATTTTATAGAATTTTATATAAACATTTTGGGATGGTTATTTTTTGATTTTCCATAAAATATCTAAAGTTAAATGTTATTTATTTTATACATTTGACCCTATATAGATTTTATTCTTGTCATTGTATTTATCAGTAAAAGTGACAATCATTTGTAAATTTACACATGTAGAAATTTCTTATTTTTGTCGTAAAACGTGATTAAAATTGAACAATGTATAATGTTTTTTGGGGAATTCATTTTTAAATTTAACAAATTAATTAATTTTTAATTTATTTTTCTCTTAATGTGATAAATATTGCGTAATCTATTTTTTTTGTTTATAACCATTTACTCGTTTCTAAAGATAATGGTAGAAGTAATTATTTTATTTATTTTACATATATTTACAATTTAACGATTTTCCCTCTCACAATTGCAATCAATATGTCTTTTTAAACCTGTATTTTAGTTTTTTACATTGATCTTATTTATATAGTCTATTTTCTTTAATTTTCCATCCTATGTTTCTCAAATTTTTTTCCACTATATATATATATCTTCATCCTCTTGTTAAATTTTCTTAAACAATAGAAATTGTTTTACAATACAATTTCATAATTTCTTATTGATTTTGTAAATATTCCTTCTCTTCCATATTCATTCCTTTAAGACTGAGGAAATAAATTGTTCCCTTCTATACATTGATTTTAAGATCATTTCCTATAATCATTTCATAATTAACATGTGTTATGATATTTTCAGAAAAGCTATAGTTATCATTATTTAGTTATTATAGAGTTGAGATTTAGGTCTAAAATTTTTATAGAGTGATTCTCATATGTTTTTTCAATAGAATATTCATCAATTAATTCATACTTCGACATTTTAATATCATCAAAATTTTATTAATTAATTTATAGACTATATTCATTCAAATTATTGATTCGATTTTATATAAAATGATGGTTAATCCAAATTAAATTATCAGTTCTAGAAAACATGACCCATTTCATGTCCTTTTTGATATATAATATAGTAAAACAAATATATATTTTTTATCTTTTGAAATTATTATTTTATTTATTGGGTATCATGAAAGAGTTTCATCAGTGGAATTATTTCATATTAATATGAATAAAGAACACTGAGTCATAGTAAGAGAAAATAAGGTACTAGTTTCTCATTATATGGTTAAATCCATTAAATAACAATGGTTGAGATCTCGTTTATTTTGAATGAATTATGTTGATTCAAAAAAAGAACAAATAATAAATAAGCGAGTAAACCATGATCTGATACTAATTATTGGATCACATGAACGGTGATACGGTGTGTATAACAATTAAAATTTCCCTTATACTTTTTTATTGATTCAATATGTTTATCTGAGGATACTCACTCTAATAAAAATAAAATGGTGAAAGATGGTTTTTAAAAAGTTTTTCCAAATTTTAAGGACCTCTACCACCATGATGAGTAATGGTCATTTTCCCACTAACAAATATACCTACATATTATTTAAAATAATTGATGCAATTTTATTAACATAAAATAGTATAGATTCTGCAAACAACATGTAACAATATCATAATAATAGAAAAAATGACATCTTATGATGAATTTTTGTCGAATAAAATGATGATCCCCTACAAAGTGTCTATGATAACTGATATCCTTATTATACCTTGGGAAACTATAGAATTTGGTTGTCCTCATTTCATATTTTTGATAAATTTGTGTTTTTTCATCAACATAACTAATTATGATAGAATATAATATTATCTATAGTCAAACAGTATTCTACTTCTTTTTTATCTCAGAATATATATTCAATTAATTTTTTGAATTTATTTTCCTTTCCATTATCCTTCTATAAATTTTCTTCTAAATTAGTCATCATGTATACACAAAATCAAGTATTTAATAATTTTTATTTGACTAAATATGTAGTTATTTTGTTAGTTTATTTATTAAAATTAAATATAATAATAGAATTCTAAAATTTAATGATAAATAACATAATTACGAATAATCATAAGCCTCCATACATTTTTTCATGAAATTAAATAATTTTGTAGCACTCCTTAAATTATAATTATCACAGTAAATTAATCTAAAAAATTAGTATTCATATATATAGATCATATAGTAACATGATGTATGATATAGTGTAAATTACACAATATGACTATATTAAAACCAAAAATCCTTCTATGTTTTTTACTATGATGGTTTATTAATTTTAATATTGTTTAAAAATTTCCATTACTTTCAATTTTTTACAACTCTATAATATCCAAAATCCACACTAAAACTAAAATTAATCATGGTTATATCTTGAATTTTTGTTCAAGAATATGGAAATCAGTTTTATGAATTCATAGCCTAAAACAAATACTGATGATTCTAACACATACAATGAATGATGTCTACAAAGAATGTGAATGATTTATACACTCAGATATTTCTTCATGTAATCCGGTTTACATATATCTATCTAATTTTTAACAAGATATCCCAGATAATAAATTTATCGTTTCTCATGTTTACAAAATGCATAATTATTATTTAGCATGAATCAGAAATATGCTTATGATGCATTGAAATTTTATATATTTCATAATCAGGATATGAAATTCTAAATTAACGTCCAACTCAAAAAAATTCAATTGAAATCGAGGTGTCATTAAGCAATAATAAAAACACCAAAAATCATCATCAAGGTATTTATCTAATTGATGGAATATATATATTCATTAATATATTACATATCATCCATTACATACTATTTCAATGTCCACTCATTCTTTCAGTTTCCATATTCAATATTGATGTTGATAACAATTCCATATTATTATCACTAGGACTTCACAGAAATTTGAATTCCTTCGTATTAAAAAATTAGGTTTGTTATAAAAATTTACAACATTATCCCCAAGAATGGATAAAAAATATGAGTATATTCGTTAATAAATAATATAATTAGTTCTCATCATTGACCAATTTCAAAAATATAAGTAATCAAACATATAAACTAATTATATATAATAAATTAAAATTTAAAATACTATCCATTTTTATGGAGGGGTTTATAATCAACCCCATTTGTAAAATGTAATAATTATATTCTCGATTTTCATCAACACCTGAAGATCATGAATCTTTTTAACTTGAGTAATATTTATTATATTATTTTAGATAGTATGGAAATATATTTTATTCCATTAAAATATTTATTCCTTCATGATCATAAAATGTATATTTTCATAAAATATTTATTTTTTTAGTTACACATTATTCATTTTTTAATATTACAAAAATACATTAACCTCATCATTGACTATTTAAAAAATTAATTCTTTTAATATATTAAAGTGTTGAGAAAAAAATAAAAATTGGGTTTTACCGTATCTATATAAAACACATTGTCTAATTTCTATATCAATTTTCATTATTTATTGAGAAAAACCCGTGGATTATATGGGATCCATAGTTATGATATTATTTTATTCCATTATTATAATTTTAAATATCCTTGATATGATCAAAATCACTTATAATGAATGTTTAGAATTTACTATAATGATTCCTCATATGATCTATTTTCCAAGACATCAGTGATACATTATCTACTAGGGAATAATACTTTCTATTTCCCTATTAATTTTATAACATTTGAGAATTTATATTTTTACCAAATTGATCTATCATGTTACTATGAAAATTTTATTCATTGTGACCTGATTGGTGACACCTTCGACAAATCGTAATCATTATCTAAAACATATTTTCAATTTTAACCAAGGAGATATATGTGTTCCTTCAAATATAGATGACTTGATTAAAATGAATCAACCTCAAATAGATATATTAAAATTTATTTATTTTACATAAATACCATTAATTAAAAGCACACTTCTTCTATCATATGTGTAAATCTACTGTAACAAAATAAATATTCCTCAAATGAAATTTTCTTCCATGGAATTTTTTTTCCAGATGTTATCACCTTTTATCCATCTAAATTTTCACATAGAAATTTGTTTTTTAAGAAAATTTATTATCAACTTGGAATATAATACTCTACACATCAAATATGTTAGATTAATTTTTTCAGTATACCATTGTAGAATATTTTAACATGACGTTTGAATGGATTAAATGATAATTTATTTTAGTCATATTTTAAGTTTCCAAAATCATTCATTAGTTTTTCAAAATTAATATTTTCCCTCATATCTATGAACTATTAATCAATTATTGTGATGTGTTTACGTATTATCACATCTATTACAGTACGTGATGTCTTCACTATCTTTATAAATTTACATCAAGAGTTCCTCCACTTATTGAATGGATTCTTAAAATTTGACTTCATCAAATTCCACTAACAATTACCAAATAAAAATATCATTATTTTCACTTAATTAATCCTTAATCAAATATCATGATTTTAATTATTTTTTTTTATAGTACGTTAATATTTTCCAAATAATATCTTTCACCACATCAAAAAACAATGATATAATTTTTCATAATGTGAATTTCATAAAATTATATTATATGACCTATAAACACATATATTATTGAATAATATCATTGTAAATATACATGATATAAAATTATTATTTGAAATTTATTTTCCATTATTCTTCCTAGATATGATTAATTGATTTTTATTAAACATAGTGATATTCTTTATATGATTCATTTTGAAAGTTATTTATATTTTTGTAACAAAAAAATTATATAATTATTATGATCATATGGGTTATATGTTAATGAGATTAATGATTAGTGACACTGAATTACATGTTGATAAATGACAATTATTAGTAAATCAAATGATGTTAGAATGAATATTTTGGAAAATAGTAAAAATTAATAATAAACTAATATATTTATGAAATGAATATAATTATTTTTAAATAAATATATAAATTATTAATATATTAGAGAATATAATGTATAAGGTTGATATTAATGTATATAATAATTTTAATGTGTAAATATAGAAATTATAAATGGGTATATTTTTTGAACAAATATGCACAGTGGAAGCAGGTCAGTATGTAATTTAAAACCTTAACCAGTGGATAATTGTAAATTAGTCGTCTCTTGTGACCCGAGCCCGATAAAAGTAACAAGAATTTCTAAGAATTTAGTTTTGCACAAAATTAATATTAATTATTACAGTAATCAAATTGAGGGAATTTTAGACATAAGGTCATCAATGGTGAGCAAAGCTTAAATTATTTGTGGTTAAGTCCACTAAGAACATCAATACATTTTTTATTTATCATAGATAATACCATTAATCAAAATCTATTTTGTCCTAATGTTTTATGGATGATTCAACCACTTTAAGATCAACATGGCCATGTTCTTATGATATGTGTAGGTTTTGTTGAATCAATTTTTAGATGAACCATTCAAACTCTATGATTCTTAAAATAGGAGAGCTGAGATCCTTAATTATAATTGATGAATAGTAGTTCAAAATGAAATAAACTTTTCATATACATTGGATGTTAATGAAACTTAAAAAGGTTCCCCAACCCCCGTATAAATAACACCCACTAAAAAATCAATAAATAATGAAATATAGACAACTAAAATTTTTGGAAGAATATTATTATTTTTATCAATTATTTGTAATATATAATAAAAATATTACATGATAAGGGTGACTCACTAAATAGACTCATAATTCAAAAATATATTATGTGAAATGTTAATAATAAAATAATATTCGTAAAAATAAAATTTATCATTTTGTCAATTAATACATTGCGAATAATTTTAATAAAATAATCAACTACAATTATTTTATACACATTAAAAAAATTCTATTTATTTATTGATAAATATTAGATTGATATCTATGAGATTCCATGGGTGTGTCTATGGCATACTATACTATTACGCACAATAATATGAATGATTATAAAATATTATATGTTTTGGACACTTTTGAACTTTATCATGATAGTAGTGAATATTATTAAAAGGTGAGGATCATAGTCTAGAAACTAATAAAG
This sequence comes from Viscum album, assembly GCA_963277665.1. Taxonomy (NCBI): domain Eukaryota; kingdom Viridiplantae; phylum Streptophyta; class Magnoliopsida; order Santalales; family Viscaceae; genus Viscum; species Viscum album. The sequence goes on from OY728156.1 coordinate 426,705,474, forward strand.
ACCCTTATTAACGTAACTAAAATTCATATCAAGGAGAAAATTTCCTAAAAACACATTTCCTATAATATAATATCTTTTTCAATGATATATCATAATGTGGGATGTACATCATCTTTCATTATACATTCTTGTATTATTATTCGTAAAACATATTCAATGGAAATACCTTATTATATTAATGCCACATATTTTGTGAAGGTACTAATGTCCTCATCAAAAAGGTACAAGATACCACTTAATTCAAAAGTGACCAATATTAAATTGATTATTCAATATATGTATTAATACCTATGAAGCACCAAATGTAATCTACCTCGCTATGACATCAATTCCATAGATTTCATCTTAAATTGATGTATTTAATAAAAAAGTATACTATGAAAATAATGTCTTTTCTACAGACCATTGCATTAATTCATATATGGAAAATACCAATAAAACCTGAAACAAGGGGTGTTCTTATTAGTCAGTTTGTGCTCATGATATTTAATACTCGAGATCAATATGCATGAACATTGTATGAATTATTATACATGATTAAGATCCATAATCACATGATGGATAGACATATTCTTTGTCATATAAACATGATATATCAATACCATAGATCATAACACTAAGATTACATTCATGGTTCTTCTCTACTTTCATTATATATTGGGAACCTCAATAAACATTTGATGTGAAGTCTAATCTAAGTGGTTTACCATAAATATTGTGGACTCATATATATGAACACTAAAAAAATTAAAATAGATATATTTGTAAAGCTATATACATGTAATGTTAATCAATGTACATAATTGAGTTAGTTCTAGGGAACCATCTTACAACAATCCCACATTCATGAGATCTGATTGCTAACATATCATAAGTAGGTATCCCTCACATGGGATCAGGATTATACTAGAATATTGATTATGTCAGGGTACCTTATATGTTATCCTTTCTAGATACTCTACTGACAGCGAATTCATCTCTATTTGTAAAATTCCACATGAGATGAGCATGGATCAATTATAATCACTTCAATATTAAATTCACATATGGTTGTATGAAAATTATGATTCCCTGATTGTGAAGTATGATTAAAATGTTTAATGGATCTCTAAAATTTGAATAGTTTTTTATCAATATTTTTATTAATAAAATATTAAAGGTGATGAATATATAAATAATCAACAAACATATGATTTATAAAAGATTTTTTGACATTCTTTTTCCAAATTTTATAAACATTGAAGGATTATTTTGAAATTAATATTACGAAAAAATTTAGAAATTATAAGGTAATGATTTTTTCATTTTAGTATATGTATTGATATTTCCTAAAACAATTCACTAATATTCATGCATTAGATGTATTTTATTTACCATCCTTGTCCATCAATTTTTAAAATAACCATTTTCACCCAATTGGTATTACATTAGTTGCAGTGTGTGAAACAATGCATGCATAATTTCAAGGAACACAATCTATTTCAGAATGCTATAAATGATTATATTTTTTGGAATCCATTCTTTATAATGATTCATTGTATGATAGAGGTTCATCATTCTATATCGATTATTTTTTATCTTTATGAGTGATAAAACCCCATTACTATATAGTTTAATAAAATACTATGTTGAACTACATTGTACTTGTTCCTCAGGAACATCACTATCTCCCACGTCGCATATCAACTCCTATTCATATAGAGTAAAAAAACATTGATGTTAATCATTCATTGAGTATTTCAATTAGAATTTTTTCCCTCTCTATAAATATGTAATTTAATTCCACGGTATCTTTTATATCAGAATGTTTATGTACTTTAAATACCTTGGTATCATTCAGATAAACTTTTAATACTTACATTATTCTATGGGAATATAATATTCACTAGGTAAGGCCTTGAAAAAATCCTCACCATCCTATACATGTATGCATATAATATTTGTTCTCTCAAAATATCACATCTTATATGGAATACAATCAATTTATTTAGTTGGTAATATGTAAATTATACATTATTGTGTCAAAGATGTGTATACCTAAAAGGAAAATTGAAGAGTTTCTTAACTCATTATTTACCCAACCATGTATAGAATGTTCTAATTCCTCGTTTCACTAAAATCTTTCAAACGATGCTTATTTGGAAGAATTCGTTTGGATACTATCCAACACATTTTTATTTTATAATTGAACTCAGGGATAATATACATTACTCTTAGATCTATGAATAATACCATAATCTTTTTAACAATATTCTTTTATAATTAATGATGATATTCCTTTCACATATAAAAATAATCACACTTTACCTAACAAATTTAATATAGCCATACATACTATTATCCTAGGTAAATGTAATGTTGTATGAAATTAAACACTAATTTTATAAAATAGGTGGACCACATTTTGTATTATTAATCAATTATTGTTACTCAGTGGGTCTTAATACTCTCATGAAGATAAGTTATTTTCTTATATTTCCTTATAAACGAGGATAACATATATCTAAGGCTTTAACCTCAATAGAGTCTATTTCCCTGGTTGATTTATTTTTTGTAATCCATAATAATTAACATGAACATGCATAATTTTCTATTAGTGGGTGTGATATGAGACATTTTTGTGGATTTTTCCTTAATTTCAATGAGAGGGATTTTTATTTAAAATATATATAATAAATTTTTAAGACTCAACATACAATAACATGTTTTATCATAATAACATCGATAATAATAATTTAAAATAATTTAATTAAATCCAATGGTTTCAAATCACAACACTGATTTTATATTTCCAATATGTGGAAGAATATAATAACTAATAATTCATATAATAAAAACACCAATAACCAACAATAAATTATAATATCCAACTACTTGGGATGAAATTCTCATATTATTTTTGGGATAGATATTAACCTTTCATTATTTTAATCTTCTGTTATATGTTTATGTTTATGTATATGTATAAATATGTGAAACTCACATATTTTATACAATTACCAACATAAAGATGATGATATATTAATTTCAATGAAAAAACACTTGATGTGAAAGCATACCCATTGTTCCTTTTCCTATTCTTGGAATTCTTCTCTCGTGGAAATTCCTTCCAAATTCAATTAATGAATAATCCTAGTCATTTCACACCAAATCTACCATTGGATTTATTTTATGTATGTATCATCCATGTATTCAACATGGGATTAGAATTATACCCCTTATCAATTCCATTCATCCTATTATTTACCACATGAACTAATGAATTATTATTATTCATATCATTATCAGTAGGATATACCTATCCCAAATAATAGAATGTCGCATTTTATTTTTATTATTGACTTAATTAATATAATATGACATATATCTTGCTATTAAAGAGGACATAATGAGATCATTTACTGGATTTTGGTTCACTCTGTACTCCAGAGATTAAATATCTCAACATACCCAATCATTTTGAGTGCATGAGGTCCAATTGGATTCTCATATGCTTGCTTGAAACTATACATTACATATGATTTCTAATTATATTCATTCCATTATATATAATTATATAGAAGTTGTAGATGATTTAGAATACTATAGGGATCTTTATCCTTGTTAATTTTTAAATGTTTATTGTACTTCGATGATAACATGATACACTATATATTTATTGCACCATCTACAAGAAATATATATTTTATAATTTTCATGGACTACTCCCTGAGTGGAATTATCATTATGTGAGGGATAATACACATATATATTTATCTATTGGCCTAATAATATGTGAAAGCACCAGTTAAAAACAGTAATTTATGTCTGTTCATGATATTTTCTTCATCAAAAAGTTATTTCACTAATAATGTACTTTTGGAGGAAGTATCCATTTTACCAATAAAAATAATCATAGAATTTAATGCATTATCTTGATTTACTTTTTTAATAAAATTATTAATTAATTAATTAAATGAATCAACTAATTTTATAAACTCATATCATCCTATGTGAAAAGATTTAGAATACCCAGTGGATTTAGTATTCTTTTGGAAAGGATCATTGAATCATCTCTACATTTTCCACGATATAGATTCTCCACTACATATTCAGTTTCAATTTATGAAATAGACTACCAAGAACTTTAAATCATGATTCTTTTCTCAGTTGAGTGATGTCCAATAATATTTGATCATAACATTAATTCCCTCAGGGATTTTTATCCAATGTGTAATCAAGAATGCTATCTCAACTTCCCTGCTACTAATATTAGTTAATTTGAACCATTACTATCATAAGATTCACCAATAATAGATGGAACCCTCTACTAAATTTGAAAAGAACTTATTATAAAATGTTTTGTTCAATTTTAACAAATGGATGTAATTATGACATTATTTTATTTGGAGTGTTTTTATTATATCATGATGAATGAATTCATTCTCTCTTTATCATGTTCTAATTATTTGATTATTCACAGAACAAATAAATTCATTAACCAAAAAAATCATCACATATTATTTAAATGTATTAATTAATTTGTTATTAATTTAGGTTCTCTCATAAACATACCCATTCATAGATATAATAAAAAATTAATATATTTAATAATACTCATGTGTGATCTTGAAAATTTGTTATTTGTTGATAAATTTATTCATAATAGATCACCCACGACAGTAAGGATATAATAATTTAGATGGTTTCAGATTTTTATCCTAGCTCAATCATAGGTCTAATGTTTCCATATCACTTTAAGATAACTGGATATTCATTGTTTCATCAACTCCTTATAGTGACATTTAAAAAAATACATAAACACACACACAATGTTTTGGGGTCCCATGAGTTAGAATAAATAATGAATAATACTGATGTAGATACATACCATTATACATATTATATATTAAAGATATGATATCAGTTAATAATAATGAATTATTATAATAATAATGTGTTGTTATAATGTATATGTAAATAATTTTATAAATGGAAAATAATTTGTTGTTAAATGGTCAAGACAATTCGAGAGAAAATTTTAATTCATAATAAAATTATATTTGGAAACTTTTATGTATAGGGAAATTAATTAAAATAAATAAATTGTTATTTTCATTTATTTTTATCGTCCAATGCAAAAATATTGTGAAATTTTATTCAAAAATAATTATAATTTTAAAAAAATAATAACAATATTATTTTCCAAAATATTAATATATTAAATTAATATTTTGAATATTTTAAGCAATGTCCCCAGGACACAGAAATACTTTTTTTGAGGATTCAGTGTTATCTATTCTATATGTGGAATAAAAGATCTAGAAGAGGCGATCGAGACAATTTCCACTTAGGAGTGACCCACATAAGATGATTCTTGTCCTGTAGAACCCACTTATGACCATCTCTGGTTAGGAATGATTAACCAATGGCTAGTTGTTCCCAAAACTTCGTTGGGGTGGCCTATTTTCTACTATCGAATGCACATAGACGACAGTAGTGGGTCTATACAATAGGGTACTACACGACATGAGTTCAGAAGAGGGGGTGTCATGTGTATATTGTTAGTGGATGAGCATTGGAAGCTTATATTGAGGAAATAGGTGGGGATGTTGACCAAGATGATGTGATATGTTTTTCGATAGGAAGGGATAACATTTCTATTGGGGTAGTTGATAGTAGTTGTTGGTGCTTTTCACGTGGGACACGACTATGAAGTGTGGTGCTAGGGATCCCTTTCAGGTGAAGTTATCACCAATGGGGGAATCTAGAGGGAGATATTGGCACTGACATGTGGTTGGTGGTGCATTTTGGGTGGCTTACATGGGGAGGGTATTAGTGGGGAAGTTTTCTTTTATTTTATAACATACATTTTTTTGTTGACCCATCAGACCACTAATCCCCACCCTTGTTATATATATTTTTATGTTTCCTTCTCAAAAAACCTACCACCACTTTTCAATTACTTTTCCTAATATATATTTTTACAAATAAAATATATCCTTTATTACTGGGGAAGTTTTCATTTATTTTAATTGTAATTAATTTTTTTTAAAAATAGTGCATGTAAAGAAATATTTTTATCTGCATTTTCATTCACCAATGATGAATATTTTTTAAAATATGTTCACATAATGATTCAAAATGAATAATAATTTATATCATATATATCCATGAATTTTCAATTTTATTCAATTTAAAAAATTATTTTAGTTCTTTTTGAAAAAACATAATTTGTTCATTTATAATTTTGTAACCATAAAATCAAAATTATGTCATTAATTTTTATGATTTTAATTTTTTCATTGATAATAATTTATCACAAATAAATTTTAATGAATATGTTTACAAAAATATATTGATACTATATTTTATCATATTATTGTATGAAATCCTAAATGATGGTGAGGGATAAAAAGGGAACACAAATCCTTATTGAAAATTTTCCACAAAGATAATTTTGGGATCTAACTAGCCTTTAGTGACTATAATTTTCTATATGATTTAATAATTGAATTTTGTTTTACTAGAAATTAGGGATTTTCGATTTAGAAGGAAGTATTTTTATATAATTCAAAGTTAAATGTTTTTATTTGAAATAATGTTTCTATAATAAAAATTATTTTAAAATATTTTTATTTTAATCAATATATTGATTAGTATTTTATGACTTATTAAAGAAGTAGTTTAAAAATTACATTATCCACTAGTAAAATTTCATATATAAAAAACCCTTTCTCCCATTAAAGGGAATTTTTTTGAAATTTTTAATTGTGACCAATGTTTTTATTTAAAATGAAAATATATTTATCATTGTTCTCATTAATATACAAGGCTAAATGGGATTTTATATTCTTTTAGAATCCAATATTATGGTTCTATTCGAACCATTACTTATCAAAAAAAAACATAAATAATATTCTTTATTATTATCTATTATTGAGATATATTTTGGATGATTGACTTTTATTGAGTTAAGTTAGAATAGTATTCATGGACTGCTCCCTCCATAACTGGACTCGATTAAAATTAAACTAAGGTAGATTGTCTTGAACATATTTTATCAACAAACCTATTATAAAAACACTTATTCACTCATGTGCATCGGTCCTGATTAAATAAAAATCCAATTTATTCCACCTAAAAAGCATTACTAAGATTTTGTAAGTCAATTTCATTGATACCATACAATATTGTTATCACCAACCAACAAAAATGACATGACAAGTCTCAATGGTCACTAAATCTCTTACATAGTACATAATTCATGACTTATGAGAGATCATCGACTACAAAATTTCACTGACTCTCCCATCTGAAATACCTGTGGGAAACTAGCATGCTAAAACAACTATACCAAGTATTTATAGAAGGTCATAAATTTGGGATGTCAACGTTTTTCATTTTCTAAAGTCCCATGAAAACTCATGTGTTAAAATACCAACTAAGGGGTATCATTTACATACATATCAAGAATTACACTATACAATCACTACCCACAACTAGAGAATTAATAATCTCAAAAAATATATGTTGATTCATAATTTCTATATCTGACTTTTACATTCGATTTGTCTTGGAAATCACAAACACTTTATTAAGAACATGCTTACTAACTTTTTATGTCTCGAGTTTTTTAAAATATTTTTAAACAATATTACTTATTTACATACATATATTAAGTTATAGAGAATTAAATATATAAATATTAAACTCTTAAATACAATTTTTTTAATGCTTATGATTTTGATAAATCCAACTCATCTTTATTAGAACCACATATGAGAATTTATTTTTTGTATTTAAAATTGAAATAGTATTAAGCATCTAATAGATATTGGTACCAATAAAATCAGAATGATACTCCTATAGAATATCATATTGACAGTCATAAGGAAGTCCACTGGAATGACTATGTTTATAATAGAAATATAGAAAATTTATTTTAAATATAAGAGACATTATAAACGCTATGATTGTGTTTATCAACATGAAATTTATCATTCATTTACACCAGGATGTCATGACCGTTTAAGTTGCAGGTGTCTAATGTTATTGCAACAAACATGGAAATATGGACATTTGGAGATAACAATTTGACATTTAGGAGCCCCTTTAAAATAATGATTCATCAGAACTGATTATAGCTTGTTGATTATAATCTCTCTCTATTTTTCATAAGATATGTGAATAACTCATTCTTAGTTTTCTGTAATTATTAATAGAGAGTAATTCTAATGCAACCAATATATTTTGTATCATAAAATATTTTTTATTGTAACTGTGTCTGATCAAGTAATGATCAAAAGAATTTGGTGTAGGATATTAGTGAAACAGATCTATGATATTGAGGGCTACCGAGGCTTGGTATATTGATAAAATCTGATCATCATATTATGGTATTTTAGGGATAGGATGAAAGATACATTTCGATCTTCTTAATGAGTGTTTTCTTAGTAAGGAAATATAATGATTATTAAGTATAAAGCAGTGGAAAACATTATTATGGGTTATTTATTAAATTAAACATATGAATAAAAACGATTACTTTTAATATATTGAATGTAGTTTTATTTTTTAATACTATTATATTACATATTTTTTTTAAAAATTATATTCATATGCACTTTTACATTAAAGTGAATAATAATATACATATTTAAATTTAATTTTTTATCAATATTAATTTTATTATGATAATAAAAATAATTTTTAATTAATATTATCCACCATGATTATGATACTTGTACAGTGATTAATCAGATCCATAGTGATTTTTACTCTGATATAACTGGCCACACTGTGATTTTGATTTAGTTACTTTTTTAGTTAGAGTGATATGAATTTTGATAATAAAAAATAAAATGGATATGGGTTTGTTTAGTTTAATTATTTAATTCTCTTTTTTTCAAATTAAAATTCATTAGAACTCTTCTATGTATTTAAAATATTAAAATAATCATATGATTTTATAGTCAATACTAATGACATAATGATTCAAAAAATTGTATTATAATAGGTTTTTATAACTATCAAGTTTTCATTTTTTTTAAATTCTTTAATATATATTTATTGTTGTTATTTTTTTAGAAAGGGAGTTCCCTTGTGTGGCCTTTTTCAAACCCTCCACACATGGAAACCACCCTCCCCCCGAAGCGGTCACTCCGGAGAGAGCCCCAGCCAGGAATGAGCCATTACCAGCCGAGATGGCAGAGCGTCCCGGAGGGTGACAACCCGGGCGGTGATGGTTCGTCAAGAAATCTGTCAGCATGGGTGGGTTGCACCTCATTTTTCCCACCCAGTCAGAAACCGGGTGACCCAACAAGGTGAGTGGATCCCAGGGGAGAGGTTCGCCCCGAAAGCGGACTCCTAGGATTCGAACCATGTACCTCCCCAAGAACAACGTTGTTGTACCCCTCTCCTTCACCATTATGCCACCACTGAAGCAGCTAAACATGTTGATGGGTAAAGAGGTATTGGGCTGGCCTGCCCACCTGCGTGCCGCACACCCCCAGCTAGGCCCAAGGTGGCCAACACTTGGGCAAGGGGCGATTCCCGCAGGGTCGAGGGGACGAGAGGATCACTGGCGTTTGGTGCGCGTTGCCTATGTGAGGACTCAAACCCAGAACCTCAACGACGGGACACCACCGCCTTGAACCAACTCACCCAGCCCCTGTGGGATTATATATTTTTTATTATTGATTTGATATAAAATTTTAATATTGGAGTGTCTATATATGGAGAATGAATTTTGTATTTTTAAAAAATTAGGTCTCAATGGTGGTTCAATAAAAAATATTAATCCAAATATATTACATATATTTGATATGGATAACTATGTGTATTGAAGGGAATAGATGAAGAATATATTTATCAATAGAGAAGTTGAATATTTTATTCTTCTTTTCAGATGATATAAATTATCAAACAAAGATGTTACTTCTTTTTCCATTCAAGAAAAAAAATATCAGTTAAACTATAGATTAAGGACTAATTTGTTATGTTCTATGAAAATAAATAATTTTTGTCATATATTTTATAATAAAAATTCCAATTGTATATTAAAAAATTCATTATATTAGTCATTTTATTACACATAATGTTGTTGGCACTCATTGAGCTCATTTAAGAGAATGGAACCAAGACATTGACTTATTAAAATGAAAATATTTTTCCATGGATCACCATATATTCCTGACTACTATAATAGTTTTACATGATATTGGTGTCAAAGAGATTGATGATGAGATCCTTATCAAAACGATAATTGAAGTCATTCCCAATGAGTGTGAATCTATGAGAACCCCAGTTGATGAAACAAGAAATTTAAATAATCATACCTTTAATTTAATTATTAGTAGCCTTATACAGTATCATGGTATGCTGAAGAGATATGATATGAAAAATAAAAAACCATTTATTGAATTTTCAGCAACATATATCACCCATACTGAACCACAATCTTCTATGAATGTTTTTTATTCATCAAGAATGATGAAATTTGTTGTTCAATACGATTCAAGTCACTCTAAAAATTCTTAAAATGAATTAGATATCTTTACCAAAAGGATGAATAAATTGTGAAAAAAATGATTTTCAATATCATTATAAAAAGATTTATAATGATATATTTACAAGAAAGATGAAGTCACATCTTATTATTGCAATACTTTTAGAAAAATTAGAAACAAATTGTCCAAAAATTTGCAGGAATGATTGAAAATAAAATAATGTAGATAATTATACAAAAAAATTATTAAAAATTAAATGGAAATACTATTATAAAATATTATGGAACATGGATTACCCGTGGAGGTGATTATTTAAGTTGTAATTATCTTTATGAGAAGAATTATAAATATTCTACTAAAGAATTATCCATAGAAGATTATTTTTCTATTCCATTTATCATAAAGTTTCATGTTATATTGAATTAATTGAAATAATAAATGATAAAATTTAAAAAAACATAATAATGTTATAGAAATTCTATTTAAAGTTAATTCACATATATATTTTATAGATAATGAAAACTAAAATATTTCTAACATCATTAGAAACAATATTTCAAAGAAAAATACTATTTCTAAATATTTTGATAAATTATATTCAGTGAAATAATTTATAAAATAATGATAATATTAAAACAAATACAAATAAGGATTAATATTAAGTCATGAAACTAAAATCTTAAAAATCTATTTTTAAAAAATATTTTAAAAAAAGAATCAAGAGAATTCAATGTTTTGATAAAATATATACAAAATCTATGCTTATTGAAATTTTCATAGAATGGTTTATTCCTATAAAAACTTGTTTTTATTAATAATTTCTCAATTCATAAAAATACCCTTTTAAATAGGTGTTAATGCAGTGCTCATGGGAAAAAGAATTTTTCATTAAACAATGTTCAATCCATATGATTTTACAATTATTATTTATTTAAACAAACCTGGATTCATAATGTTATCTTTTTCATTCATTATCGGACCAAATAAGGGATGGGTTCTGAAAAAAAAAATCATTTTATTTTCATGATATCGTGAAATGTAACAAAAAATTATATTGTTAATGGATAGACGCAGTTCTAGGCATATGACAGGAAAAAAAAAATTCATCTAGAATATTATGTGGATAAATTATGGTAATGTGAATTTCAGATATAATTCTCTTGGATGGAATATAAACATTGGTATTACAGTTCTTCTAGTAAAGTATTTTATTTAAATTTTTTAGTTAAAGTTAATAAGATTGGACCTGTAATAATAACTAAAATATGTGATGAAGGTTACCTTATGAACATTATGAATGATAAATTTTTAGCAATCAGTTCTAAGGAAGAATTTATTATTTCTGTAAATCAGCATGATGATGTTTTTACGCATAACATATAAAACATTTGGAGCCAATACATACCTTTATGTAGTGAGATATAAGAAGAAGTGTTGTTCTTGAAAAAATGTTTTGGACACTATAACATAGAAACATATCTATGTTGAATAATAACGGTCTTATAAAGAATCTACTAGTACTTATGTTTGATATTTCTATATTTTGTGACTCCTGTGAATATGGTAAAAACATAAGATATGTTTAAATCAATTAGTAAAGTATCAACTTATGATTCATTACAGTTTGAGCACATGGTTTTTTTTGGTCTAACACAAACTGGATATATTGGTGTTAAATACTATTTATATGTATTAAATGATGACTTCACTATATCAAAATGGGTTTACATTCTCAAAAAACAATTCAAAATATTTTTTTAAACAATTGTAACCAAAGTTAAAATTGAGAAAAACCTTCAAGATTTAATAACTTCGAGTGCTCATTGTGGATATTTTTTTAAATTTTTTACTTTGACATATTTTATAGTATATAAGGTATTTAAAATAACTATTCATCACTTATAAATCCTCTAACATTTTTTGAATATGAATGATGAAATATATTTTCCAGGAAATATCTAAAACAATGTGGAGTGTTTACTCAATTACTTCACATTTTTGGATGATGTGGTTAATACTTTTTGACATACCATAAACAAATTTTTTTATTATAATGTTTCTTAATAAAACTCATCCTTATATGTGGAAATGATGAAAAGAAAATGTTTCCAACTTCATTGTTTTTTTGTTGGAATGTTTACACGTTTATTACAAAAGATAATGTATATAAACATTCACCCAATCTTGATGAAGGGTTTTTTAGGTTCTTCCACTACATTTATGTGGTATAGAGTTTTGAAAAAAATTATTATACAATTGATGGGATAGACCGTGTTTATTTTTATGAATATGATCCTTTTAAATTTTAAAAAAAATCTACCAACATCCACAGTTGAGATTTCCAAAACTGATTTTCAAACATTGTTATAATGTTCTTATTATAATAATATAAGTACAAAAAATCTGATACTATTCATCTATATTATTTGATACCTTTGTGGAAGAACATACTTTTAAAACCCCATGAATTCAGTTATTTATTAGGAATCATCCACGTTAATGTATCATTAGTGATGTAGATCGACAAATTAAGACTAGATGTTCCTCGTGAAATTAAATGGATCATCTAGATTTATTATCCCAAAATATTCCAAGTTATATTGATGAGGATTTAGGTGATTAGTATTGGATATATAAATAAAATATGATATCAATTAATTTGATATAAATAATGTCTATTCTTTAGTTGAATGACCTTAAAAACATAGATTATTAGAGTAAAATGGGGTTTCAATAGTAAATTTAATTAAAATGGACTAATTGTTCGAAAAAAACACATTGATATGGGATATGATTACCATAAATGAATTTATTATGAAGAAACATACGTACCATTTGATATAATTGATGTTATGCGAATACTTCGAGCCTTTGTAGAATTATTTATTTTCAAAAAAAAATTAAATGGATGGGAATTGTTCATTTATTGAGGGATATCAATAAGAGTCAGTTAAATGGAATAAACTCTTAGTTCGAAAATATAAAAATCATGAATACATTTATAAATTTACCAATCCTTAAGAGGGAATTAATAAATTCCCGTAGAGAATTTTATGATAGGTTAACATGATTATTGTTATAATGAAATTTATTTAAGTGAGATGTAGATCCAAATCATTTTATAAAATGAGTTAATGAATACAATACAACTTAAAAAATTTGTTATGATTAAATTATATTCAGATGAAATCAATAACCCATTAATTTATTCCTTTTAATATGTTATGAATGTGGATTTTAAAATGAGTATGATGGTTGATTTGACATATAATATTGGTTTTGAAATTTCTCCAAAACTATAATTATATTTTATTCAAATACATATGTATATATAGTATCATCTTATGAAATTGGTATATGAATACACTAAATGTATTTTAACTCAAATTTATATGACAAATATTTTAGAACCTGATGGTGTTGGGAAATAATTTGATCTAAAAAATATTAGTGTTAGAATATGAATTTTACTAAGAATAACATTTAGATGATCAGATTTAATGTTTTCTTCATTATTATTTCCAATATATGAATATTATACATAAATATTACATATAAAACCTATAATATTAATTTTTTGTTATCTTAATGGAATAATGGATTTATGATGCTTATATTCTTGTAAAAATGTTAATAAATTAATTGTTTTTTTCAGATGAATACAATGATGTCTATAAAATAGATTTTAAATCTATATCTCAATCATGTAATATCGATGGTTATTTCATTGATTCTTTGTCATTTATGAAGAATAATATGTAGCACTTTCCACTGTTGAAGCCAACTATGTGGAAGGTGAAACCTGTAGTGATCAAGTGTTTTTGATACAACACACACTCATTTAATATAGAATCATTTTGAAAAAAAAATTAACTCATATTCTATAGAATATTATAAAACCCCCAAAAAATCACTCACAATATAATCACATAGATATAATACAGTGTTACCTTCAGTAACCCACACTTATAGGAGATCTAATTTTTCAATACATCAAAACACATGATAAAATGGAAGAAATTTTCACTACAAATATTACCTCTAATATATTTTAATACATTAAATATAATATAATAAATATAAATGTACAGTAATCATTTATATCTACTTCTTGTTTACCAATCCTTTATATTAAAGTTTCCCTTTTAAAATGGTATATATATGTTTTTTCTTTTCTAAAATTTTTACTATACTAAGAAAATTGGTTATGAAAAATAATTTTTTTCTAATGTGATTTTTGGGCTCATATTAATATATTTAATTTTTTTAGTCTAAATCCTAAAAAATATGCTCGTACTAAAAATATATCATAAAAATCATTGCAATAATGATTTTTTAAAAAAATCAGAATAAAAAATATCATATATATTTTTTCCAGAAAAATTATTTCAATTAATTTTCATAAATAAAATCCTTTTAATTATTATTTTTCAGTATTAATATCTTTTTTTATGTGAATAACCTTCTTAATCATTGATTTAAAATCAAAACTATTGTAATCATGTTATTTTACAATTTCCATGATGAACAAATCACTCATATTTTTCTAATTATTCACTCAAAAGGCACTTTTCTATTGTTTTTTATACAATTTCATTAGGATATTTCGTTTATTATTGTTTTTATATTCATATTTTTTATAAAACATTTGATTTTCTGTCAAAATTTATAATGTTTTTGAAAACTTATTTCTCTCTCAACGTAATGACTGTTTTAAAAAATCATGAATATTCAACTATTTCTTTTAATATTTCATCATATAAATGTAATATGTCAGATCTAATTTCATTCAATTGCAACCATTGGATGTTTTATAGAATATGAACTATCACACCTGATGAATATATAAATAGTGATCCCCCTCATGTACCATATATGTTTTTCAAGAGATTTTCCCCATACATGAAAACCCATTCATGTTTCTATGTCAGAAAGATGATCTATTCATCAGATTCACAATTCTATATTCTGATATTATAATAACAAGTAATGACTACAAGAAATTGTAATTTTATGGAAAATATTGAATAAAAATAATTTTATCAGCAATATGTCTCCACTTTGATAATTATCATAGATTTTGAAGGGATGGAATTAGTGTGTGTTGAAAGACTAGACAAGTATTTTTGTATTTACTACACAAATCATGTTTATGATTTTAATGTCTCTATTATTTTGTTGATCAATGATGGAATATGAAATTTTCTTGTTTATATGTATGGGATGTGATTGATGTTTTCTTAAATGAATTGTCTGAGTTTTGAAGAAATACTATCAGATTGACAAGCTTATTTCCCATCTCAAAAATTATTATAAATTCCGTGTTTCTTTAATAATACTAAATCATAAGAATTGTTATTTTTTTTAATAAATCTATGATAAGTAATGTATATGACATGACCCGACCCAATGAGAATCGATCCAGGACTCCAAATTCATGCTTCCATAGGCCAAGGGCTAGAATCCAGTACCGATTAATCATTCACACAAATGGAGGTCATAGCCAAAATTAATTTTATGAACAAACCCACATAATCCTCTGTGAAACATTTCCATTATGTGTATACAAAAAATAAAAATAAATATATTGAATCAATCCATCCCAAAATAGAGTACAACCTATGTAAAAAATAGAAAATATGGGGCCCATGAAAACAAAACTGCTAATGCATCCCACCTGCTCTGATGGAGGGAATCATTGTCAAACATCCACAAGTATGCTCCTCATCCTTGTATCAATGAAAACCCTAGACATTAAAACTATTACAGTCTTCCTTCTCCAAGTCCAACTGGGTCTCGGTCAAAGGAACGATGTTCGACACAAGACACAAGACATGTGCTGGAAAATCCCATGCAGGGGTGAGTATAATAATACTCTGTTGGTGACCCAAAAAAGATAAACCATAAAAGGAGTTACTGATAGTCATATGTTAACTCAACATTGTCTATTGAATACAAAACCAAATAGAAGCTCAATCTCGGGACCATTCTTAGCAATAACTGACTAGTCATCTCGACGAGCCAAGCATGTTAATGAAACAAAACATACCACAATGACTCAGAGAATAATACCCAGATATACTCATATTGATCATGGAATCTCATGGTCCCAACAATAGAAATTCCGAGGGGAATAACTCAATGATCCAAAATAACACTCAAAACGATCTCCTAAGGTACCAACCACATAGACAACAATAAGTGATGATCCATCTCAGATAGCTCACATAATAAAATTGGGAATACCTAGACAACATAAAGTCAATGAGACAACCTCACCATCCCAGATGAATCCCCATAGTGGGATGTCACTCAATCAGTAAAAATAATTAACGACAAACCTGACAATCCCTTGTGATGCCTTTCCATGAGGTCATGCTCGACAGAAGGATCCACTAAAGAAGTCATCTAGTGACTAAACTACCAAAAACTTCTTTTGTAAGAGATCTCACCCAAGGTCCAGTAGGGGATACTAAAACCCTAGCTGTAACACAAAACATGGAAAATGGTATCATGAAACAAACCGAATCTATAAAAACATGTCTCACAGAGGATCATCTCCCGTGTAGTTTTGGTCACACCGATACTGAGAACTCTTCTATGGAAAACATCATAAAAGATCGCTGAATTAAGAAATCTGTCCTGACACACAGATGTAAAGTCTGCGACCAGGGAAGATAAGGGAAATGTACCCTTCTATAACATCTTGGGTATAGGATCAGTGAATGGGTTAATATTGGTCATAATGACAATAAAAAACAATACCTTGTAAACATGAAAATATGTTAGGATTGTGTTCGAACTCTCGGGGTGACACATTCTCCAAATCTGATTGTTCTGTAGTCGAGAAGAATTGAGGAAACCCACTCCATAAAGTGGAAACACACCTACACTACATGTACACAAGGAAAAAAAAGAGGGGTCATGGTCTGAGTTGGGGGACTTGTTATTGAAACCAATTTTAGTATCCAAAGAGAGACATAGTCTGGTGAAGGGGATGAGAAACTGAAACCCTCATTGCTAAAGGACCAGGGGGACCCACTCAATCTTTTAGATAAATATGTCGCAAATAGAGACAAGGAGGACACATATAACTCTAATGGTAACATTTCACTAACACTAGGTAACAAAAAACATTGACTACACACCACGTTTCATTAAAAAAAACAATATCCACTATCCTGTTCTACACAGAAAAACACACCAAATAGACTGTTTAGTCACCAAAGATGGAAAAAAGGTGAAAACGGTACTATTAATTGCTACATGTCTAAATGGGTCATATTAGGTCCCATGCCCCGATCGTGGAACATATCTAATAAATTGTGACATTTTAATTCTATCATAAAAATATATAGGATCAACTACGCACACATCCAATATAGATACATGGTTAGAAAGGAAAATTTCTTCACAATTTCCCAAACTACACCTCTTGGGCCCTACACCAAAATTGCAATTTATGAACCAAAAATTGGACCTAAAACATCTACCATAGTGTTAGGGTTGCAACACCACTGATGACGCATCAATCGTACATGAGATACCAAAGATACGTCTAACGCATGAATTGTCAAATAATAATAATTATATTATTATTATTTCAAACGGGTTTTTCATACCAATAAGCATCGATACCAACTAAAAAATTAATCAATGTGGCCTCAAAAGGTATTCCTTGGACGAATGGAATCATGAATGCAGAAATCACATGAATCAGACACCTAGAAAGGGAGTTAAGAGGGTTTTATTAAAAACCACAGCCCCAACCCACCAGGATCTTTAGGTCTAGCTCGCTCATCCAGCTGTCATCTAGACCACACTATCACACCATGCTAACCATCATCCCAAGATATCTCTAGGCCATTCCACATCCTAGAACACCATGAACCGCTACACGAAAAACCCCGTGCGGCCGCTCGATGCTCCCTGCACCACTGCTTGGAACACCATGTGATGCTACCCCCTACCGACGCAATCTCCCCAGACATTGTTGCACTGCACACCTCACCACGATCTTCTAGCCATGGCCTCTCTCACTCAATGGAAACTAAAACAATATAGCTCATAAATCCTACATTACCACCCTGCTCATCGACCACCTTTAGCGGACCACCTGGAATAATATGGTTGACAAAAAATTAATCTAGGACCATTTCAGAAAACTGTAGAACCCAGTACACACTGACAGGGACTCCAAAAATTGATCCATTAAAAAAGAAATGAAGCATTAATGAAGATTGTGATTTAAAATAAAATTTTCATATATTTAGGCAGATCACCAATGGATCAAGTCTAGATCCCCGCTCTGGTGCTGCTACTTCTTGCTGCAAGGATGATCATTGTTAAGATCGGAGCTCGACGACACTTTGCATCATAGATTATGGAAGATAGACATCAAATTATGAGGGGGATATGCTATCTGTCGTTCACAATAGGAGAGGGGTGAGGATTTTCTTTTTAAAAATTAAATATTTTTATTTATCAACCCAACATTATATCGCGCCTTGGGTAAACACAATGTTATGATCCCCACTGAGGTATTATAAATTCGCTCTGAGACTCTGCTAAGAAGTTATTATTAGTGATGTCCAGAATATTTTAATTTAATTTATTTATGAAAATGTACTCCAGAAAAAACTATACAAACAAATGGTAAATATTATGCTCTAATATCAACTATGACCTCAAATATTTAATCTGATTTACCATTTATGCTATATCTCATTGTTTCTATGTGCAGAGTATAAAAATACATAATATTTATTCTAAATATTATTACGGGAACACCGGGCCATGACATCACACACCGTCTCCGCACCTACCTCTAGAATTATTTATAGGAATATTATGTAGACTTAATGGGAAAAACCCGAGTCTCTACATACTCTTCAAATTATGGGTTTTCACCCAAAAAACTTTGGAATTTGGGAAAGGACTTGAGCTCTCTAATAGGGCTTCCACTCCAATGAGATTACCAAAGGGACATGTGCTATAAAAAACAATAACCAATAAGACCCACATCCCAAATAATGGAAGAAATGGTTTACAAACTTCATAGGTAGCCTACCACCCCAAGCTGATACTCTGAACCCGAGAAGATATCCATCTGAACACAATACCACACCACCGAACACACATGGCCTACCTATCCAGTCTACAACCTCCCCATGCAAGACCCAATATTCCTCAACTATCCTCGAATATCCCTTTCAAACAATAACACAACACCATGGAAAATACCACCTTTTCACCACGTCTCTCTCTATTACAGGTTCAAATGCAAAAACTCATATGGATGACATACTCTCCACCATAAGGAAAATCCATGCGCACTATATATCCCATCATGACAGACCACACAACCAGTCCACAAAACCTTATGGAAAACTTATCCACCAAAATGAATTAAAACATGGTTTCCCATGCATACACATTGAGTTCTACAATCCCTTAAGAAACCATCGCCAACGCACAAAACTGACCGTGAAATCAAATGTTTATAAAACTAATCCATTGCACCTAAACCCTATCCACATTGGACGACACTAACATAACCGCATGGTTTTGGATCACGCCATAAGGACACATCATAGTGGGGAATGTTTCCATCATTCCTATTCATTCTAATCCCAATCAAAACATGACACATCCTCCTTAATCGTCCCATGTACAAGATGAAGCTAAGCACACGAGGGAACCAATGAACATCAAAGGCCTTCCCAGACACTCAAAATGGGCCATATCGAGACATCACCAATAAAAAAGATACCAAGAATCATGTACAAAAATCAATGGTACTCAAAAAATGCACCTTGATAATGTTCTCTTTGGGCGACACTGACTCACCCACTAGGTTTTCATAGCAACAAAAAAATGTATCTCGGTGGGGGAAATATCCATGTTCCTCGTTAAATCGATGATATGTAAAAATACACCACCACCAACAGAGACATCCATGACTCAGTTTGAAAGGCTTCATCTACTTGAAACCTTGAATGTGGGTCAACCCACTTCTCAATGGGTGGTGTCTCCACCAATTTCATAACTGATAGAAAAACAACCTAGTGACCAGACCACATTAAGGTGACCTCATCACTCATTAGTTTTAAAATTAGTTCGTCAATGAAACAATATAAGTCTATTACCGCGGAAACATCTTGAACAAATTCTATACGCACCACGGTAAAAGTGTATATTTGGGTAGTTTACGAAAGGATAGGAAAAACCCAATACTGAGTCATATAAGATGCATGTACCCTTGATTTCTCTTGTAACAAGAATCCAAATATCCTAAAATGAAAGGCATGTTATTAGATTCCTAATGAATGGATTCATTACTTTCATATACCATCAAAGGGGTCTCGAACCTGAAATACAAACTCAAAACATCCAAACACTAATGTTATGCGAACAAAACCAAACTCACAGATGGACTAACTATGCTATGAGGTCCTAGAAGAGGAACAATCTTTGATTCCACTCGATAATGACCCGACCAAATAGGGCTCGAGCCGCGACTCCCCAAGCCTACCTCTATATGTCATGGGATGGAATCCATCACCGAGTTGGATATCACATACATGGAGGACATAGAATAATGTACAGGTAAACCCGCACCAACATATACATTCATCAAACATTTCATATATATATAAACTAATGGGAAATTCATGCATACATCTATTCCAAAACATAGTAGAGGAGAAATAAAAAATGGAAAATATAGGTCCCATTAAAATAAAAATGAAAAATAATCCCACATGCCATGAAGGA
Source organism: Viscum album (assembly GCA_963277665.1). Classification (NCBI taxonomy): domain Eukaryota; kingdom Viridiplantae; phylum Streptophyta; class Magnoliopsida; order Santalales; family Viscaceae; genus Viscum; species Viscum album. The sequence goes on from OY728156.1 coordinate 426,726,740, forward strand.
GGGGATCACTATCAAGCACCCACTAGCAAGCTCCTCATCCATGCTCCAGTTAAAACCCTGGTCAGTCCATCTTCTACGCTCCTCCTTTTCCAGGTCCAACTTTGACTCTGTCGAAGGATTTGAGGTCTGTACAAGACAAAAGACATGTGTGGGAAAATTCTGTACAGGGGTGAGGCTATTAATACTCAATAGACACCCCAAAAACCCCAAACCAAAAAGGGAGTAACTAATAGGCCTCAGTTAATTCAACCCAAAATGAGAAAATCAAAATAAAAGAGAAACTACATCACGAGTCCATTCTTAGAAATACTTATGTAGTCTTTTTAACATCCCTATCATGTTAAGGAAATATTATAAAAATACCCAGATATACTCAGTTATGTCAACAAATATCATGTACCCAACCATCGATTTTCTATGTTAAAAAACTCGAAGTTCCAACACAACAATCACAATGATATCATGAGGTACTGACCTCATATACATCAACAAGAGCCAAGAAATCCATAATCTCTCACAAAATGAAATGGATCCAGCATAAAAAACTAAAAGTACATGATCTTACCTCGCCATCCGACATGTTTCTCCACCAAGAGATGCCACTCCATTGTTAAAAAAAATTAACCAGAACACCTGAAAATTCATTGTGATACCTATCCCTGAGGGAATGTTTGATGAAAAACTCCCCAGAAGAAGTCACCCAGGGACTAAACTACATCCAACTCTGTAGGTAGGGGATCCCTCCTAGGGTATATTGTTGGACAATAAAACCATAGAAGTAACACTGAATATTGAATGGGTAATCATGAAACATAGTGAATTTGAAACAGCGAGTCTTATATTGGATCATCCCTTGTGTAGTGTTGGTCACGCTGATACAGAGAAATCCGCTAAGGAAAACATCACGAAAGATCCAAGAAGAAAGAAACCAGTAACGATAAAAATATAAGGATTTTGTGCCTAGGGATCACTTGGGCTACGTACCCTAATATAACATCCAAGGTAGAGGATTATCTCTCATGTAAATATTAGTCATGCTGACTCCAAAATCCATAACGGGGAAACACGAAGGATGTGAGGATTACATCAAGCATATCATGGAGAAACATGATCTAAATACACAAAATTTACTATTATAGGGGATTTATAAAACATAATCAAGAAAAAAGGAATTCCAATGCACTGCACGTAGAAATGTAGATAAATAGGGGTTTCTGTCTGGTGATAGGTACATGATTCTGAAACCCTCGTTTGTAAGGGACCAAGGGGAAACACTCAACTGAACTGATCAAATAATCAAATATAGGGACTAGGGGACCCAGTTAACCCTACCAGAAAAGGAGTGACTGACCGCAGTGACCCACCCAACATCCCATGCACAATGCATCTTCTAGGCTGAAATTGTGGCCACCAACATATTTTACGTTGAAACATTACACATGATATTCTATTTACATTAACCAAATGGATAACCCGTAAGAATGGTGTTATTAACCATAACAGGTCTGAATGGGTAATCATTGGGACCACCACTCGATCTAGGAACACATAAAATATATTTTTTCAATGATATTTTCTCTAAAAAACACATAAGATCGACAACTCATTCATCAAAAAAATAGACACCCAGATAAAAGTGAAAATTTCTCCTTATAGTCCAAAATCCGGCATCGTGGGACCTGCACCACAATTTCAGTTAGAGAACAAAATATTTGTGATGAAACTATTTTCTTATATTCATGGTCACAATTCCATTGACAACACTTTAATAAGACTTCAAACATAAAAGATACGTCTCACTAAAGATTCATTAAATAATAAGAAAAAATGATTATTATAAATGATTTTCCCTACCACCAGTCATTTTTACTGGCTCAAAAATCACTCAAAGTGACTTATTGATTTCATCTTTAGAAAACTGGGTGTGTGTCTATATACAACATGCAAATCAAACAACTGGATTGGGAGTTAGAATTTTTTTAATAAAAACCACTGCCCCAAACCAAATAGACCGGCAACCCAGCGTGCTCAGCTGACCGTTGTCAAGACTATGCTTTCCCAACACACTATCCAGCTACCCCTATTGGAATTATGAGGTGATTCTGCATGGTAACCTGCTCTTTCCCACTGCCACTGACGTCCACTACACCGTGACATGCTCTACCGTTCGCTAGCTGGAGCGGCCCTCGCTTGCTGGAAACAGCTGCCCGACATCACTGAAAAATGCAGGATCAACCTCGTGCCGCTACCAAATTCATAAAACCACAATTAATAATATGGTGGTGAAATAATTAATCCGATACATTTTTCGAAAACCTTAGAAACTGATCTAGGGAGATAATGGCTCCAAAAAATGACATGATGAAAAAAAATGAATCACAAATGAGGATCAGGCTTAAAACTCGAAATCACAAACCATTTGGCATATCTCTATAGACTGAAGGCTAGATCCATGCTATGGTGCTGATACTACATGATCCAGTAACTATCAATGTAAAGATCAGAGCTAAATGGTTCTTTGTGGCATTGATTCCATTGGTTTATTATTGAAGGAGGATGAGGGAAGGGGGTTGCTTTTCATCGTGTGCAACATGAGAAGGGTGAGGATTTTTTTGTAAAAATTGATATATTTAGAATACCACCACCCACTCTTCTCCAACCCACACCTGACACAAACATCATTCTGTAATTCATAATGAAGAAAAAACATTCTAAACCAACCAAAATCATAGAAATTCAATCTGAGACTCCACTCAGAGGTTATTCTAGTTGAAATCCAAAATAATTTAATTTAATTTACATATAAATATTTCATAATTAACACATTCTACAACACACCCGCACTGATAAATCATATACACTACCTATGAAAAAAACACTCTGGACACAACTGTTCCCTCAGATTTCCAATCTGAGATACCGTTTGAGAGATAAATTTTTTCGACCATGGGCATAATATAAAAATACTTAATATTTTTTATAAAATTAATTCCGGACAAACAAGGGCATGGAATCAAATTCAATCACCGCTATTAGATTTTTAATTATTTATTGAAATATTCCAATTTCTACTAGGGTGAATCCCATGTCGATACATTATATCATGTCACTCTGTAAAATTCAGTATTTTAATTTTCAATGGATGAATTCTTAATACTGAGAAAGGGATATCAAGACATGATAGAAGTTTCATATGTTTTTGTATTGGATATTCTAGTGAACATGAGAAAGATATATCTGGTTGAGTTATTTTAATAAATGTTGACAATAAAATCTCAGTATCAATCAACTCAAAAATAACCATGTTTATAACATTAGTATGTAAATTTTTTTATAAATTCATTTTGTATTTCTTGGTTCATAAAAAACAAAATCATATTATTGAGAAAATTTTATTCATCGAAGATCAGAAGAAACTCTAAATGTGGTTGTTTTATGATTAAATGTATAATATGTTCATGGATATTACTGATGGAGTTGAATTAGTTGTAGAATCTTCAAGTATTCTTGATAATTATGATATGATGAAGAAAAGGTAGGTTGATACCTCCCAACCAAAGAATCCGAAAAAATTAATAAATAGAGAGTTCCTTGTGATGTTTTTGAATAATTGATGAAATATTAAGGTGATAAGAAGTTAGTGGACACACAATTCAGAATTGATCAAAGAGAATAAAAATCCACATTGATATGTGATGTTGCATACCTTGAAAAATATGTTAATTAGATGAAACAAAAGAAAATAATACAAGGATATTATTTAGGTTAGTATTTATTGAAATGTGTTTAAAGAGACCCATTATATTTAGTTCTTCCGACATGAAAAATTGATCATGTCATTCCAGATGGTGGATTAGTGTTTCATGAAATAGGTTTTGTAAATTCAAAAATTTCATCAGTGAATGATACTGTAAAAAATTAGTTGGTTATAAATAATCAGTGCTAGAAATTAAAATGAATGAATCACAAAAAGAAATTTATATAAAATGATATTTGAGAACATAATGAAAATTGGAAGAAGAACTTGATCTAGTAGTTAATTAATAATTTTAATGTAAATAAGGTGATGAAAAATAACAAAAAGAAGGGAATGAAGAGTAAAACTATAGTGAATATGAAGAAGGGATAGAAAAAATTGATGAAATGGAGGATGAAGATAAATTATAAGAATATGATGAAATTGAAGTGGTTGATGATAATGACTAAAAAATAACAAAATTTATTCCAAAATCATTATTTTGGAAAATTGGGAAACCACACAAGGGGATTAGAAGGGATTATTTAACATATATTGAACTCACACAATCATTGAAATCAACGATAATATTGTTATAACTCATCACTTTATATAGTCTTTAATATAGATTGGTAACATTATGTTACAAATCTTCTTTGGGGATTTATTCAAAATTTTGAACCATCCTATCCAACAATTGAATATATTTCAACATGATTATCTTATTTTCATTGAATCCTTATGCCAAAATGAGATATTTTCGATTGACCAATACCATTTTAGGATTTTTAGCTTTAATGTGGACCATTATTTCATATATTATTTTAGCATTCCCCTTCATACAACTTATATGGAAGGATACATTGGGGGTTCCTTCCATTGAGTAAAGAATGATATGAAGGTAGTGTTATTTTCATGCTTCTATAATTTGAAACTTCTTCTTTAGGAATTTTTTGTTTTCATCTTTCTCTTTCTACTTTGGAACTTCATCCTCAACCACTGGACTAACCACCAAAAAATTAATCCATTTCTGATGAGTCTGGTAATTTAAAATGACTAGAAAATTATTTACCTTGTTACCACCATCATTTTAATCTTAACTAAAATTGATTTCCTTTGGTGGGTTTGAGTTTTCCTTACATGATTTTGGTTTTTTTCTATTCAACACTATATTCCACTTTGGGTCCTGGGTACCGTTCCCCCCTATCTCCATCCATGGGTCATAAGGTATCCCACAATGTATAAGATCAATTCTATATATTGAAAACTGATTGTAATATTAATCACCAGTCATATAAAATTCCAACCCGACAATCGAGACTCGTGGAGAAACAATCCCTTGGTGCCCAACCCCTACATCAGCCTAAGTATTATGGAATAAAAAGAATATGAAATGTTTTTATTTGTATCATAATTAGAATCTTCATTGGAAATACCATCTAAATATTGGAAGGAAAATATATCTAATAGATTGGAAGAGAAATATTCATATATATATATAAAGATGATTTATCATCTAAGAAATATTAAGAAGACCAAAATTATAAAACAAAATCTGATCATAATGTTGATAATAATAAAGGTAAGGATCACCTCGAATTTTGATATTACAAAGAAGATGATACCATCATTTTTTCAAGTAAATTTGAAAAATTAGTTTCAGGAGCTCCTAAAAATAAGGGTAATCATGTTAATGTTATAACCTTTCAAATAAAAAATCATGAGTTACCACTATATCAATTATACACATCTAGAATGATATCCATAGAAGTAGTTTAATATATTGCTCCTGTGATGAAGTGACTATAATGAACACATTCTTATTTTCCATGTATTTATGAAATTGGTGATTTTATTCAGGAAATCTGGACTAGAAATAGAAATTTATAATATCATTAATATAGAATGTTAATCGGAATTAATATGAGTTCAAGGTTTTACAAGAAAATTACTAGACACATAAAAAAATAAATCAAATGGTCAAATGGTCTCATCATGTTCATGTAGATAATATAATGAATGATGATCAGTTTGATGTTATAATTAAGTGTTTAGTAGAATCCTAAAATTTCATTTGATGTGTTATGTACGCATATTTCTAAAAGAGTAATGTTGGTGGAAGTGTTTAAAGATGAAAAAGATGAAACAATTTTGTTTTTTTAATTTATGAAGAATAATATCTGAGACATGGAGATTTAGATAACCAGACTTTGATCCGTTAAAGAATCTATTTTCATTGTAAATGGGAAAAATTAATATATTTTAGAGGATGTTAGTAATCTATGCCCTTTGTATGTTAAATAAGACATGTTGGAAAAATATTGACATGAGTTCAAGAATATAAAATCCTTTGATAAGTCTCTATTGAAGAATGATTAAGAATATTTGTTTTTAACTCTGGGGTTATTTTTTATATAAAACCTATTAATGTTCTTTTCAAATAATTACTATCATAAGAATCCTAATTTATTTATATTTTCCCTATTATAATTTTTTTATAGTTCATTCGTGTTTTGGTGATTATGTAATTAATTGTATTATTTTGAAAATTTTTCCTTATCTATTATTTTATAAAACTCCAAACATTTCCCTACTTATTTCTGAAAAATATAAAGTGCGATCATTTTATATAAATGGGTAGAAATAAATAAATGAATTTAATTTTTTTAAATGGACATTTTTATATTATGGGGGAGATAATATCTTGAGGTAGAGTACATAATATTAAACATTTTATTCATCATCGAATTCATAAAAGTTAAAAAATAAAGGTGTGTTAATGTTTTAATGATTAAATCTGAATAATAATTATTTAAATGAATAGAGACTATAATTTTTTCAATGTTATTTCTCTTTTATTCTTTGGGTTTATTTATTTATAAAAGGGGGATATTGTTGACTCATAATTTGTACTTCTTACTTTTCTATTCCATTTTTTTGAAATCAAAAAAAAATTTCAAAAACATTTTTACTAAATTTGTAAATAAAAAGTGTTTTAGAATGATTGTGTAGAAAACATTTCTTTTATCACACATAGAATAAATAGAAAATTATTACGGGTTTAAATTTTACATTCTTCATTGTGATTATCATAATAAATATTTTTCTAATTACTCAGACTCATCATTATGAGAAACTAAAGTTAGATTATTTTCAGATTTTTATTATTAAAAATTTCATAACAATTACAATAACATTTGTACCAATTGCATCTGATTGATACTTGTAAGGATTATCATATTGTTGGTCTTAATGAATTCTATCAGACCGACTATGATTATAATTAGAATATATAATAAATATCTAAAATGTACATAATATTATAATAAATGTGATGGTTTCTACCAATACGATACTAGACATTCAGTTATTAATGGTCATCATGAGTTGTCATTTACCAGTTTTATGTATTCATTGCAACCAAATTAGTAATATGGCCATTTGGATATCACAATATGACCCTTGGGTGATCACTAATAAATACCAAAGGATTTTTAGTATATGGATCTATTAAATTATATTCTCCATCAAATTTAATGAATATTAGATAATGAGAACAACTCATTCTTAGTCATTTGTAATTATATAGATAGAGTCCTTATAAGGAAACCATATTAATTTTTATACTTAAGAACATTGGTTTTCATAATTGTGTATCTACATCATAATGATTTAGGAGTTATGTGGATCAGAAGATTAAGAATATAATCCATCAGAACAAGGGATGTTGTGGCTAGGTAGATAGAATAAATACAATCACCGTATCAAGGGCTTCTAGGGATATAAATGTAGATCCATTCAAATAATCATATTGGCGTATTTTCTGATAAGTAATGATATAATTTTTTGTAAGTATAAAAAATGGATTCCATTAGTTTTGTCCTAGATTAAATTAATATAATGGTTAAAATATTTTTTTGTTCAATATCCTAAAAATAAATAATTCGTTTTAATGATATTTAATTACATGTTATAAGTGTTTCTATATTCTGCATCACATTTAATAAAATTTGAATAATGATATTCATCATTCTATTATTTTTTTATTATTAACCTAATTATGATAGTAACAAGATATCGGAATTAATAATTTTCATCATGATAAATATATGTGTACACTAATAAATCAGATACATAAAGATACAATTTTAACTCAGATATAATTAGAACCACTATGATTCTTATTCTGTTACTTTGTTAATCATTCTATGTGTGATTCTGATAATCATACTTAAAGAGGCATTATTTTTTATTAGATTAATTTTATTAAACTATGTATTTAATTCCATTCCCCACTATTTTATGTATTTCTATTATAATCATATTATAATGATCCAAAAATCAGTATTAATGATATACTGATCAAAAAATATATACATTAGACCACTCAGCCATGAATATTTTCACATATATAGACATTTATATATGGTGGCATCACCCTGAGATGAGTCATGTATAATTTCCTTAGTTTTATGGTTTAATTAAGTAGAATCTCTTTCCATGGTATCGTATAAAAAATAATATAGGTTTTTAATGACACATTTAATGATGAAAACTATACAAAAAAATTACAATGGGATTCATCATCAAGAAATAAAATTATTATACCTTGCTAATATGGATACAATGTGTCCCCCTTAGAGGTACTAAAATAATTATATCACAATATATCATTCCAAAAGGGTATAAACATGCCCTATCCACAAACGGATATCAAAATAGCATCTCATCAATGCAAAATTAAGATATGTACCAACATCAGGAGACACACAATATATTATTTTGGAAAATTTAACTAGCTAGGCCTTAGTGATTTAAATATCATAGGAAAACATAGGATTCATGTAAATACCAATATGATTATAACGATTCCTAAATAGAATACTCAATCCATTGCGTAATGATCCAAAAGACTACATATAGCCTCTTTTTATTGGTCCTAGATCTGGAAATCCAATAACTCATAAATACAAACATAAAGTATAGATCATTTGGAAAAAATAATTTTAATCATAACATCACACACAATGAATATCAATCTCCTTCAGTTTGTGACAATGAAATATTAATTTTTTTTCTTGATTTACCATCATGATAACTATCAAACGCTTTGTTATATTCCTATATTAATGGATTACATATGAGAAAATATAAAATAGACAAAATTTTTGATACCACTTGGGAAATTCCTCAACCCAACATAATTTGAATAGTAACTATGCAGAGTTTTTTAATTATCATAAGGAACACCTCCTAGTATTTTACATTCTACTGATAATTATTAGGGATATAAGAAGGTAATGTGGGGTGATTTTACAAAAAATATTAAATTTAATAAAACATTAATGAAATACCCAAATATCTAACACACCCAAAGCTATAATAGAATGTAGATAAATAATGAATAATAATATAATAATACAATTATGACCCATAAGTACAATCATATTGACTCAATCAACAACTAGGACAATCATAGTTATAGAATTAAAAAGAGGAATAAATAATTATCCATTTTAAAAAAACATGATGCTAAACTACAATCCTGGAGTATCACCATCAACATGAACTCTATAACCCATATGATCTACTGAATCATGATGATGTAACCCAAATCCTCATCCCAACCAGAACTAGAAAAATATGATAGATTTATTGGTACCCTTTTTTCAAGGAAACATGAGGTATATTGGAGTAAAAAACACAATAAAGCTCCACCAATGTGCTCTAATATATTAACAAAAATGAATTTTTATGGTAATGTTACATGTTTCATTAAATTTAAAAAACTAGGAACAATATATAACTAAAAAACAATACTAACCTCATATTGTGTTGGAATATCTCGGAATAGTCCATTTGGAAAATTGCAACCCATGTACATTTTACTATACCTCTAAAAATCATTAGGTATGTAACCCCAATCAACCATATAATCTTTATCTAGTACTTATGTTTCTCTAAACATGTTTTAATTACCATTCATCATAAAATAAAATACCAATTAACTAATGAATATATTTCTGTTATCACAAACCTAAGTAATTATCCATGAATGGTCCATACCATAATATTAGTTCAACCCCATCTCTATATATATTGAATTCCCACATATAGTAACAATGAAATACACTACTATATTTTTTATAGTTATGTATCGTAGAACTCCTCCATGAGTGTTTTATTACACTATTATAACAATCCTCCTATAAATGATTTTTTTAGTAAAATATAAAATACCTCCAATAAATGATTTTTCTCTTATATGGAATAGACACACATGTAACATAAATTTTCCTTGACTGATATTTTTAGCTAATAGTAATAGAGAAAACCCAATTGTGAATTTTTAACCCATGCGTGTTTTCAACAAATAACAAAATACCTCCCACATCGGTATTTTATTTTTTCATGATGGAATGAAAGACAATAAAAAATAAATTCTCAAGAACATAGGGGAATTCTCATCCATATTCTGTAAAAAATAAAAAAACACACTCTCACAAGGCACCAATCTTCACCAGGACACCAATATGGGGTCTACAAGGCATGTTCAATGACGAGGAACCACCCATAATGTACTCAATATGAAGTCATAGTATTAGGTTTATGATTTTCACTATTATTGTATCACAATACTCGAAAATGTCATACAATTAATTATTACATCATAATCCACAATTGTTAATCCATATTGGCTATAATGCAAAGGGATGCCACTTGACCCATCCCAACAAATGTGGTCTTAGTAAGTTTGTCCACTAACACAACCCAAATCAAATATTTCCATGATTCGATTACCCATAATGAATACATCTCCAAGGTAAAGGATAACCCTCACTATATTATGTTATATATTCCAAAAATACTGAGGTATCATAATTGTCATAGTATGACCAAATATGACCAAATAGTATGAACTCATAACTTCCCCTATATAAGTTATTCTATATATCATAGTATTTCCTATGGCCATTCTAAATCACCTACATGAACCATCATTTCTGAGTCAGAGTCCCAGATAACCAAATGCATTCCTCCCCGTACACCAGATTCTTATAGATTATAGCATGGTTCCCATGTGGAATCATGGGGAGACTATACAATCCCTCAATGTTCAAAAAAGAAAAATAAAACCCATAAATTAAATTAATTTCAAACTAAATTTACATCTATAAAATTGGAGATGAGATATATATAATATATAAAACTAACCAGGATCCCATGTATATATAAATCTTTTAAATAATGGAAGAAATATAATACCCAAAAAAAATCAAGAAATGACCACATTCCCTTTATCCAACAGATCAAATGCCATAATAGGTTCTCTATCCATAACTGTGTCTCTGTTCATTAAGACTACAAGAGAACCAATATTCTTGAGAAGGGTGTGACTATAAGATTCATTAGGACACCACCAACGTCTTGAAATAGTATATCATAAAATTAAAATGTTTTTTTCATGAAAATAAATTAGGTATTGGCTTATCAGAAGTATACCATACAAATATAAAGCACCTACAGTTACCACTATGACAAGATTTACCTCCTTTGGCCCCATTCCTAGAGATACATGACTACTTTGGAACAATATAAGATGGAATCATTGGTAAAAACCTAAAATATCCTCCTCGAGTTGATATACCAAATCATTTGACCCATTCAATTGGATTGGATTGTCCTAGTACATATTGATCACTATGGTGATATGACATATCTCTCTAGTGGATATCTGAATCAAGTTTCAAGTAACTCATATCCACCAATGTCTTATCAAATACATCGTATGATAATATGAAAAATGTATGTCACAGATCCCACTAACTGGAATTGTTTGTGTATATGGAATCTAAGTACTACAACATCCCACTTAGAGGCTATTCTCCAAAAAATCAAATATAAAATTTTATAAATATTTATTCATATCTCACTTGATGTCCAATTTTTAAAAATAAATGTTTCATCTCTCATATATTGACCTAATAGTATAACCCTACATTCTCAAATGTAGTATATAGGAATATACAATATATGAAACACAATGAAAAAGGTATTTTAACTTCACATCAATTATCAAGTTTCATAATCATTGTTATCACAATCCATTTGCATGAAATACGAGAACAAGTCAAAGGCTAATAACCATTATCATGTGGTCAATAAATAATCAAAAGTTACAAAGGGTACACAATCAAACAAATAATAATGTTAATAACCCATATAAGACCTGAAAAAACATTATAGATTACCTACGTCTACAAACACACCAAAAATCATGTCAATATTCTATATAGGTAATTTGGAAAAGTTATGAACCTATTATGGCTACACATTCACATCCAAAACCATGTAAATAAATTATATAGGAATCATAAATATGTTATGTACTTCTTACCTTATATAAAATGAAGATTAATGATTACTGTTGAATTCAATGTTTATTTTTAGGATCAAAAACATTATCCCATTGTAAACAAATTTTATATTGAATGTATGCTCGTCGCGATTAACCCAATGATACTTATGATTCATTAATCCATTCAACATCTCATTATATATTGATGATTGATGATTTGAAATAAAATAAAAGTAACAAAAAGAATAATAGAGTGAAGGTGGAGAGAGAGGGGGTGAGGAAAAAGGGTAGAGTGGGGTATGATATTTCACAACATTCATCCCTTACTCTACCGACAATCTCATATTTATAATTTTGTTAAAACATCTTATTATCTCCACATGCCTAATGCAATACCCCTTTAAAACCCTCTTTATTATCATTCTATGTTGAACAAGCCCACTTTTACATAAATTATTATATATTCCATATTACAATTACCTCATTTATTTAAATTTATTTATTTATTTCTTATCTTAAAAAAATTCATCATTAAGAAATATATATTAATAATCATAAATATATACACACTCTATATGTATATATACATGCACCCATATGTATATATACATTTATATTGTATCATTAATATTAAATAATATATATATATATATATAAACTAAAAATTATATTCCCAAATTAATTATAATAATATTAAGGACTATTTTTATATTCAATATTCCATTATGTTGGCCATTAACATTCTAACAAATAACATCTATTAAAACATGAAAATATTAAATTATTTTTTACCCCCGCTAAATTATTTATATTTTGTAAAAATAACAATATAACCACTATTACATTGGAAACTATAAAAATATTTAGAGTAATATATCTTAATTACTAATTAAACCAGTATAAATTCATTTTTAATTCAACATAAATAAAAATAATTATAATAAAATTATCATTATTATTTTATTTTTTAACCACCCAAAAAAATATTTATATACAAATATAATTTTATCAATTCAGATTTATTAATATAATTTGATATATTTCACTTCTATAATATATTCTACCTTTTTATAAAATAATTATTGTAAAATGGGTAAATAAAATAATCCTTACATGTTATTTAACAAAAAAAACTCCATCCACACAATGGTTATCTAGAACCAATGGTTAAACCATCATTTGGAATCTAACTATGATCTCAAATTCCTAATATGATATTTTTATATATATTAAATTTCATTCATTTAATATATAATAAAAATATTAAATATATTAATATAATCTGTTATTTGATCAAATTCCTAACACACACAAATGTTATATTGTGTCTAGGATAAGCCCTGCATACCTTATTTAACGGTGGTCTCATATTTTTAGTATGATCTTATGTTCTGTAGATTTAATATAGTTTTATAAAAATCGTGCTTGTGAGATAATCATATATTTAATTTTTTCAACATTAAAAACCCTTGAATCCCATTCAAACTCATTGTCAAAGTCAAAAATTGTTCTATTGAATATTACAGTGTATTAACATTTTTTTCATCCTTTCATAAATGTATACTAGAAACCTGTATTGGAAAAATAATTTTTTCATACCAAAAAATTATTATTAATTTATGAACTAAATCGGGTTTTATTGTAATTTAATATTAAAGAGGTTATAATTCTTCCCATAAGAAATATTATCATCCCAAATATGTTATTTTGATGATGGAGCCACAAATTTCCACTAGAGTATTTTCTGCGTTAATGTTAAATTATTTTTACTAATTTTTTTTATGTAAAATATTTTTTACTCTTCAAATAGGTGTTTACAATAATCATATTCTAATTCCATTACATGCCATTTAATAGAAACCATAAAACACATAGCACTTTATGAAGTCTTAAGTCTATATTACCAAAATCATCATGTTATTCCCAAAAACCTATAATAATTCAAGCATATAATAAACAATTTTAAAATAAATTATTCGTCAGATAATTTAAGAATCGACATTTAAAATAGTCATATGTCTTTAATTATTCGTTATTAATATAAAAATTCAACACATATATGTGGATTCTGAAACATCAAGCATATAGTGATGCATGACCACACACCGAAACCCCTAAGGCACATATCAAAATCACTTATTTCACCCAATGAGAATTTAATCAATCGTAACAGCAAACCACAATTTAACCATTTTATGAAAATATAGTGGTCTACAATGTAGTACTGATCAGAAACTGGCATAGTCTTTCTACCTGAGTCCCAACCATCATATCTCATATATATATCCCTTTCCAAATCATGAAAAATAGAAAATACAACAAAATATATCATAAAACTATGATATAGTGTGTTAAGGTCCTTACATGAACCACTGAGTATGAGCCGGAATGCCACATGACCATAGGTTCATTTCCATGTATGCGAATGTTTCCTGACATTCAGTGAGGGTATCAAGTGGAATCATAGGGAGACGATTCCCTCCATGAATGTTCATATAAGAAATAAATAAAAATTATAATAAATTAAATAAATAACCATTTTTGATGTGGAATACTTAATATGAATATCAAATAATAACAAAACAAGGATCCCATGTATAGGTAAATATATTAAATAATGGAACTAATATACTTCCCTCCAAATTTCAATCTAGTAATGACTATATCCTACTAATCCACAAGGTCAACCATCTACTGTTGGCCTTTTTCCCTTCTCTAGGTTCTAGTAATTATGTCTATGAGGGAAACAATGATTCATAAAATCAGTGAAAAAAATATTAAAGTGTATTATATGAACATAAAATTGTATTAAGATAGCAAAATTATATCACAGGAGTAAAAAATGCATGAAATTCCTTTGGAGATTAGCTCTACCTTCTTTAGCAGAATACCATGATAACCATATATACTTCATCCTTGTGGAAAATAAAATTATCAGTAAAAACCCTATCACATCCTCCTTGAATGGATATACCCTTGAATTTGAAACCATATACTATGTGGGATAGTCCATGTACATGTCTACTATTATATAATTTTCATAACTATATTGAGTGGATAATGAAATAATCTAATAAGTCTCTAATGTTGACCAAAGTCTTATCACATCCCTCCTATGAGGATAACCATAAGCATGTTATTAATCCAGTTAACATGAATAGTCAATGTATAAGCCAACCCAATCATATCACAATCCTCTCAAAGGACAATCCTAAACAAGAACAAAATACACATGTCATCAATCATGTGTCATATGCCACAAGTCATCAAATTTAGACAAATACATGTGTCACATATCATATGATGAACAAATAGGAAAAACCCACACACTCTACTACATCATATAGAAAAAAACTTCTATTATACATAATATAAATTACTTGTCAATATCATGAAAATTAGTGAGTATCATAATCATCTTCTCCAAAATCTATATACAATAAATAAAGTCACAAGACAATAACTAAGAACAAAAATCATGTGGGATATAATTAACCATATGTATTTTAGGATACAAACACACTAATAATAATTTTATTAACCCATATGGTGAACTAGAAAAATTAAATGAATTCTTGTCGACACACATACAAATGATCAATAATTTCAATTACCCATATATGAAATGAAAAAAATTCTATGACTTCTTACTAATACACACATACACCCAATATCATTTATATAAAATTTATACGGCATGAGAAAAATATATGGACTTCATACCTTATATTATTTAATTATTGATGTTGATTATTATCATTTACATTTAATTTCCTTGCCAAAACCATAATGGCTTTGGAAAAATAATTGAGTTTTAATACTCATTGAGATGAACCCAATGAAACCATATATATATATATATATATATATATATTATCAAAGTCAGATGGTATATTTATGTTGTAAGAAATAAGAAAAGATGATGAATATTAGAGGGAGGGAGTAATTAGAGAGCTGGAGAGGTGTGAAGGGGAAGTGGGAGTGATATTGTCTCCCCATGTGTCCTCCTTGAACAACCGAGAATATGATTTATGTATTTTCATATATTTAATTTTCAATATTTATTCATCTCTAACTAAATTTCCATTCACAGATACCATTTAAAATCAACCATATGTTATTTATTCCATACCCAAAATCACATTCATTATAATTTTAATTTATTCTATAATCTAATTAACACGTTTGTTCCAATTTATTTATTTTTTTCGTTTCTTTTTCCATGATCCATTCAAATATATATACAATAATCATTAATATATATATATATGTACTACATATATATACACTATAAAATTTATATTTATATTTATTTATATATTAAATCTGTTAAAATATAATATATTTATATATACAAACTTATAATTATTGTCCTACAATAATAATAATAATAATAATAATAATAAAAAATACTATTAGTAAACATATTAAATCATTTGCACTATTAATATTACAATAAGAAATACCATTAAATCCTGACAATATTAAATGATATTTTATTAACCATAATAATTTTTTTATTAAAATAAATAATACCACAATTATTTATAGGCCATAATTAAAAAATATTATATCCAACAACACCAAAAATAATTTCACTTATTTGTTTTTACTTTTCATATGAGAAAAAAATTGATGATCAAATTATTATACCTATGTTTTTCAACTATCCCAAATAAGTATTCTTGTACAAAAGAACATTTTTAGTTCAAATATAAATTTTTTTTGACACATATCATTAAAATCATATATTATTATATTAATATAAATCATAAAACTATAAAGGGTAAATAAAATTATACATACATGTGATTTAATTGAACACCCATCCACACAACGGTTATGTTGCACTAATGGTAAAACAAAAATTTCAGATCTACTGGTGGTCTAAGTGTTTTCACACGATATAGTGTTTTGGGAATATTACAGATTATTCGTATACTATATTATAAAAATATTAGATAAATTATCCTTATGTGTGATTTTACCAAACACCCTATATAGAAAAGTGTAATGACATGCCTCTAGTTAACCCCGCAACCCATGCCTAATAATGTTCTCTTGCTTCCTATATGATTAAATTTTTTGAAAATATCCAATTTTTTCAAAAAAAATCATACATCCATTAAATAAGATATTTTTAATATTTTTGGCCAATCAATATTAAGGCTCTATATATATTGGAATCTACTGATATATAATATCCCCAGTCCAACAAATATTCAACATAATGTTCTAAATTATCAACAACTATTTTATCATTTTATAGAGGAATAATAAAAACATGTAATGAAAAAACGAATTTTACATTAAAACATGTAATTTGTTAACAATGGATGGCTATATTCCATATTTTTATTATATATTTTCCATGTGATAATTGGTCCCCAATGGAATCACAGACACACCACCATAAAAAGGTGTTTCATCGTATCCCACTATGCCCCACCAATTTCCCAATGACGTGTGTTCCCCTAGATGGGGCCCATCCGCAGTAAACAAATTTTTATACCATCATAGAAACACATATTCTTCCTAGTGTATTTTCCACACCAACACACACCCTTTTAAATCTCACTAGATTTCACCAAACTCATCACTACCCTAAGACATTCACTCTTAAAAATGGATTTAAAATTATGAATCCCCCTACCTTAAAGGGTGGTGCTCATTTTTACATGACACCTATCATTATGAGTGTTAACGTTTTTAAATTATTAAGTGTTATATTAACCCCCCTAGTAGTGTTTTATGTACCCATTGTGATCCTTACATGTCAAACCATAAATTTACATCGAACTAACAGAAGGGTTACTTCACTAATATTAATGTAATATCAACGATTTACTGTAGCAAAATCACCCCCATCATAACATTCTCATAGGGTAAAAGCTTGATAGGTGCCTCCAATTTCCCCACAGTAATGTGGTTCCCTCCATAGGGGTCGTGCATATGTTTGAAATATTCATCCAACAAATGATTCCACCACCACCAAACACATATTATTTCAAGTGATAATTTTCCACATTTTCACATACCCAGTTAAACATCCCAGGTGTCAACACTTCCAAACCACAACTCTATTACATGCATGCTTAACATTTGAGTTCTAATTAACTAGGATATCAAATATATTGGTCCACCTTTGTTACATGAGTCATATAATTTATAATTATAACCCTTTAACAATATGGAGGTGATACAACTTTATTGGTTTTTTCTATTAGGGTACATCACATATAACAAGAGGGTTTATTATGATTATAATATTGGGATAACATGTAACCAGTGAAAAAGATTATATGTTGGCCCCTGCAATTCTCTACATAACATTTCATTAAGTTATACTGTTTTTCAATTTTTTAAAATAGTTCACTATTTAAAAAAATGTTTATTTAATAAACTAATAATTTCATTAAATTTTAAAAAGTCAATGCCCAATGATTCATTATGGCATAAAAATGGAAGCATAATACACATTTATAATATCAATGGGAAAACCAAGAAACCAAAAACCTTTATAAGAATAGTTCCCCTCATTATTTCAAATTCGGAGACCCACTACCCCATATCATCCATCCACATATAGTATTTACCAATATTGACTATGTGACCATAAATCCATAAGATGAATCATAATATAGCTCTATTGAAAAAATATTTGAGGCTTATAGGAGACCCATCACTGTAAAATTATCTGAATATAAAATTTTTCATGATGATTCAATTTTTTGGAAATTAAAAAAATATATGAATAGATAAAAAATTTTAGGTTTTGATTTACCATTTTCTTGACATTGAATACATGTAAGAAGATGTTATAAAGGGACACACTCAGTGGAAGCAACATAAAATCCCCTTCATATTCTACAGATTACAAAATTCTTTATTATCAATGGATCCAATTACATAATAGGGAGAATAAAATATTATAGAAGAATGAATAGGGGGATAAGATTTGGTACTGGAGACAATAATTTACCTCAAATTTGTGGTTGAAACAAAACTTCCTACAAAATATTATCAGTATTAGGGAATAAAAAAGGAACGACACACATACTTGTAACCCAAACTATTAAAAGTAATACAAGGATTCTCACCAAAAACTATATAGTGAATCATGCAAATTATCCCCATAAAGTCACTACTTTAAAGTTAGTTCTTGGTCATCGACTAACTAGACGCTCCATAGATTATATAACACCAACCTATGGCCACCATAAAGCCGTTTTATGGAATATAACTAGCTTGTGGAACCTACATTGATGAAGGTCTCACCACCTGGGCATCTAATAAACTAGTGGCCTCTCATCAGTGGTCCAAATGCTATAGAATATAGCCCTTACCATTAAGTCGTACCTCCAGCACATATTGGTCCCTAAAGAATACCTCTGAATCCATTCCAATCATCACAAAACCCCAATTATTTGTACTCAAACTATTGTTTTCTATTTCCATTTATAGTTTAAAATATATCTCAATATGTAATTTAATATTGAAAACCATCCTTAAGTTTAATTCTAACCATACACATTGGATATTATAGAATCAATGAAATTATACTTAAATATTAGATTTTCATATTTTTTGGAAATGTAATATATATCTATACTTATTATTCATAAAATTATTTGTGTAATTATTTCATACTCATGGTACTAAACTATGATTGTAACTAATAAGTATATATTGAGACTATTAAGAATGTGTGTGTTAGTGTGTGTAAGGAGAAAGGATGAATATCTTCTGTAATGTTCATATTAGCATTGTGGGACGTGGGTGAGGATTAACACCCATTATACATCACTACTTATTTATTCAAAAAAATTATATATCAAAAAGCACCAATTATAATGATAATATTTTGTGTGATCCTGTTTTTTGGAAATTGTTGTTCATTTTAATATGTCCTTTAAATTTTAAACCATCCTCACAACATCATATTTTCCTTCAATTTGCACTAAACCAACCATCACATTATTCTTCTACATCCAACACATCACTATTGTTTCATTTCATCAATATATATTTTTATGAATATATATATATTTATATATAAATTTATATAATTTATAGGAATCAAGATCATCAATAAATAAAAGGTTGACAAATTCTAATGTGATTATAGAAAATGTTAAATTACAATGAATGATGTGAGATATCAAAATCACAACATTTCTTGTAACATGTAATTTTCAGGATTCTATTCATGAAATATTATTATGGTAAAACATGTATCATTTTTTCATTTACTATTATAAAAAACCCACTCTATAATGGATTTGTATAGAAAAATTTTGATAAAATAATAGAGTAGACATTTTGTAAGAAAATAATTTCTAATGGTTTTGAATTACATCCTCATGTCATGTAATAATTTAATGGTCATCAATAGGTTATATATATATATATAATTGTTTTCATCATGTTTATAACATAAGGATAATTGTATGAGTATGATTGAAATCATTTACTACACTATGTAAAATAGTTTTAATACTCTACAAGCTATAATATTTATAACAATATCAAA
The DNA here is from genome assembly GCA_963277665.1 of Viscum album. Taxonomy (NCBI): domain Eukaryota; kingdom Viridiplantae; phylum Streptophyta; class Magnoliopsida; order Santalales; family Viscaceae; genus Viscum; species Viscum album. The sequence continues at coordinate 426,747,368 of OY728156.1, forward strand.
ATTTTCATATATGTATCATGATAAATGCTTTATTGTCTATAAAAAATATAATATTAAATAAATTTTTAGTAATAAAATTCAACTATGTCCACAATGGTGGAGTATTATAAAAATGACACATTCATCAAAGGTATTCATCCAATTGGAATTTTCTAGGCATCCTTCACTAGAGTATATGATTTTCATTAGTTTATAGTTTATGAGTGAGACAATGATACAAGGATAGTGAGTTTAAAAGTATGTGGTATGATGTTACAAATATCATATTTTATAGTATATAATTACTAAATTTTATTTAAAAAGATTCATCTTTCTGTATTTTAATTAAAGATGTTTTATTTTGAAAATAAATTATATTCATGGATTTTCATTTTTCACTTCTATTTAAATTATTAAAATATATATATGAAAAATACATGCAATTTTAGATTCATTCATCAAATAAAAATATAATATTTGAAAATTAATTTTACTTTAATTCTTGTTTCAAATATTTTGTTTTTAGATATATCATTGAATTTTCAATTATTCATAGTAAATATCTCTTATTGTATTTAATTATAAATTATTATTCCATGAAATATAAAATTCATTGATTTTTAGTCTGTATAAAGTGAAATTATTTTTTGATGTTTCTTTTTAATGAATAATTTTTAACACTAATAGTATGTATTTGAATATAATTTTTTATAGATTAATTTTTTTGAAAAAGTATGTTAGTAAAATTTTTTATTTAGAAAATGAAAATAATAAATGATAAATATTGATTTTTGTTGAACCCAATGTCTCAATGTACTTTAAAACCAATTAATGGGTAGGCCACATATATCCTTCTATGTTCTAGGAAGCCTCATGTATTTCTATAATCATTGAGAAATATTTATTTAAAAAATTGAATTTCAATTTAAAAAAATTATAGAAATTTTTTCAAAATTAGATTATTTTAATTTTGAGTTATATTTTTATAAAAATATATTTTTAAAGTTTATTTTTTTTAAGATTTTGGACATTAGTTTTTTATTATTCATCAATGAGGAATCCTAAATGTTCTCATCCCCTTATAGATATTTAATCCAAAAGTCCCATTTTCATTTGTTTATATTTTTTAATTTTTTTTAATTATCCATGTATTTAAATTAATATAATTTATTTTAAACGAACTTTTCATTTATTTCTCATTAATAATGGGTTCAAATTTCATTAAAACCCAATTAATATTCATTTTTGCTTACTAGTTATTGGAAAAAAAATCAAAGGGCCTATTAACGTGTAAGATCTATTGTGGAGACATTTTCTGATTATGAGATCTATATTGTGCGAAACTATAGTAGTATTCTATGATTTTTTATTAGTAGGAAAAAATATCTTTATGAAAAAATATTTTGAGTTTTATATAAAATAAAATTCCTAAATATCTAAAGCACTAGGCCTAAAATGATCTTTGGTGTGTAGAGGATGAATATTAATTAGCGATTCATTTATATTTAAAGACTAAATTAGGTAACTTATTTTTATATAGAGGAAATTGAAAAATAGATTTTTTATCACTAGTATGAGGAACATGGGTGTTCACCATCTCATTTCTCTTCGATCAGTTCCTTTATTTATTCCTCTTAAGTGAGAAACAATTTCAATTTTTTAGTCTCACTGAAAAACCCTTCTTCCATTTGAAAATGGAAAAAATAATTATTATTAGAGTATCAATCGTTATTTTTATAATCTATATTATATTAATTTATTGTTTAGATCATTGAAAAACACACTACCGTCTCACACATCATTATCAAATCTACCTAAATTTTCCCCACATTAGTATCATCCACATTATTATAACCAGTGATCTCGTCATCATTCACATTAATGATCAAATTTCATTTGTCTCCTTCTATTGATAAACAATAATTACTTTCATCTTCAAAACATATTTACCATCAAATATTGAAAATAAATTTTCATTTTTACATTTTTTTAAATTTTATTTTTTTCATTTGGTGGTGAATTTTTTATATTGAGTTTATATTATTTATTCAATGAATGACTTCATGTAGAACTATCATGATCCCCATAATCATTTGTTTTGTACTATTAGATGAATAATGTCTTAATGAACCATAATTAGAATAAATTAGATATTGATTTTATAGATAGTTTATTTTTACATTCCAAAAACATATAATGTAGATTGACACCAAAATTCTAATAATTTATCTCAATATATTTATCTTCAGTTAAATTACCCTCTTACACTTATAAATATTTTAAATAACTCTTGTAATAAATAAATATAATGTAAATATAATATTTATGATTATAATTATTGGTAACATTAAATAATTTCATCATTTTATATTAAATTAAAACATATTTTAAATCACCCAAAGGAAGGGTTCATAAATTATAGAAATCAAGTATACACACAACTGCATCAAATTTATCTACAATGATTCATAGTGTTATAATTGCATCCATATGATATTCAATAGACTATATTACAACTCAAATAATTCTCACCACATATTTGACTCTTGTGCTGAATTCATCAACAAATGTGTCATAATATATGAATATAATTACATAAATAATGTACTATATATGTACCTTTTGTCTTCTACCGTCACATTCCCTAAATATATGAAATACATGCTATATTAAGTTACATTCAATTTCTTAATACCCATAAATAAAATAAATAAATTATTTAATAGTTATAATAGATGTCCCTTTTATGATTGAAAATCAATCATTTTGTTTTTATTAAGTATCGTAGTTATCAGACAACATTTAACAGAAGGATGATGAAAAATTTTAATTAACTCTTACACTTATAAAAATATTGATAATTAATATAAAAAATTAATTTCAACACAAATATGGTAGTTCCTTTCATAAAAAATTAATTAAATTGTTATTATTTAATTAATATTAAAACACACTTTCTTATCATGAAATATATATATCTATAAATAAGTTTTTTTTCTTTAATACCATGGTTTATATGAAAACCAATGTTTGAAACAAATCATGACATTATTTCGAAATATTATTCTTTAATGTGACCATTTTTTCAAGATATTGGATAATAATTCCTGAATTAGAGTAAGAAAAAAAAAACTTTTGAGACATTTTTAAAATGAAATAAATTTTATTCAATTGATTATGAAATAAAATAAAAACCACTAATTGTGAAAGAGATTTTTTGTGAAATAAATTATTGTATAAAGATGATATTATTTATCTTAATAAATTATATTTATCACTATTATTCAATTATTTTAATAAATTTTATATTTTATATATTCAAAAAAAATTAAATTTCATTTAATTTTTTGTATGATATATTAATATAATCAATCGAATTTCATAAAAAAACCAGTTTTCTATTTTTTTCATTATGATCTATTATATTAGAATGAATTCCTTACACATATAGAAGTTCAAAATTGAAAAATAAATCACATATTTTAAATTAAGAGATTCAAATTTTGTATGTATGTCACTTTTATTTTTTGTCATTATTAATAGTACATTTGGTGTATTTTTGTCACATCGATATGGCTAAAACTGGAAAAATATGATTGAAACATTTGTATTAGGTGTTTAAATATCTCTAAATATTTAATTAACCCTTTTTAGTGAATATTTATTCCATTTTATATTTATTAAATATATGGACATGTGGTTCCATGTGTCATTGATTATGACTGTTATATTAGTTTAATAAATTGTAATATACAAAATATCACTTTATTAAATTTAATAATTATAATATTTTAATATAACAATAATAGGAGAATAATTTTCTCTATAATATAATGTTTTGTCATGTAAATAATATTAATATATCTAGTAATATTTTTTAATAAAGTTATTGAGATGGAGTGATATTCTGAGGCCGTGTGATACAAAATTTATATTTGAAACTATTTATATATATTAATATCATGCATGAAAAAATTATTGAGATAAAGTTAAATAAATCTTATAAAGAGACTAAAATCATAATAAATTACTAACATTTTAGTTCAAATAGTTATTTATACCCAAGAAGTTACATAATCATTATCAGGGTTTGCTATTTTTGTAATATTTGTCACATGCATAAATAATAAATAAATAAGTAAATTCAATAAATTAATTTATTTGGATATGGGGACCTAATATTTTTCTAAATAAGATCAGATATGTAAAATTCTCTAGTTTAACTATAAAAACCTAAAAAACATGCTAGATATTGGTTGTATGGCATGAAGAACAATGACCGATCAAGGATCATTCACATTAATAGAAATCAAGGAACTCACTAACAACAAAAACCATGATTAATTCCTCTTCAGTTATTGATCAATAAAAGAGTAAGCAATTTATTTTATATTAATTTATTCCTATTTTAATATTCTATTATGAATTATAATCAATTAAGTTGTGGATCCTTTTTTTGATTGATCGTATTATTTCTATGGGACAATGATACAAGGAATTTGGGGATTTCATTTGTTGATTTATTTTCATCTATTAAATTGACATTCAAAGTGGATCAAATCAAGGTGAACATGAAAATTATATCATTTTTTATCAATTTTTTGTTTTATGAATTTATTCCCATATTCATCATCTATTTAATATGGAATTTATTTTGGATAATGGTTTAAAAGAATACATTATTATCAATGGTTTAAATAGAATTTCATATCGAAATATATAAAAACTGTAGATGTATGATTAGATTGATGAAGGGGTTGAGAAATGATAAAGGAACGTGATCTTATTAGCATTATTTGATTGGGTATATATATGAGGTGATGCAAGATGAGATGTATGTTTTCCAATGTGAATTAGATTTCCATATTCTATCTAGTTGTAATTGGAAGGATCCGTCAGACGACATCCATATTTTATGATGTTGCACACAACCTGATTATTAGTCATAGGATTTGATGAATAAACATTAATAATATTCATGGTTTCTATAAAATAGTAATTTAAACATGGTGTAATCTAGTAATACACTACATGTGGGCACCTGCTACTATTCAAGGGTTTCTACTGAGAAGAATAGTATCTCATGTCGTTTAAAATGTGTCACAATCCATGTGAACCGTTCATTATGGATATATGTGTATATCATAGGATTCATATCCATGGATATAGACTCAGTAAGTTGAATGAAATGAATATAGTACATGGTTGGATATGTTAACTCTTACATAGTGTGGTCCACAAATATGAAATTGTACTCGAGCATGGCCATGTGTACAATATCCTAGAAATATGCATTTGATGAGTTATATAGATATGTTTATAAACAAATGGAAACGTCCGGTAATACTATTAAACACCATAAACAACTACAATGATGTTAACATGTCCTTATTCACCTAAATATGAACCAGTTTCCCAAATGGATTTTACACTGAATCCACCCCGATGAGGGTATATTATGGAATTATGATCGGAAAATAAATTATGATCCTCTCTAAGATATTCCATTCAGATATAGTTGATAGAATATTTTTTCGAGGCTGGGGTGATATCCTACATCATATTTATCTATAGTTAGGGCTCTTAGAATCTACATGACTAATAATACACATGGATTGACACACTATATAGTGGGATAGTTCATAATAGGTTATTTGTATACCCCAATGGACTTGGGTGTTTTCCCCATATATGCATTAGTTTCTTCAGACATCCAGCATGAACATCCTTATGGGAACACCAAAAAATTATTAAACCATCGATAAATTCATTTATAAAATGACTCCCATGGAGTGATTTCAATTAGGAAAGTGTTGATAAGGACCCTTGAGTAGAAAATATGTCTTGGAATGAATTTGTGACTATACCATGATAATTAGAGTCGACTATGAGTATATCAAGATATTATACTTTATGTATAAAATTACTATTTACACATCATGGTATTTTAAGGATACTATTAAATCATTTATCTTAGTGAGTTTTAGAATTCATATTGTATATTGATATAATCACCCCTACATTGGTGCATCCCACACATGACATTTCTTATACAGAACATTGTCCAAATGATTGGGTTAATAGTGGACCAAGATCCGATTGAGATTTTATATAGTATAGAGAGCACATGGTTCATACTGAGAGTCATATTTTATTATATTCCCATCTTAAAATCAATGAGGGACTTCTTTAAAAATTATTTTGTTGGATTCTATTATGACCATATTACTACCTTGTATTATTTTTCCTTTAATAGTGGCATATAGATTTGTTCATGCATTTGTTACCAGTTTTATTTTATATTTTATAATTTCATATGAATTGATATGTGTGTTTGGGTATAAGAACGATTGGATAAGGCCACTTATTTGAGTGTGATTCCCCCTTTAGAGTAAACCACATCTCCATGACTATTATATGAATAATTTTGGTAGTCACAATTTTTTTTATCATTGTTCAGGTGGTCTATAGTGTATCGGGTCATGGTAGAGTTATTTAAATGGAGTGTTGTAATGTCTCGGAAATTCCATGTATTCTTTTTTATTTGTATAGAGTTAGTTCAACTCCCCAAAATTCAACGACACATATTTTCGATGTCCAAATATCCAGGAATAGAATTTTAATCTTTTTTATGGTATGTTTAGTTAACATACGAGCTGGATTTTTATATTTTGAAAAATTACATGGATCATAAATCCGAGGGAACCACTGAATTCAGAACGTTGGGATTAACCTAGACATGACATAACTTCGGTCAGCATGGGCCGAGTGGAAATGTTATTTTATGTAATTTTTTAAAATAACAATAAAATAATTTAAATGAACTATTTTATTTTCCTTCAAACATTAGAGTGGCGGAAGGCAACGCTGTGGGGATGCGACATGGTGATAGAGATGAACACCAATGAGTCTCATTAATGGATCATTAAACACGCAACATAATGACGTTTTAATGTTTCATAACAGCGACATTATATATTAAACAAGAAATTGTAAAGATGTTCTGTCACATCATAATGGGAACATTGTGACGTGAATCTATATAAAATTCGTTGCACTGGGAAAGTAGGTATTAATGGAATTGGAGAATTCTCCTGCAAACATTGGATGGACTACCACCCAAGCAATGAACGAATAATTCCATTATATGTTCTTCTTATTTGACGCCATTCGAATATAGGAGCCGGGAAGAGACATCAGCATCTTAAACCCCTCAAGGAAGAACGGGAGTCAACAAACATAAAAGAGGTATTGTTTTTTGATTCATTTTTATTACCAGTACATTTATAGAAATTACAATCAGGGGTAAACACATGAACATGTTGATCTGTGATTCATACATTTATGTGGCAGTGTGTTTCATTCTTAGGGTTTCAAATTAGGGGTTCAAATCGTGGCATATAAGGATTGATTTGAGCCATCCTGAAACTCTACCATAATTAAAACATATAATGTGGATGAGGAGATATGACACAAAAAATGTCCCGAAATCCTCCATTGTGATCTCATGGTGAATATTTTGTTTGACGCAACAACAACGTGACTTTGAAGGCTTCACGGTAAATAGGATTCTCCCTGTAGGATTTAAGCATAGGTATTGCGATGAACGGAAAACTGGAGTGCGTCTGGTAGTGCACCAAATGATATACCAGTGCACTGGGGTCGGCAACAGTAGTACGCGACAGTGGCTGTTGCAGGAGCCAAATGCATGTCAGACGATATGAGAAGGCCTCCAGCCATGTCGACGACACGGTGGATCTGCGCGCCTATGCGGCGGAAGCAACGACCTATCGGGCTACCACACTGGATACTTGTGATGCCAACATGGAATCGCATTTCCCATGGACATCCCCTGGAATGAGTCCTCAGGTGACGTGGATGACGTACGGTCATCACCGTCTACGAGCGCATGGAGGAGTGGCCCTGTCATGGCAGGCCACGCTCGGATAGGGAGGGACGCGGTAGACTGCCACATCCTATGAACACCCCCATTGACCACTAATGGGGCTGGTCTATATACCATTGGGTCATGCCCCCCAGTGTACTAGACCCATGTCGATTGGATGGACCCACTCCCCTTCGGGCCGGGCTAGACTAGAGCGAGTCTTCGAGTGACCCATCGGGCAGGACCCTCTGCCAATAGGGTCGGGTCTAGCGAGGCCTTTTGGGCCTGGAACACAAGCCAAGGTAGAAAAAACCAATCTCGAACCACACCAGGTCATGTTAGGTCCTTCATAATGAATTTGGGAATGTTGAACCCCTGATCCTGGTTGTTCGGGTCTATTCTACAGGTTCAAACCGGGCCCCATCGCAAACATCCCCCTGGTTACTAAAATGCATGTATCTTGCTAACAGTGCATCCGATTGATAGGTAGTTTGCGGTATTGGGACCTTCTCAAGGAGGAATTTCATTAATCATGACTTTTTTTGACTTTCATGGATTCTGGGATGTGAAAAAAAGTCTTGAGGAGTGGTTCTCCAAAATGCGCTATAAATAGAACTCTCTTGTTGGCTGAGACATGAAGACTGCTCAACGATGGCCCAGTGGGAAGAGGATCTGTGTGACCCTGCATGTCCACAGTGGGGAGTGGATATGTGTGACCTAGAATACCTACTGTACATGACATGAGGAGTACCTCATTTTGGAAAAGTTGGGATGCAGCTCTATTTGACCGGGCATGACCACGGCGGGGAGCGGATCTGGGTAACCCAGTATAGCCATGGTATTCTTCAGGGATGAGTACCATAACAGATCATGGTCTGTGGGAAGCATCTCTATTTGACCTGACAGTCCAATTATAGTTGATATAGGAGGAGTTCTCTAGTGTTCTAGGAGTTCGATGTTTATGACTAATGATGCTACCGTTACTACCATATAATATATCAATAGTGAGATTCCTTGTGTTACATGCATTACATTGTGGAATTGGTGTGTGTTCCTTTTTGGGGGGGCCCTACTAAGTACTATGTTACTGACCCCTGCACGGGCCCCACCCACACATGTTGTGTCTAGTGCAGACGACCGACATTTTGACATGGGTGCTTAGGGAGACAGGACGGTCGGATACTACGATGGTGGACATGGAGGTATAGGACTAGGCAGGGATCAGTAAGACCAGGTGGATAGGACATACTACGTAGGCATCCATTAGCTTCAATACTCTCATGATTAGGTGGGGTATACTATAGATGGCCATCATTTCACCTTTCGAACTTTACAATTTTCAGTACTATTCTTGGGTTTGTATAGTGGCCCACGTTCATTCAGCTATACTTGTACACAATTTATTCAATGTTATGTTGTTTCCCTTTTGTGAGTTGGGACATGGTGGGGCATTTGCGTGTGTATTGGTATCTAGGTTAATTCCACTCACATGGAGGTTGATGCCTTCAGTGCAAGTTGCTATCCCCTATCCTTTAGGAGGCAGGCTTGGGGTTGTCACGGCATGAGCCCCATGGGATTGGTCATGACATGTGTTCCATCATATGGCCATAGTTTAATGTTTCTTATTACTATGATGTTGGTTATGGATAAGGGGAACAATGTTATATGTTTGGACATTGGCCTTCAGGTCAGGGACTCCAGCGTTGATGCGACATCCAACATACCCAAACATCAGGACTCTGATTAACTTCTTTTATACATGGTACATGTAGGAATTTGTTTTTTATATTTTTTTACATTCATCATATAATAATGGGTTTTATTTCCATTTACATTGTGAGTCAAATCCATAGATATACTAAATCACAATGGCATACCGTGTATATATCAGGACACATCCACAAAAATTTCCAGCATGTATTTAATGGAAGGATTGAGTTGATAATTGATTTATTGAAATGGAAATGCTATAGTTACCTTTTTAGGTTCCACTTCTTATTGAAGGATTTTTTGTCATTCCACCACCTTTTTAGTATCATATGGTAGCAGTACAATGAGTAGATGATCTATTTTGGATGATCATGCTTCAGATGTTCTATAATAATTGAACCCTAATGTTTTTTGGTGAGTTATATACACATGATGATGTGAACATGATGATCTATGTTGGTTCATCGATAGGTCGATACCTAGAGGAGTTGGTTTAGCCCTAGGCTCGATCCTTACTCTTGGAGACACCTATGAAAGATGAATATGAGATGAAATAGTACATCTATTAGTATGTTATGACTCTTATAGTAGATAGTTTGTTTTTATATATATTATTTGAAACACTGATTAATTTTGAATCCATCATAAGAATGTTCTAGCTAACACGATTAATGCATATATCGACTATTTTTTGATGAGGACATGTTGTGTATGCATTAAAAATTTGAGGTTTTCAGTCATATGTGAGAAGGAGATGGATGTGGATATTGATGGAGTCATATATATATGATTTCGAAACAAATTAATTTTATTTTCTAGAATGATTCTTGGAGAAGTGGATACTATAGTGTATCAATTTTCTACTGTGATTACTGGGAATGAGAAAATATTTCCTAAATATGTGATACGATTACCTTCCCACTAAGAGATGGAATTTTGAATTTAATTAAATAAAATGATGACCCTATTATCTATTCCAACATATCATATGGATATTCTAGAGATTCCTAGGATACATGTGTGATTAGAGTATTTAATTATGGAAGAATGCTTAAGACCAATTACTACCCCCTTTTAAGCCCCAATGTTGTTTTCCAACAGGGGGGAAAATGTTGGGGTTATTCATGAAATATTAGAACCATAAATGGGTTACCATGTAGAATATGTATCCACTTTCAATGATCTTTGACCACTTATATTAGATTAGAGGGTTGTGAGGGTTCTCTATGTTTGACCATAGATCATGACATAACCTTCTACAAGAACTAGTCGAGGATATTCCCAATATGACATTTAGATGTTTGTAATATCACAATTAGTGTGGGAAGATACCCATTGAAATGAATAACACCATAAAAGTTTTTATCAGTCTCATTAAATAGACCATTCAACTATTCTTAAATATATTTTGCTGGACCTCATCGATGATATCCACGTACAATTGGAATTTGAGTAGGGGAACATGAGACAGTTGAGGATAGATCTATATACACTCAGAGAAAACCAATATTGTTGGAATATTACAAAGTGTTAGTTTTGGATTTCATATTTTTTCATCTTATAATATTTTATATATTTTAATGGTGTGGTCGTTGACTTAAAAAGGTTGAGGTTGTGTTCTCCTTAGATCCCCCAGGACTGTGACAGTGGTGCACTGCTTCGTTGGGATGAAAGGATACTATGGGATATATTTTCCCTATTTCTATAGGATATTCAAACCCTTGACTTCATTTACATAGAAGATGAAATAATTATTGTAGAAGTAATGGTTCTATTAGGTTTTTCAGTATTTAAAGAAGGTTTTGGAAAGCTCCCTAGTCTTGAGTTTTCCATTGAAGGGTGTTATGTAGCCAATTTTTTGACGACTTACTAACCAGACATTTTTTTGTGATCATTTCTAAGTAGGGAATGATTTCTAATTAGTATTAGAATTTAATAACACATGAGTAACACTACACCCTAATGATTAAGATTTGGTTTTGCTAATGATCACCATAAAGACAATTGGACATGACCTTATTGGTGAGTGGTTTATCTTATACACTAACCACATGAATCTTAAGTATATATTACGTCATAAGGATATTAAATATAGATATAAGTGATAGGTAGATTACTTGTAGTGCTTTAACATTTAGGAAGCCTATAATAATGATAAGATGGTTGTCGTGGAAGACTTTCTCTATAGAATATCTTATTTAATGTTTTTGTATGAGGCATTATATAATTTATCATCATTATATTTTTCCTTAGTGTCCAAGGATAGTGACTAGTATCATTATTTTATGGTTTTTGGATCACCTATGTTATTTGAGGTTTAGGATTAATAATCACAAGGATTCTAATAATGAGACTTTATATACTTAGAAGTACATTTGATACTATCACAATTGATTTTATGATTGTGGGGGATAAAGTTATCATTTACATAGGATTGTTGAAGGTACGGTTGAAATTCATAGGGTAGGTGATGAAGGAGTTTCATATTACTAATGAGGCATACATTTATGTGTGGTGAATATATACGTATATGTCCAATATAATTTTTATTGTGCATTAAATTTTAAGAGTGTAGTGGAGTTTTTATCATGATGGCTTACTTATCCATAGTTTAAGGATGAATTCCGTGTATAATAGGGCTATATCAACCCCTTTTTAGGAAAACATTGTTTTTGGATGGAATATATATTCAATTAATGATGGGTTAACCATGTACATGCATAAGAAATGATTCTATTTGGGTGATCATAAAAAAATCACCATGCTAGAAAATTTCGAATCTATATTGGAGGCGAGTTTAGTAGAAATATCAGAACATGTCAATTTTCATGAGATAATATATCACTATATAGTTCACTCATATATCGTTTTAGGACATTATGATCACATCACAACATGATCTTGAAGATTATATCCAGACACCTTTTAGAAATTGATGTGTTTTGTCATGATTTTTTACACCCTGACTAACTACAAGACTATGTTGACCTTCCAAGTTCTATAATATTTAATGAAACATATCATTCTATACAATAGAAATAGTTTGTAGGATGACATAATATTGGTAGGTTTTTCCTAAAATAATAAATACCATTCCAAAATTAATATTGATCGAACTGAGACCATTTATTGGTGACCCTATATGTTTCCACATTATGGGACAGATGAATGAAATTCAGTACTAATTAGCCTTATTTATATGTGAGAAATAAAATAAGGTGCATGTCATCTAGGAGAAAATGAGTATTTCATAGAGTGGTTAGAATTTATTTGTGTACTGATAGAAGATTATTTGGGTGTTTAATGGGAGATTCCATGTATTCATAAAGGTATCACCCCCTCATGGATTATGGATAATTGGATAGGTAAAAAAGTTTTTCATTCTATTCATTGGACCTGCACGGATAATGCATATATTCAGTGAAGTGGGATACCTATTTTCTATTTCACCACAGTTAGATCGTGTACATGGTATCATCAATGTGTCTGTAGTGTGGATATATGTGCATGACCCATCACATTTAATGACCTAGTGATATATTGACATTGATGAATGATATATATTTGTAGAAAACCCTTTAGAGATCAATTATTTCAAATATGAGATCCTCTAGGGAATTCTGTTTCTTTTGGGGCATTTCCAATGTCTAAACGTTAAAATTTATGAGAGAACCTAGTAGTGGGAGACCTGAAAAAAATCATAGAAGAACTTATTTTTCACTATTCATTTTTTATTTTTCAGGACTAAAAACATATGGTTTTTAGAATTTAATGTATTTTTTCAATGAAAATGTCTAAAATATATCTAGTAAAATTTTATGAGATAAGAGCAGAGACATCATGAGATTCTATGTCCTACGGAACCCAGAATTTATATTTGAAACGTTTTTAAAATATTAATACAATTAATTTGAACATTCTCATAAGAAGTGTAATAAGTCTTCAAAGATGTGTCCAAATATAAATATGTGGCAAAAATTTTGTTCAATTCTTTTTTTCATTGGAACAACTTAATCTTTGTTAGTATTGAGCGTTTGAGGAAAAGTTGTCACTAGAATTAAAACAAAGTATATTAATAAACAAAAAAATATTTACAGTGACATGAAAACCTAGATTCTTATACATAAGAACACTTATGTAAAATTCTGAAGATTATCCATATAACCACTATGATTGAGAAAGTGAATTGAAAGATTATTTAAAAAGTGGCGATGGATCAAGGAGAATTCACTCTAATCGAAATCAACAATCACAACAATGATAATGGTGTAAATAATTTATTTATTAAAGATCAGTCCATATGTAGTTACAATAAAATTTATATGGATTCAACCCTATATTATTAAGTAATGGGAAATTATAATTAGTCAACTAATGGATTTATTCTCATGTTGATAGTATTGAGTCTATGAGATAATTATTTTTGGATATTTTTGGATTTATTTTTTTGTTTGATTTTTGTCACTTCTATAATAATTATAATGGAATAAAATCATAGCCCACAAAAACATGTTTTGAGGTCCATTAAAAATTGTGTGGTTAGTGAATTTGTTCCCCCGTTCATTGTTTATTGATAGCTTTCATTTTTTGGCTAGTGGTTTGACAAATAAATAGCAATCATTCATTGGGAATTTTTTTCATCGAGAAAAAGATTGATACTCTTGATATATATTTGAATTGTTAATGTGATTGAAATAAAATACTGGGTATAGAGTAGGGATGAGTTATTCATGTGGGTTTTTACATGTTGTGACAAGATACATGACTAATATTGTCTCATCTAAATCGGATGGTTGGATAGCAGTAAGCGGAAATAAAAAGGCTCAGATAGATCAGACCATTAATTACCTGTGTGATTCATGGAAATATTAGTTGAATTAGGTTAGGGTAATGGATGAAGAAGTATATTATTATTTTATTTGAAATCCAAATAAAAAAGATATTTTAAGAATGAAATACACGCTTTGTGGGTCCTGGGTTTTGGTGATACCGTTTCAGCGGAGAAGAAAAATATCACTTGTGGTGTTAAACATTTCACATGCCATGTTACCGTTAAATAATGAATATCTATGTACCATGAATTATACACAAACAAAGACATCATTAGGTATATGACATATATAGAGTACCTGGGTTGAGTCATGTACTCATACATGGCTTTCCACACAGACATGACTAGTTACAAAGATAATAAATTCTTTACATTGTCATATATAGAGGCATAGTTCATGATACAATGGTAGAAATGGTTATAAAAGGGACAAACTATATTATTATATTGCACATCATGTAGTCCATAAAATTTAACATAGTTACCTTGTTCCCCTTCGTGCACTCTAGTTTCCTTAATAGTATGATCCCTTTAAACATCTATGTGATGATATAATATGGAATTACATCATCATAGAGTATTTTCATCCTTTTTTAGGGATTTGTTTTTGATATTGATGTAATAATATCTACATATGTCCTAGATCAGATCCTCTATCTTATTTTCAACTAGGTGGGGTTCTCTAAATCCATGTGACCAACTATACATTTGAATTGATCCCATAGTAAGATTCTTAATCCTGATTAGGTTATTGGTATATGTAATATCCCTATGTGTGATCCCTATATATATATTGATTTATTTATACAGTTAATTTTTTCCTTCCATATGGTGACCCCCAATGAACTTGACGTCTCAAATGGATTCCCATAGAACTATCATACATGCAGTGTATGTTTCCTCGGGTGAGTGTGGTTTCAGACCCATGACCACAATATCTGGCTGGAAAAATGACCAGGAACAAACCTTAATATATATTGTGTACTATAAGTGTATATTTTTTTAATTCTATGGGTCAGATTATTATTTAAATATACTGTGACGAGCTGACTACTCCTGATTATATATCCTTAGTGATTTTAGTGTTTCCTACTATGTATTATTCAAGTCCCTCATGCATGTGTTCTTCCAACCCATGTTGTTTATAATACAGATGATCCTGAGTTTTAAACATCTATCAGTGGACCATTAGTAGATATATATTATATTTGGTATATGAATACATGGCTTCAAACATGAAGTCCAATATTATAGTAGTCCCATAATATTATAAGGTTGGATTTATCAATAGTTTTTTGCAATTTTATTTGGAACTGATGATTGCCTAGTATTTTATTTCACTTAGATTATTGGACTTAGATTGATTCAAGATTTTGGTATCAATTTTATTTTATATTTCACCATTTATTTGTGTCTATGTATCACCCAATGCTTCCATGGTACACTTTTCTTTTAATAATACAGTAGTGTGTGTTTTATGCAACTTTGAGTTCTAACACACCACAACCAATCAAACTAGGCATTATGAAAATTAATACCCACTTTTTGAAATATTATAAATTTTATCATTCAAAATGGACTTCATTTTTGTGTTCGAAATATCGAAATTAGCTTAGGGTGAATTTTTGGTACTTTTCCAATAACTTTCATATTTTGATGAATTGTGAAAATTACTAAATTTTAAATAAAAACAACTTTTTAGATAAAAATAATTAATAGTGATAAATTATGAATTTGGTTGGTTTTAGAGTATAATTAGATTATATTTTTACCATTAAATACAATTTTGATAATTGGACATAATTTCACATTTATGCTGAATATAAGCAAGTGCCAATCTTTTAATAGTTATTATCTCTTAAAAACACGCTTTTTGTTTTAACAACGGGAAATAATTTTAAATTAATTTCTGCCACTTATAAGTTCTAAATTCCAAAAAAAATGGATTCCATATTTAGAATCAGGAGGATCAAATTGTGTAAATTGGTAAATGTTATTTTCAGACATTTCGAATAATTAAATCGGTAAATATTTTATTTACCAGGGTTAAAGCGAAAATCCGGTAAATAAGGGTAAAAAAATAATATTATAATAATGATAAATTACCCTAAAACATGTCCCAACCCTATTGGTTGATACATGTCCAACCATTGTCATCTCTGGGTCAATTTTGGGACCCCATGGATCTACTTGAAAGTGATAATGACACTTTATATTAATTATGTTAAAGTAAATACAAAAATGACATAGGCATATATCTTTTAGGAAAACAATTTTTACAAAGTGTTATATATTTTATATTTTTAAATATAAATATTAATTATATTTATAAAAATATTTCCTACATAATGGTATATTATTTATAATTTTTTTACATAGAATAATTAAATTTATTTATGACACAATAATGATGCAGTATTTTACTTACTAATGAAATAATCAAATAATTAGTATTATAAATGTTAAAATAAATATAATTTTAATGTTTTGATGAAATAAAATATATTATTGGTTAATATGAAATGTTAGGATTTATTAAATGAATTTATTTCGAATTAATAATTTTTTATGACTTTAAAAAAATAAATTTTTATATAGTGTCATAATTTACATAAAGGAGTTTTTAAAACAAATATTATATTATTAATTGATATTCTATTCCAAAACATATAATGTGTGGAAAAGGGACTTATATAATGATGGGTGTATTATTAATGGACCATATGGGGGTCTCTTATAAGTTTATAGTTCGTTTATTAACTTTATAATAAAAAAATACCCAGAGACATGGTAAATTTCAAACTACTTATCTAAGAGTAAAATAACAATGATAAATTTAATATAGCGACCCAAACCTATAAAAAAGCTATTGGTTGAGTGGTTTTAGATCTATCCCCACCTTAAATTTTAAATAATCCACTTTAGAGCCATTTGAACCCGAATGTGAATTTATTATAAAATAATATATCTAGCTTTTCCAAAGGTGCCCCTCACCCCTCTTATAAAAGGGAACTCACCCTTCTCAATAATTCACACATTAAAATCCTTTTGGCTCGAAAAAACCCATCCCAAATATTCAATAAACTTCCCTCACTTCAACCTAGAGTTATTAGTTTGATCAGAAAGCCAGCCTATGTATTTGTTTTGATCAAATCAAAAGGAAGAACTCACAGAATAGGTAATGTTTTCACCACCGTCTTTCAAGTTCCTTTCTTCATCCACTTCTTCTTTATTTTTTATTTACATTATAAAATAATAACTACAGTATCTACTATATAAATTGATGTTATAATAAATATTTCAAAACTATATTCATTATTCTATCTATCTTATGAATGATAATTTCACCATGTGTGTCTGTATATGGTTTGTCGTCTCCACGCCGTGGTGTAATTTGTAATTCAACACTATGTTATTTGGATGGATATAATGATGCGTAATATGTATATAAATATAGAAAATTACATAATAATTTATCGTTAAAATTAATATACCATCCAATTACACAACATTAGGGAAATTATATTGTCACTCGTGCGTAGGTATGGATTACCGTCTCCACAACGCGATGAGATTCATTTTCACATTTACCATTCATTTACGATTATAAAAATATATATTACTATTATGTTTGTAATATATGTCATAATAATTCTACTGGATATATATATATATTTATATGAACTTACAAATATTTCATTCACTTAGTTCTGTTCACTACGTTATGAAAACCGAAACAACTTTTATGCGTACGTATGGAGTACCTTCTCCATAAATGGTGTTTTACATTTCACATATATATCTATTATACATAATTATATTCAAAATATATATGATATATAAATCAGGTTTTATATTATGGATGTATTTAAATCATGATCTATGTTATACAATCAAGAGTAATAAGTTAAAACACGTATGATAAAGAAATCGATTATTACCCGAAATGTTAATTTAACACGGAAATTATTATTAAATTGGTAGTAAAAATTCATAAATCAATAATGTATGATATCATTAATATTAATACAGTTCTGGTATAATTTAATAACATACTACAGTCTTCATACAGAATGTTTAACGTACCATCGACTAAAGGAAAGTGCAAGGTAAGAGGGTTTCATCTCAATTTTTATTCCCATGAGATTCGTACCATATTTCCAGTATTAATTTTTTTGTGGTGTATGTAATGCCCATAATTGTATTCTTTTTATAATACACTTTAATTTATGTGTATTTACATATTTATTTTATGATACCTTTTTAATGGGTGTATGTTTCGTATGTTACCAAATTGTTAAGAGTTATTTTCATAATCTCTTTATTATCTAAGGTTGTTTTTACGTAAGAATCTACTGGGAAATATTTATTATCCTTGTCCATGATTCATAAAATAGTTTTAAAAGGGATTCTATTAAGGGAATTTTTACTTAAACAACATTTTAAATGTTTTTAAGATTTATTCATCCAAATCATTTTCATTAAATTCCATGCATTCAAAATGGTTTGAAGGATTTATTGAAATGGACATGATTGCTTTAAAATGTTAATTACTTTCAAAAGTTTCAAAGTGGTATGGGAAAATTTGATTAAAAAATGTATTTAAATGTCTTTCTTTCTAAAATGTGTGACTTTTAATCTTTTTCATAAAAAAGGGATATTTCATTCAAATATTTTTACAAATGATTTTCATCTATGTAAAAATACTTTAATGGATTTTAAACTTGCTTGAAGTCGATTTGTTATGATACAAGTCTTCCGTATTATATTGAAGTTTTTTGGATATGTATGATTATGGATGTGTTATTTTTATACCATTCATTTATTATTGGTATAGTATTGACATTTCTAATGCTTGTTTTAATACAAATGTTTATGTTATGTTTAAACCTTTTTATATGAGGAATGTATTGGACTTACTAAGTGGCAGGTGGAGCCCACTATAGCTCCTCGATGCATCGGTAGGTCTCATGAGACAAACTATTATCTTGGAACAAGGCCTAGATAAAAATTTATTGGTAGTCTTCGATCAAGGCCTTGACATTGTGGTTATGATAGTATGGTATTATGCTTTCCATCATTATAAAAGTGGGTAGTGATATTGCATGTGATTATTCTACTAGTAGAATATTCATCTGAATAAGTAAATGGAATTATTTCATTTTATTTTTTCCATATTATGCTGAGGGTCAAGTTTAACAGGCTTTTGTTTTAGTTATACATTGCCTTAAATGTTTATTCCTATTTGTGAAAGTTTCCACTGTATTGTTATCCTTACTGAGCATCTGAGTCACCCATTTCTGTGTTTTATTTTTCCCCAGGATACCAAAATGTTTATTGTGATTGATGTGCAGGGTTATTCCAAGGGAATAATGGAATTCATAAAGTATTATTTATATTGTTTTGTATGTTATGAAGTGTAATGTAACATTCATGTATGTAATCTATTTTCCAAGAATGGTAAACGGATCGGTCCTTTGGGAATTGATTCATTGTAATCATGCCAATGTTTTAAAATAATGCACCAACTCTAGGTAACTGGGGTCGAGGCATTACAGTTGGTATTATAGGAAGTTTAGCTATAACCTTGGAAGCTAGATTTAGATAAACTCTGATTAGAGCACATAGACCAATGATAGACTTTGAGGATTAGTATAGAAGAAATTTTTAGAATTTTGGTAATGTAGATATTTTTTGAGTTTTCCAAGAAATACATCCCTGACTAGATATGAGAAGGTAGAGGCGGTTCTGGCAAAGATGTACCTCGGGGTAAAACCCAAAAACACCACTTTGAGCTAGAATCGAACGAGAACTAGTTCACGACAATGATCCTTACTGCACTCTTGGTTACGACACTCCCGAGGGATATGCTTTGGATAATTCACATTTTCATTACAAGACATTATGAAGGATTTATGATTAAATAATTTGTCAAAGAAGACATTTTTATGATTATGGACAATATCCATAAACTGTTCAATTTACGTTAGGTATTTTACAAGTTTCGAATTCCGAATTGTGTTCATAAACTGGCCTAGTGTATGCCATTGTATTGAAATGGATCCCAGTAGAAGGAATGAGAACTCTAAAAATACGTATGATCCAAAGAGTAAAAAGGGTCATATCATTCATGGTATTAAGCCAACATTTAGAAAGGGAAATAGTCTACCATTTATTCTCAACATATGAATAAATAGTATCATGTGTTAAAAAGATAAGTAATGAAATCTCTGAGTCCCATGGCATTGAAGGGAATCAAGAGAAGAAAAGGATGGAAGAGAGAAAGATGGATAAAGGGAAGTGGGAAAAGAAGTAATTTCCAATATGTGATAAATGTGTAATGAATCACCTTGGAAAATGCTTGAAGGGAATAGGAGTTGTTAATATGTGTGCAGAAAAAGGACACCATGTACGTGACTAAAAGGGTAAGAAAAAGGTTTGAAATTTACAATGCTTCAACTGCAAGGAGTTGGGACACTACACAAACCAATGTTCAAATCATCAGAGTATTCCCCATATGATTATATTGGATAATAATCAAGTAATGATAGTACCACAGATGAGGAGGATTGACTTGTGTTCTAATGATTGTATTATAGAATTATTTCATTTGAGTGTTGTATCAACAGTATACTGGTTACATGAATTATGGAGACAAATAAGGATTGTATTGCAGTACTATTTCATCGGTAATTTTAGATTATTTGTTCTTGATACTAAGGTAGTAATTTTGGAATAAGAGGTGGTCGATTCTGGTAATTCAGGATGTTACAGTGTTGTAAAAGAATACACTATGAAGGCGTTCATTTGTTATTACATGGAAAAAGGATCATCATTATATTTAACATCCTTATAAATTTTGAACTGAGTGTTTGGATATAAGTATTTTAGATAATTATAAAGGCTGGAATGGATTATGTTTGAAATTGGAAACTCTTGTTAAGGTTATTTTTGGATTTCCATAAAATGGATATCCCGGAGGTCGGGCTGCAACCCTTCGCGTCCGGCATGGCTATGAGACATGAACCCGCAACTGAAGGGCGACAAGGTTGTCACACCCATATTTTTATTAATTTTTTTTTTCTTTTTTGATTTATTATTTATTTTTCTTTGTTACGAGGTTCTGGAAGTGCCCCAGATTAATTTTTTTTGTCGTTTAGAGCCTTTACTGGGTTTCAGACCCGTGCGCGGTCACTGCGTAGTAGGCAGACACCGCATGGTGAGCCCATGTGTCAGGAAATTTCCTTTTCCTTTTTTTTATTATTTTTATTTTTATTGTATTATTATTATTATTATATTTATTATTATTATTATTATCGTTATTCTTTTTATTATTATTATTATTATATTATTTTTATTTTTATTTTTATTTTTATTTTTATTATTACTATTATATATATATAATTTCAGTAAACCTAAATCTACCCCCCATGCTGAGCCTCCCCCCCCCCTTTCCTCTATCTTCAGCGCCCCCCAATTCCCTTCCCCTAGAGCCTCAATCTACCTCGGCGCCCTGTCCATGCGCAGTACTCCCACCGGTGCACAGCTCCCCTCATCCCGGCCTCACCCCGCACCCCAGAAATCTGGCTGTTGTGCCCTACCCTACCACTCCCACACCCATCCTCGCTCAGCCCTGGCACCCCCACCACACTGCCCTGCACCTCCGGCGCCCCGCTGCGCTGCCCTCCTGCTCCGGCGAGCCCACCGCGCCGCCCTACTGCTCTGGCGACCCAGCCACGCCGGCCAACACCTCCGTCGAGCCCCTGCCTCCGGCCAGACGGCTTCTGACTTCTCCGCACCAGACCTACCCTACTCGCTGCACCCCCTTTGAGTTGGTCCAACCCGCTGGCCTTTCGCAGCGCTGCTGCGCAGTCCGGCGCCCCCCGCCCCCGAACAGTTTTCGTGGCCCCGGTCACCACACACCTTGTTTTAAGGTGGGCGCACGATGAACACTGCTTCCATGAGTGAATGGCTTGGGTCTGTTTTGTTTCACCTACGTGACTGTGATGTGGTTTACATGATTTTCAGTTGTTTGGATTATTTTAAATTATTAAATGTGTGTTTTTGATTGTTTTTATGATTGCTACGACGTGTTGGCAGAGATGTCTATGATACCGATGTCAGCAGCTTTCGGGTGCTTGCGCGACCGTGTGTGGCATGTCGCATCACCCTATTCGGTCTGCAAGTTGAGGTAGGTTCCCATTGAATTGCTTTTAAAATTTACGTTACATTGATTCTTGCTATTTTCTCCATATATATATATATTCTGAATATTATTATGCCACTTAGGATTAATTCATTTGTTATGAAAATTTATAATTCATTTTTTGTGGGGTAAAAATGGTGTCGTTTTGTTGCGTTTTTGAACATTAATTATTCAAAATAAATAGATTATCAATTTTAATTAATGTAAAATAATCTATGATAATTAATTATCAATATAATATGGTTAATTTTTAAATGATTATTTTGTGTAAAAAGAGGCGTTTATTTTATATACGACATTTCAAATATATTCCTGATGAGCGGACACGAAGTTGTGAAAGAATGCCCGTTTGGATTTTAAAAATAATTCACGGAGTTTCAAATGTGGTTCTGGATTGAAAGATATATGATTTCTTCAGAACACATATTCCGGTTCTCATGTGAAACTTCTCGGTTGGCTCCTACAGTTTATATGGAAAAATAAAATGTTTTGGTTTGTTTTTATAAAAATATGTGGTAGCCTGCGAAGTAGTGTTTTGGGGCTCATTAAATGGTTTCAAACATGTTTTGGACCAACAAAAATGTTGTATTTTTTTATGTGGTGATTGTGAAATGAGTTCAATGCCCGTTTGGCACTTTATAGAAAATGATGAAAATGTCCTGATGAAAACCCTCAGAGGATAAATTTCATGCCTTGTTTGCAACTGGTTGTTTGGGGGGCCCAGGCTTAGAGTCTCCCGGTTACATGAGTAGTTTAATGGCAAGTGGTTGTCCCATGGACTGGCTCGAGGTGATTTCTATTGTGCATTATTATTATTATATATGTATTTATGTGATTAGATGCTCGACTATCATCAGTTGGATCACCCCCTTTCCAAACACTAGAGACATGGGAATCTGGAATATTGAGAGAATATTCTATGAATGATTACTACACTGGTAGGTTATGGTACTGACCAGTCACCCATAATAAGTGGATATATTGGGTTTATTACTATGGGATTTGTCCTCGACCTGCCTGAGAGAGGATGGTCGAGCGTATTGTTTGTTTTGATTTCATCGTGACATGTCAACAAGGATGATTTCTCAAGTATTGCTATCTTCTGGTTTATTCTCGATCTCTTAGGATCACCCATATCTATTTGGCTTTGGTTGATTGCAGAAGTGATTATAATGCAAATAAGTATACCTACAATTCCCTTGATGTGTGTTTTACTTTGAGAATTTCTAGTGTATTGTTTTCCTTGGAATGTGGTAAATTTCTTTTGAATAGGTTTCTAAAAATGGTTTTCAAATGAAAGTGTTTAATCCTCATTGTACAAAATTAAAAATATAAACATCACATTCCCTTTCTAAAAAGCCATTGACACTAATTAAATGAACACAATTTTGGAAATAGTTAAGGTCAATGGTTCATACTTTTTATTATGTAAAATACTAGGAAAAACATACTTTTATAAATTGTAGATCAAACTTGAAATGAGTTTTATTTTATTATAAATGTAGTGCATTGAGAATATATTTATTGTGCTAGACTACTGAGTTTTAATAATCATTGCTATACTATTTTATTGTTTTTATTTCTGTTGCAGTTTCTAGCTTCAGTTTTTCTCCTTGAGCGATATTGGATGTGTTATTGGAGAGTGACCCACGGGGTCATGTGGAGTTTTTTTCATAGTAAGGTTAGTAGCGTTGTTGGTTGTTCTTTATTTATTTCCTTTTGTTCTATTTATTTTCCTCAGCTTCGAATATTTTCTTTTGGGCCAAATCATTCCCGCCTGTTTAATTTTGATGTCCGACACTATTTTCTAGCACGTTTGGATCGAGAACGCCCCTCGTGAAATTTTGCGGGCCGACTCGGGTGACCGGTTAAGGGTCGACCTGGGTTGGTTCGTGAAAAACTGGTATCAGAGGCATTCCCTTGTTATTTGGGGTGTCTGGTAGATGTAGATTTGGATTTTCGGGACTCGAGAGGTAGGTACGATAAAGACGTCATGAACCCTCACCCGTTCCGCACATCGAGTCGCTAGGGATAGTCCGGGAATATAGTCTTTGTTTTGTTTGGGTTTGGATTGGATTGAGGGATGACAAAGAAGGTAAGACGATGTAACATCGTGATCTCACATGGAGTAGTGACCCATGTGGAGTCTGGGTACATTGTTTTAATTTCTCCTAGATGTTGATGCTTAATTAGGGCATGACCCACTACCATGTCACCAGGCTAAGTGTGACCGCTAGTCCCTCACTTTGATGGTTTGATTCATGTTTAGTGTCATTTTCGTTTTGGATGGTGTAAGTGCGTATTTGGAAGTGAAAAAGGGGTTTTGAAAATGGGACTGATTTCTTTTAAATGACTTTAAATTAATGAAGTGAGTTTTAAAACTGAAATCTTTTGGTTTGGAAAATAGGTGTTCGCTTGGAAATTGGTCGAGAATGGTTTGGGGTGAAACACTAGGTACTCCTTATGAACGTTTGAAAATGTGAGAGGATGCATGGAAAGTGCATGTTGGGGCTTATGAATGAATATGGGTGAAGACATGTGAAACAGTTCGTGGGATTACCTGGGTGTGTTCGAAATTACTGGCATAACCTTGTCTTCTGAATTGGTTTTTTAAAGGGGAAATGGTTTTGGAAAGTGATTTTGGTTTGAAAGTGGATTGGCATTTGGAAGGTGGTCTTGAAAGAATGTGGCTTTGAAAACCAAAATGAAAAGGGGATTCAAAAAATGGGATTTTATTTGGGGTTGTGTTTTTTTTTGGATTTGATCTGGTTATTGTTGGATGAGGGTGTTTTATTGATTTTTTTTCAATTGATATTGTTTTCATCTTGGTGTTTTATACGTTGTTCAAAAATGCCGCCCAGAAATGTTCCCAGAGTTTTGATGAGTCATGCCCAGTTTTTGGACCATACCGGACACTGAGTATCCTTTACAGTGATCATGGTCTGTTAGAGACAATAGAGTGGCTTGAAGAGGTCGAGTGCGTCTTCAGGGTATTGGGAACTCCCAATGCTATTAGATTTCATGTTGTCCTGGGTATGTTCGAAGGTCCAACTCTGGACGAGTAAGAGTTGTTCACCCCACCATTACTGCAAGTTTTGATGATTTGGTATTCCTTCAAAGATGTCTTCGATCAATGGTTTATACTTTTGGAGGTGAAGACGAAGAATATGGAAGAGCTCATGTGTGTTCAACATGGACAGTAGATGGTGAAAGCGTATGTTGACCATTTCAAGGATCTTGCGTCTCTTTTTCCGGGGATAGTGTTGAAGGATTGGATGAAGACTTCTACCTTCATCAGGGGTCTTCGTCCAGAGATCATGGAGTGAGTCCTCCGTTTTGGGAGCATCACTTTTGAGAAGTTGTTGCGTGAGGTGTTTTTACCTGAGTTGGATTCCAGAGCGCAAACGGTTGGAATTCAACTGTATCCAGTTGCTCGTGAAGGTCCCCCATCTAACGAACAAAGTGTGTCAGGTAAATTTGTTTCAAAATATTTCTTTGCAGTGGCTCTAACATCAAATTCATTGAACCATCTAATGGTGTACCATCATTGTGGACGTTTAGGGCATGTGAGCTGTCATGTCACACCCCTCCGAAAACATGCCTTCATTGAAGGTGTATAGATCATCTAGAGAATCTTTGTAGGAAGCGTGACCTAAGGAAGACACCATGACCAAGTGATACTAGTGTATGACTATGAGGCAGGAGATCCTTCTACCATCAGAGCCCCAGCCATAGGTCATGGGGTGAAGCTCACGCATAGTCAGGACTTATTGGGGGTGTGACTCCTCAGTTCCGGATTCGTGTTCCGTGTTGGAAATGAGACATTTAAAGTCCTTCCGTTCTTGTTCTTCCCCTATTAATGTTTTTTCATTGTTGTAGGTTCATTGTGTTATCTTGAAGTTGGGTGGAGTATGTTTGTTTGTAATCCAATTAGTCTCGTTGGTTTGATTATGGTGTTCTGGATCGTGCGTTTTTCTTAATGGTGTGTTTGCATCTTGTGTGAGTTGATCTCGGTTAGACTTTGTTTGTTTGGAGATGTAAGTGCCTTTTGGAGAAACGAAGTTGTGGGAATTCTTGGGTTTACTTCTTAGATTATGGTCTTCTCAGAGGTTTTTTTTCCTTACTGTTCGGGATTTATGGTCTAGGTCCAGACTTCCATGTTTTAGTGGTTTCATTGTTTCACTCTGGCTATAAAGGTCGGTTTGGGTTATTAGGGAGTTCTCGCGTCACCACCCCTCCCGGTGTGGTATGGTGGAGTGTTAAATTTCCACACTAGTTGAGTTATTTTGGGGGAGAGAACCCTCCCATGTTCTCCCATCCCCTCGTTTTGTGGTTTCTTTTTCTTTCAATAGGGCATTGATTCAAGTTTCATCTATCGTTCATTTGGGTGACTTTCTGGGGGTAGAAAGTGCTTGTACTGGGGAGTATTTTCACACCCGCCTTTTTATTTAATTTTTATTATTTTATTTTTAAATGTTCTGAGGTCTAGGCAGAGCCCCAGATTAAATTTTTATTTTATTTTTCATTTAGAGCCTCTACTGGGTTTAGAGCCTCTACTGGGTTTCAGACTCGTGCCCGACCTCACCCCTCACCTCGGCGCTCCGGCCGCTGCTCCCAACCCTGTCGCTCCTGCACCTGGCCTCAGTCCACCCCGACACCCAGCCACGCCACCCGGCCCCTCCGGCACCCAGCCCCACCTCCATCCCACTTCGGAAAACCCTCCGCGCCGCCCGGCTGCTCCGGCGACCCTGCCGCACAGTCCATCCCTTCCAGCGAGCCCCCGCCTCTGGCCAGCCTGCTTCCAACTACACCGCACACGGCTGGCACTGCTCGCCGCACCCCCTTTCAGCCTGACTGACCCGCCGACCTTTCGTAGCGCCGCAGCACCATCCAGCCCCCCCCAACCTACCAACGTGGCCCCGGTCACCGCACGCCTTGTTCTGATGTGGGTGCGTGATGAACACCACTGCCGTGAGCGAGTTTCTTAGGTCCGTTCTAGATCTCATGTGCGATTGTTAGGCGGGTTACATGATTTTCACTTGTTTGGATTATTTTAAATTATTTTTTGTCTGTTTTTGATAGTTGTTGTGATTGATGCGGCATGTTGGCAGAGAAGTCCATGATATCGCTGTTAGCAGCTTCCAGGTGCTTGCGCACCCGTGTGTGGCATGTCGCGTCACCATGTTCAGTCTGCAAGTTGTGGTAGGTTCCCATTGCACTTCTTTTAAAATTTAACTTACATTGATTCTTACTGTTTGCGCCCAATGCATATATATATGCTGAATATTATTATGTAACTTAGGATTAATTCATTTATTATGAAAATTTATAATTCATTTCTTGTGGTGTATAAATGGTGTCATTTTTTTGTGTTTTCGCACAATAATTATTCAAAATAAATATTGTATCAATTTTAATAAATGTAAAATAATCTATGATAATTAATTTTTTAAAAAAGATTGTTAATTTTTTAAATGATTATTTGATGAAAAATATCCTTTTATTTTATACACGACATTTGAAATATTTTCGCGACGAGAGGACACCCAGTAGTGAAATAATGCCTGTTTGGATCTTAAACATAATTCACAGAATTTAAAATGTGTTTCTGGTTTGAAAGATATAAGATTTCATCTGAAGATTTATTCCGGTTCTCATGAGAAATTTCCCGGTTGTCTCCTACAGTTTATTTTTTAAAATAAAATTGTTTGGTTTGTTTTTATAAAAATATTTGGCAGCCTGCGAAGTACTGTTTTGTGGATCTTTGAATGGTTTCAAACAAGTTTTTGTCCTATAAAGAAGTTGTATTTTTTTAAGTGGTGATTGTGAAATGTGTTCAAATCCCATTTAAAACATTACATAAAATGATGAAAATGTTTTTATGAAAACCCTCATAGAATAACTCTCATGCCTTGGTTGCAACTGGTTGTTTGGGAGGCCCACTGTCACGACCCCCACCCACCAAAGATGCCCCTCCAGAGTTGGAAATGGTGAAAGGGAGATAATGACCCCCGAGTCCCACCTCCGGTAGGCCCCGGGGTGTCGACTAGCACCAAGGGTATGAGTTTTCACAAATATGGGAGGCATTACCCTTTTTATTATTGAGGATCGGGAAATAGGACAAGTTAACCACCAAAAGGAAAAGAACTAGTGTATATAAATAAACCCAAACCAAGACCACATGCGTGTTTAAATAATTTTATAACAAGGTACAAATACAAGAAATCTCAAAGTACAATACAAAAAGAAAACAACAGATCAACAACTGCAACAACTCCAACTGTCCGACTAGTAGGGTCCCGCACGGCCCTGGTAGTCCTCCTGGAAACCTGAAAGTAAACTTAGGGTGAGCATTCAAGTATACTGAGTAGGGAAACCTAAAGATCTCATTCACAAGTGGGGAGACATCCTAATGTCCCATGAGAACAACATAAGAAACCTAGAAAGGAATTCTATCCACCCAACCTCACGAGCCACACTCACCAAAACAGAAGCACAACATGTAGTAGTATATAAGAAACAAGAGTATTGGGTACCCCTCATCACTTCCCTTTAGTTAGCTACTCTTCCAAACGGTGAACGTCCTGACACTATAACACTCTCCCCGCCCACACACAACTGGGCCTCACTACCACGTATCCCACCCACACACACCTGGGCCTCACAACCACGTATCCCGCCCACACACACCTAGGCCTCACAACCACATATCCCGCCCGCACACACCTGGGCCTCATCACAAAGATTCTTGGGAAACAGTAGAACCTTCCCGAAGAGTCTTGGGCTAAAGCCACCCCAATCGAAACGTACCCGAAGAGTCTTAGGTGTAAGGTCGCCTCAAGCCATCACAGCCTAGGGGAGAAGGAGCAGGAAGGAGCTAGTAACTAAGGGAAAAACACCCTCTCCCATGAAAAGGGAGTGTTCGGCACTAAGTGCTCAACATGGGTGGGGTGCGATAAAAAACAAAAGATACAGATGTATATATACCTACCACACAACCCAACCTATGGCTTCTAAACAGAGAAACTGAGCACGTGCCTCGGCACTGCTACTATGAAGCATGCATACAACACACAACCCCAACCCCATTTAGGTTTTCACGTTTCAGTAGAATTAGTTTATTTAGTTCCATAACTACTGGGCAACTATCCACAACCAACCACATCGATCGTTCATAAAACATATCCCTGCCATCCACAAATCAAGTTAGGAAAACACAAGCAACACAACCAAGCCCTTCTTATCAACCAACCAACCCATTGATTATTAAACTCATTCCATTACCATGATACACCATTCATTAACTCTTCCACTTTTTATTTATTAACCACAACCCACTGTTCTTTCACATTCCAACCCATCCCTGCAGCCCTACTGCGAACCACCATAACCACAACCGCACCATATATAATTATCCCTTTAATACCACTTATCGCAACCCCACTGACCGTTAGTAACATAACATTCAGACCAACCCACAACCAAGCCAACCGCAACCCTGTTGCTCACCCAAACCACAACAACCCACAAAACACCCCCATCACATGCCACGTATCCAAGAAAACACCCACATATTAATTATTCCATTTTATTTAACCGAGGTGATCACACAAGGGTTCCAGATTTTAAACGGCCAACATTACGGGATTATCCAAATTCCACATTCCACAATGTTCCATCTACAAAAACGGTCTAGAAAGATAGGGAAACTTTTAATTACACAAGAAAAGGCCCCCAACTACTGTGATGTTCAGTAGGAATAAGACTATTCAATTCACAACATAATATCATAGGATATAAATTAACAACAATCACAAACATCCCATCCCTGTTCTTTAACCCGTTATTATCTTCAATTAAACCGGTTCCAAAGTGTTTCACATAAACAAGATAACACCCACCCCGCATGTTGCACAAATTAGAGAGATGAAGGTAAGATCCCTACCTCAATAGGTTCTGATCACAACGCTCCCCTGTATCAACTTTAGGAGACGTCCATCAGCGTCCGTCACTTCTGTCGGGTCCCGGAAAAACCTCCTCGGGTGGAAGTCATAAAGGAAAGGCCGAAGGAAAGACAACAGATCCAAGATCGGAAGTTACGACTCATCGTTACGATCTCATGGCCGCTTACGGATCGTAAATCGGATCTCGGACGAAAAAGTTATGGAAGAAAAGGAGCCTTCGGGTCTCTTGGGAGAGCTCTGCTCCGAGGAAAGGGAAGGAGAGGAGTGAATTGAAAGGAGGGGACCCCTCCTTTTATAGGCGAGAAAAGAAAAAGTACACGGTGTGTACTTTATGGTACACAGAGTGTACTCGATTATTTTACACGGTCTACACACGGCTTCCAACATGGATCTGCGGCCATCGACTGGTCAACACACGGTTTGAGGGTAACACATACGCGGGGAAGGACTACACAGCTTGTACTCATTTATTGCACACGGCCAGGACACAGCTCCAACACGGTACATGGCCATTGACTGGTAACGCGTACGTGGAGAAGGACTACACGGCATGTAGAACTGGACACACGTCATGCACCCATTATTTCACATAGCGAGGACACGGCCTACAACACGGGGTATACCCAGAAAGCGAGTACACGGCGTGTACTCAAACTACACGGCGTGTAGTTTCAAAATTCTGGAAAGTGTTAGAAAAGTCCATTTTACCCTCTAGAACACTTCTTGACCTTATTTTGGACAAGGGAATGGGCCGGAGAGGTCCGGGCCATTACATCATATATCTCTCAAAACATTATCGTCCCCGAGAATTCAAAACCAACCTATAGGAAACCCAACAAGATATCTTTTAGGGTTCTCATTATAACAGGAACCTAACCAACAACCCTAATCATATGTGTTAGGAATTCCTTCTCCTATGTCGAGATATTATTCGCTTTAGGCGGCACTGATTCACCTGCACGGGTTTAATCGCATCCTCATTAATGTGTCTCGATTAAGAATTGGGTCTTTCCAATTTCATACATTAGGATTTTTCAACTCACACTTCCCCCAACACCACACAACCAACACACTGCCCGAACACCTGGCTTTGGGAAATTATTTGTTCTATGTCGATATATTATCCGCTTTAGGTGGCACTGACTCGCCCGTACGGGTTCAATCGCATCCGGATTAATGCGTCTCGATTAAGGGTCATGTTTTCCCCTTTCCCACATATCCGGACATGTTACAAACTTATAATGAACAAGGAATCAAAAGGTCTCCCAACCGACAAGCCAGGCATTCTATATATCAAAGGTACAGAGTACAAATCAACACAAAGATCATAAGAACAAGGGAAAACACAAGTCAAAACAACTCCGTGTACTGAGCGTGCATCTGGGTCTCCCGCCCCATGTGCTCTCCTTGAGGCTGCCATGCCTCCACAACACACGAACCAACGGAATGGTTCGTCCACAGAGCACCTTCCCTTTACGATCCTCGATCCTTACTGGTCGTTCATCGAAAGTGGCTTTATCTCCCATATCTAACTCTCCCAAGTCGATAACGTGGGAGTCATCGTGTATGTACCGATGGAGCTGGGAGACGTGGAAGACGTCATAACCCTTCTCCAACTGAGGAGGTAGGGACAACTGATATGTCACCTCGCCGACTCGCCTCAGCACCTCAGAAGGTCCGATGAACCCAAGTGAGAGCTTGCTCCCTTTCAAAAACCTCCACTGCCCCCGTCTAGGGGAAACCTTCAAGAACACATGATCTCCCACCTCGAACTCCACAGGCCTCCTCCGATGATCAGCATAAGACTTCTATCGGTCCTGAGCCGCTTTCATCCTCTCACGTACAAGCTGGACATTCTCTGTGGTGCTCTGCACTACCTCTGGCCCAAGAGCACCTATGTCACCAACCTCTACCCAGCAAATGGGTGAATGACATGGTCTCCCATACAAAGCCTTGAACGGTGCCATGCCAATAGTAGAGTGGAAGATGTTGTTGTAGTCGTACTCTACTAAAGGCAAGTGTCGTACCCATGATCCTCTGAAATCCAGAACACATGCTCGCAGTATGTCCTCCAACGTCTGGATAGTCCGCTCCGTCTGCCCATCGGTCTGCGGGTGGAAAGCATTTCTAAGGTGCAGCTGGGTGCCAAAATCATGTAGTAACCCCCTCCAGACTCGTGAGGTTAACCGATTATCCTCCGACATGTTGGGTGGATATTTTGGCAGTGGTTGGCCAATCAAAATGGCTTTGGAGGTGTGATTTGGAGAGAAGCGGAAGTTCCCTTTTATAAGAGGGGTGAGGGTCACATTTGGAGAAGATTAAAATATTAATATATTATACAACCATATTTGGTTTATAAATCCAAAATTGAATTTATTTCATGCCTTAGGCAATTATGGGTCGAAATCCTCTCAACCAATAGGTTTTAGGAATGTTTAGGTTACCATTTTGTCCTTATCTTTTAGATTTAACTCTTAGTTAAATAGTTTAACTTATAATGTGTATTCTTGTATTCATACACTATATGGTTAATAAAAATACACTAAACATTCAATAGAACCTAACTTTGTTCATTAATGACATATATAATATTATTTAATCATTTTTTCCAATCCTTATATTTTTAGATATATTATATCAGCCAATAATATAGTATTTGTTTTAAAAATTAATTTAAGTCAATTTTGTCACTATTTGTTATATTGTTTTTGTGAGAGTCATAAAACCCATATTACATAGAATGCGATTAATCTAATCTACCCTAACATGTCATATTAACCAATAAAATTAGTGTAATTCATCAGAATTCTCAATTAATATTTATTTTAATATTTATAATAAAAAATTTCAATATATTATTAATAAGGTAATTAGTACATTATCATTGTGACATAAATAAATTAAATTATTTAATATCTAAAAATTGTAAATAAAATATTATAATCTATTAAATCTGTTTATCTTTCTAAATATTATTTATAGTCGAATTTATCTTATATATATCCCAATATTAAAAATGGTTAGTTAATAAAATTTAAATTTAACACTTTTAACTCTTCTTTAAAATAATAATAATAAATGTCCTAATCTAAACCATATAGACCTAAAGTATCTTATTTTAATACTAAGATAGCTTTAGGTTGAACTAAACGGTTCCAATAGAATTAGGGAATGTGTATGTTAAATTATAATATCATTATTACATTTAATTACCCTATTTCCTTTTAACCATGGTAAATAAATGTCAAATGTTACAATTACTCAATGATTATTTTCATCTTATTTAATCACATTTTACATACTTATTTCAACTATGTCTCTCATATTTTTGAAATTCATCTCAAAAAAGATGTAAAATAATGTTTTATGTGAATTTACTAATGTGCCTATAAGGTGGGTAAAAGGGGATAAAAAGTTCAATAAAATTCTATACATATAATTTTATAATAAAATCACTCTAATGAATTACATTGAACATATATAAGTATTATATATCTATTTTGACATAAAATAAATATAAATAAAATAAATATTTCTTTAAATAAAAAGTCAGTTTTGAATAACTACGCAGTGTTTTTTACTATTCCTCAAAAATTGAAAGTTATCTGAAACATACCAAAAATTTATCCAAACGTAATTATTATGTCCCACTTCTATAAAATAATTTAATTTCAATAAATTGAATATATAAAAGTATAAAATAATTGTTTTAAATAGGGTTCTCCATTAAAAGGTTGTAAAATTACATTTTTTAATAAATACATATTTTATCGGATAAAATAAAATTTTTCTTATATTATGTCTAAGAAACACATAAAATGGATTTTAAAATTATTTAAAGTATATAAGAATCAAAATCAAGTCAATACTATTTATAACCGCTTTTTGAATAGCTAGTTTGCAATGTTGTGGGGCGCTCTAACTCGGTGTTGTGTGTAGTGCAAACAATTAAATTACTTTAATGAGATAACGTACAATTAAATCTTGCGGTGTTACATAAACTCCCCAGAGTAAAATAATTGTATCAACATATTATATCCCCTTTCAAACTGATCATAAACCATTTGAAGAAGTTAATAGGATTTTATATTTAGGTTATATCCCCATTAAATAAAATTTATCATCATTGTATGTCATATTAGATGAAAAATATGTTTTTAAATGTATCTTGTATCATTCCATTAAGAAAATAACGTTTCCCTAAAAATAATAATTTTTTGTCTAAATATATAAAATTTAACAAAAATAATAAAAATAATTTTCTTTTAAAATAAAATTTCAAAATAATTAATTTCATAAATATTATGAAAAACAATTCATTAACTGTATCCTTATAAAAACGGAGTTTATTATTTATAGAAATTATGTTCCTGATGGTGATTATTTTAGTGCATACCATTTATGTTTAAAAATAATTTCATTCTCATAATAAAAATAATAGAAATGTTTCCATTCTAGATAAAATTTGTATGTTATTTCAAAACCTTATCTAGAAGTAACAAACTAGGTTAATAATGTTTAAAAATAATAATTTATAGAATATTAAATCATTTTCAAAAACATGTTTAAAAATGATGTTTTCGTACGAAAAATGATTTTCTGCCGAAGTGTGAAATAAAATAGGATTTTATTATAAACATTTTCGAAAAAAATTTAGGTAACAAATGCTGTAAAAATGAAACTACTGAATGAATGTATTTATTAATAACAATAGGATAATAAATAATATTTAATTTATGATATAAAAATCAAGGAATTTCCTCAATGGTTACTTAAACAAATATAATCTTGAATAATAATGAGATTGTGAAAAAACCATTACAACATTGGTATTTTTTTGTACCATAAGATAGTTAATAAATCATTAAATGAAACATTAAATAAACTGAATACAATTTAATTCATGATATAACTTGCAAAAAACAAAATATACATAATACACAATATAAATTACTTTTGAATATAGCATATGTCTCAATGAAGTCAAATGGAAATGAGAGACCGTGACCAAGATTCTAAATCATTACATAAATTATTCATATTCATAAACAAAAAAAAAGATTTTCTTTATTTAAATAATTAAGTAATTTTTTAATTTTATTCATCTATAATTTATATGATAAAGTTATGTATGATTACATAACCTATATAGATTACATTTAATTTTTGGATGATATTGGTCATTCATGTCAAAAAATTAATTTGGTATGTTAACTATGGTCAATGTGGTCATATTTAAGAACCTCTGGACTAATAATCATGAAATAACGATAATAACATTAATTTAATCAGACTTTTATGACTCATAAAGAAATATTTTTTTATTACTGAAGTATGTTACGATCATATAGATGGTAGGTCACACATACACATGACTTACATTTCCATTTTCTTAATATCATGATAGGATTTAGGTAAGGAATATTTATCCCTTATAAAAATTTAATAATATGATAATTACTATGTTGAATAATAAAATATTCTTATATATATACTCTATGATCTGTGGTGATGAGAACAGAGTAGCATTGCTTCCTAAATGCAGTATTCCTGAAAACCTGAATGACGATATCAACATTCAGTGTGTGAACTGGTAAAAAAATATTTGTTTTAGTTTAGTAATTATATATATTTCATTAATATCATAAATATTTTATTTTTATTACATTTATAAATTAAATATATCCATATCATATTCCATGTAATGCAATAGGGAATGAAGCATAACATTTCCTCATGAGGTAGTTGTCCTTTGTACACAGGAGTGACATTACCACATCTCTTATAGAATTTAATGTAATGTAAGGTATCACATACATGACTTATTTTAAATTTTAATTTCATTTAATTTCTATTCATGGTTTGTTTTGGGGATTTCCCAAGCTTTCACGGAGTAATGGGTGAGTTTTCAGGAATTGGGCCAAACCGTGAGGTCAATTCCAGATTTAAAAATAAATTTTTATTCATTTATAACTCTTTCATTTTTCTATATTTTTCATTCATTCCAATTCCTACTTTTCATCCCAATACATATTAATACAAAGAAATTAATTTGGACCATTTAGAAATCCATAATCATGGTGGATATGGGTTTTTATTTAAGGGATTGGGCTTGCCTAAAAGTTCAATTCCGGCATTAAAATTATTTTTTAATCCTTTAATATCTCTTTCAAGAGTTAGGTTTTTTCAGTGATTCTAACTCTCCCCTGATCCCACATACATATGGCGCATCCCCATGCTCTCCTCACCCTCTTTGGATCTCGTTTTAATCACGAATATGGTTGAAACGACTCTGAATGTCTCAAATCACCTAGATTTGAAGATGTAAATTGATTATTGTATAAAATCATTATTTTTCACTATTTTCCCCCATTCTAGTTCCTAAATGATCTCTTAAACCTTTTTCGAATCCCCCTAGAATGGTAGGCTTTTTGAATATTCAGATACTGGTGTATTTGTGGTGATTTATTCTATATTTTTCAATGTAAGTGATTCCTTTATGGTTTTATCCATTTCCATTAGGGTTCCATCCCTCTTTCATTATGTTATAAAATGTACATAAGTAAGGGTTCGAACCCAAGGTTTGATATAGTGTCTTTTTGGTAAAATATTGTGGTCTAGGGTTGGATTTATCTACATTTTGGTGAGGCAGCAGTGTGGTTGATGTTTTGCACCATGTTTTGAGAGATTCGACACTTTCGGTAGGTGGTTCCATGTGTAAACAATTAATTATGAGTTATATTTTTCTATTTAATCATTTTTCACATTAATCATATGTTGGGTGCGGTTAAAATTCTATTTCTGATTGATTTGGTTAAGTGTTTAATTTTATAGATTCTTTTTAACTTGAAATTTCGTGTTTTTATGTTTAACTCATTAGGTATTATTTGGGTGTATTTTAGAACATATGCAATTGGTTTACTAAATCTTTTTTGGCCTTCCAATTCTATTTTGGTAATGTATTAGTGTCATTTGGTACTTAGATGTGGGTTTTTGGAATAGGTTTGTTGTATAAAAAATTGTTATACTTCTTTAAGTAATTTCATGTAAATGGGTGTTTTAATTTGTATATTTCATGGAATTATCCATGTTGATTTTATAACAATTGAATGTAATTTTATAAATGTATCAAGGGAGAAAAATTCTACTTTTTTAGTGTTTTGGCGTGGTTTTTTCCTTCAAATATGGTTTTGAAATGGGTTTTATGAGAAATGATTGGGTATACTATTTGGAATCGTTTTATGAAATATTTGAATGATTTGATGATTTATGTAAGTGGTAAAACCATATTTGAAATTTTATTTGGAGTGAGTATATTCTGAAATGGTGTATTTTAAATGTGATAGGGGTTGTTTTTTGATGTGTTCAATCATGGAAATGTTTTACAAAAATGTTTGAAGGATTTACTAAAGTGTGTAAGAGATGTGAAAGTCATGTGGGGTGTTTTGTGTGAGTGTGATGTGAAAATTGTATTTTGGTTATGAAAAATGGAATTATGTAACATGTGAATGTTCTATAATGTAATTTTTAATATATTTTAATTTTTTTTATAAAATTGATTAATGGATTTGTTTAAGTGCTAAAGAAATATGAAAAGTGTTGTGGGCTATTTTGGTGTGAGTCGGATTTCAAATCAATTTGAATGAAAAGTGGACTTTCATGACTTGTGTGGTATACATGTGGGCTGTTTGGTAAATTTTTGATGAGTAAATGACGTTAAATATGCCAAAGTATATTTATTTACTTGTTGAACTTTTTTGAGCACAAATGGAAAACCCGGGTATCTAGGAGGGTGGACGTGTACTAGTATGTTAGTGACTCTATTGGGTTTGGCCTTAGTTCTACTTAGCAAGATTGACACTTACAACTCTAAAAAACTATAATGATGATGACTGGGGATCACTAGGTTATGGGTATGTTCCCTACTAGTGTCTCGTGCATGAGAACATATATTTGTGATTGTTACTCTTACTGAGATATGAGGTACCTAGGACCCACATCGAGCTAGTGTCTAGGGGTTATTTTCCTATTGATTGTTCCCATTATAACCTTTATACATACATTTGGCATACAATATATTTGGCTGGAAAATTTAGAAGCTTTGGCATTTATTTTTAATATTTTGGTTCCTTATATTAGTCCACTTGAAAAATGATATTTTTAGTCGCATCTTTTAGAAATTGTAACTAGAAATTACTTGTTTTTGAAAACATGCATGCTTTTCATCTTTGAATGTTTATCGCATGGAATCTCTTAGTGGTGGTAGTTGAATGGGAATTGGTTCACACCCTTCTTACACTCTTCGGTGTATGTAGACTTTGTTATTTTTTTGTTGCAGATTTGGTTACAACTTTTGTGCCAACTGTTCGAGTTTTTTCCGGTCGTTCGTGATACATTGTTGTGGAGATGACTTGAGGGTGGTGGCTCTTGCGATGTGGAGGTTCTTGGGTGGTCTTTATTTGGTTTTGTCATATTTTAAAGGTCTTAAATAATAGTTTTAACTTATTTAATTCACTAATGAAATTTTTCAAATGACAGTTTTAGTTGAAAAATCCAGATTCGTTTTATTCAGCTTGTTTGTTGATTAATGTTTATAAACATAGGTAAATCGTTCCCAAACAAAATTTTATGATACCCGGGAACTTGTTCCAGCCTGTGGGGATCGGGAACTCCCTTCGAGATTTTTCATGGGCAGGGTCAGGTGCTAGTTTTGATGGCGACGAGATTCGGTTTGTGACAAATCTGTATCAGAGGAGGTTCGCTCTCTTTGGGTCACATTATTTCACAAACATGCGGGATATTATGGAGTTAGGATTTTTGTGATTGGTTATTTCAGATATGGGTAGTGTTCCTGATAACCACACCTCTTGATGGGATTTGAGTTGCCAGGGGAAGTGAGGATTTATATGAGTCATTTGGATTTCTTGGATTGATGATGATTAGGGGAAATTAAAAGAGAGTTGGGTTAATGACCTCGGTGAGCTCGCAGGGCATAAAAATCCATGTGGAGACCGGTATATTAACTATAACACTTTCTATGACAATACTGTGATTGGAATATTTACGGAAACAATATTTCCAAGTCACCCACTGAAACTAGTTTCCCCTTGCATTGCCTTGTGTTCTTTAGTTTTGAAATCATGGAACATTGGTTTTAATGTGACATGGTTTTAAGAAGCATAAATATTTTTTGAAATGATTATCTAAAAAAAGAGGGGATGGTTAGATTTTTTAAAATGGTGAAATGAATTTTCAGAATTGAGTTGGAATGGAAAATGGTGTTTTTACACAACTTTTGAATGAATGAACTTTTGTCAAGGTTGTCTATGAAAAAGTGTTTCCAATAGAGTTTTATAAACTATTGAAAACTATTTTAATTGAATGAGATGTTTTGAAATTAATGTGTATGACTTGAAATTGAGTTTTCATTTAAATGGTTTTCCTTTTTTAAAAATCTTTTTAAGATGAAATTTGGGTTGGATTTAGTGGTTAGCGGTCTAGAGAAAAAGAAATTTCTAGAGAATTATTTTTCTTTTGAAAAGTGGAATGGGTTTTTGTATTAACCTTTGGTATTTTCATGAGAAACCACATGAATGTAGTTATATGGGATTATGGATGGTTGATGGCATGTCTGGATGAGTTCCAGGATGTATATGAGGAGGGTGGATTTTTTGGCACAGAAACATGAATGTGTGAGGTCTATGGGGTTCCATTGGGGGATACGCTAACTGCTGAACCGTTTATTTTCAAAAAGATTATTTTAAAGGAGAAACATGAAGCTATTATGACTAGTTTTGGATGGTGTGTTTTATTTGTTTTTTTATTATTGATGTTGTGGGATGTTTTGAGTCGAGGAACCCCTCATGTTTGTACTATGTATTGGGTTTGTGTTTGGTCAGTAAGCTGTGTTGAAGGGCCAATTAGTGGTCTCCTCTGAGAAATTTTATGGGATGCCTTTACGGTTGTTCCCTTCATGTTTATATCGGTTTTGTGGAATATCATGACCAATGAACCATCTTTTTTGGTTCTTTGGGTTTAATTATTGGATTAGGTACACCCCCATTAAGGGTCAGTGCACAACTGAAGTGCATCCCATGTTGTTTCATCGTTGGATGATCCTCCACTTGATTAATGTAAGGAATATTTTTATTAATCTTTTTATATTGAGTATACACCCTTTCCGTTATTGGTTTTTTGTATCCTCTTGTAGCGGGAGAGTGACCATCGAAAGTTGAAAGAGACCTTAGCTTCTTATGTTTTCTAATTTTCTAAAGGTTGATGTGGTATGGGGTTATTAGCATGGATGAGTATCTGGATGGTGTCTAAGAGGTCCTCTTAGTCCATTGTAGTCTCTTAGATGAAAAATTTCACAATAAACTACTAGTGTGGGAAATCTGATCACGAGAGGATATTGTGGCTACTTTTTTTAATTGTGTTTTGTTTTGGGGTGTTGTCTAATGTCCCTCTCCATGCATTTTTTATATCAGTCACCATGGTCTAATTTGGTGATGCCTTGTGATGTCATGTGCTCGATTTACCATAAAGGTGAAAGTCGTGCAATCCTCCGAGAGTCCATGTTATGTTGGTAGAATTTCTCCCTTGAAAAAACATTAAAATATTCCATTTTAGAGGAAAGTGAGTATAGGTGTTCTTTACATCTATTGCTTCTCACATGAAAAAACAAGGTATGATGTGTGTGCATCTTCTAAGACCATGTTTTAGTGAAATATCTGGTTAGGGTAAGGTGGTATTGGAATTTGTTAAGTATTATAAATATTATTGGGGATTTCACTGTAGCTTTTGGTGGCATCAAAAGAAGAATTCTCATTTATGGGGTTTCCAAAGCCAAACTACGAGGACAATGATGCTTCAATCATTTGATCTCCGAACATAGGTCTCAGAGAGAAGTTGGATCATAGTTAGGAGAAATCCCAGGGATGTTTAAACCACTGTACAATGTAATATCCTCATTATATATGATAAGAAGTATTTAAAACTTCTTGTTTCATCATCTTTATCCTATTTTTCCCATTCGGTGGAATATGGTGGAGGGCCTTGTACCCATGCCATCGCCTAATGTCATTCCCTCCTCCATTATATACCATTGAGTCATTAGAGATTGGTTGGACATTTGGATAGACATGACGAGGTCACAATTTCTGCATGATTAGTTGTGATTGTGTTCTAGGAATCCATGCAGAAAGAATGATCTGCACTGTTACAGCACGGTTTCCAAAACCGTGTAGACTAACCCTATACCCTTCCCAAATCAGTAATTTTTTTGTGGTATTTCTGTGTCGGCACATGATGGTCGATAAATATGGTTAGTTGTTATTGTGGGGAGACCAACTAAGATTTTCATGTAAATTCCTTCATAAATTTTGAATGTGATTCTCCACTTTTTATCAGGGAGTCTGTTCATGCCTCCCCCTATTAGTGTCATGATTCTGTCTCGAAAAAAAATTTTGTCTCTTATAGTAGGTTGAATATTTGTGTCCCTCCGTAATAATAGCTCATATTTATCCGTCATCTTGGATTTGAGGTAGGTAATTTCGTCCATAAGTATCTAGATACAAATATCTTCCTTGAGTAAACATTGGGATTGGAGAGTTCCCAATGGTTTAGTTAAAGTAAGGTAAGTGTATCCTTGATCGAAGTGGTTGTTCGTTTAGGCGAATTACATGAGTCTTGTTCGAATAGTGTTTGAAAGGACTTTTTTGGAATAAAGAATTAATGTGATTGATTATTTTAGGAATGTGGTGTAATTTTGGGTTGTGAGATTAATCCTTCTTTAGTTGATCACTGTAGGTGTTTTGGCACATGGGGGGTAATGATTGGAAAATAAGTACATCTAGGTTTATCGGTAGGGTTTGGTATTTGTATCTGGCCTTGGTGTGGCTTTTCTAGGAATTATTGTTTTCATGGTGGGGATAAATGTAACAAAAATGAATTATTTTAATGTTAATTTTCATTTAATTTGTATTCATGCTTTGTTTTGGGGGTTTCCCAGGCTTTTATGGAGGAATAGGTGAGTTTAATGAATTGGGAAAACCGTGAGCCCAATTCCAGATTTAAAAATAACATTTTATTCCTCTATAACTTTTTAATTTTTCAACATTTTCTTACAACCCAATTACTACGTGTCATCCCCTGACCAATTAACACAACCAAATTAATTTTTACCATTTAGGAATCCATAATCATGGTGGATATGTGTTCTTATTTAAAGGATTGGGCCTGTGAGAAAGCCCATTTCCTGCATTAAAAATATTTTTTAATTTTTTAATATCTCATTCAATATTTATATTTTTCGGTGATTCCAAATCTTCACCGATCCCACATACACAAGGCACGCCCACATGCTCTCCTTCCCCTATTTAGAGCTCGTTTGCATCACGAATATGGATGAAACCTCTCTGAATTTCTCAAATCTCCCAGATTTGAAGAGGTAAATTGATTATTTCATAACCCCTCCATTTCTCACTATTTTCCCCCCATTATAGTTCCTAAATGATCTCTTAAACATTTTTCGAATCTCTTATTAATGGTTGTATGTTTTAAAATTCAAATAGTGGTATATTTGGGGTGATTTCTTCCATATTGTTCAATGAAAGTAATTCCGTATTTGTTTCTTCCTTTTACCTTAGGGTTTCCACCCTCTTTAATTATGCTGTAAAATGTCCAAAGATAGGGTTTGAACCTAGGGTTTAATTTGATTTCTTTTTTGTCAAATATTGTGGTCTAGGTTAGGATTTATCGTCATTTTCATGAGGCGGTGGTGCGGTTGATGTTTTGCACCATTTTTTTAGGGACTCGACACATTCAGAAGGTGGTTCCATGTGTAAACAATTATTGATGAGTTATATTTCTGTATTTAATAACTTTTCATATCCCTAATATGATGGTATTTGTGAAAAAACATTTTATGATTGATTTGGGTAAGTGTTTAGATTTATTATTTCATTTAAACATGAAATTGGGTGTTTTCATGTGTAACTCATGGGGTATTATTTGGGTGTATTCCATAACATATGTAATTGTTTTACCAAATCATTTTTGTCCTACAAATTCTGGTTTTGTAATGTATTAGTGTCATTAGGGCCTTGGAAGGTGGTTTTTGGAATTGGTTTTTTCTGTAATACTTCGTTATACTTCTGGAGAGCATTTTATGAAAATTGGTGTTTTCATTTGTATCTTTCGTGGAATTATCCATGGTGACTTTGTAACACTTTAAATTGGTTTTATAAATGTCTCTAGGGCTACTAATTCAACTTTGGTAGTGTTTTGGAGTGGTTTTTTCCAAGAAAAATGGTTTTGAAATGGGTTTTATGAGAAATGATTGGGTATACTCTTTGGAATTGATTTATGAAAGATTTGAAAGATTTAATGATTTATGTAAGTGGTGAAATAATATTTTCAACATGTTTTAGAGTCTGTATAACCTGAAATGTTACTTTTGAAATGTGATAGGGGTTATTTTGTGATGTGTTCCATCAGGGAAATGATTTGCAAAAATGTTTGAAGGATTTACTAATGTGTGTAAGAAATTTGAAAGTGATGTTGGATGTTTTGTGTTAGTGTGATGTGAAAAATGTATTTCTGTTATGAAAAAGGGTATTATGTAACATTTGAGTGGGATGTTATGTGAGTTGTAATATATTTTAATGGTTTTATAAAATTATTTAATGTATTTTTTGAATTGATAATGAAATGTGAAATGTGATGTGGGCTATTTTG
Organism: Viscum album; assembly: GCA_963277665.1. Taxonomy (NCBI): domain Eukaryota; kingdom Viridiplantae; phylum Streptophyta; class Magnoliopsida; order Santalales; family Viscaceae; genus Viscum; species Viscum album. The sequence goes on from OY728156.1 coordinate 426,791,680, forward strand.
GTATGAGTTGGATTTCAAATCAATTTGAATGAAAAGTAGATTTTTGTGACATGTGTGTTATACATGTGGGCCGTTAGGAAATTTTTTGATTAGGAAATGATATTTACATGTGCAATGTATATTTATTTACTTGTTTAACTTGTTTGATCACAAAGGGCAAACCAGGGTATCAAGTTGCGTGGAAGTGTACTAGTACGCTAATGAATCAGTGAGGTTTGGCTTAGTTTTAAATAGAAAGATTGATGCTTAAAACTCAACCTAAACTATGATGATAATGATTGGGGACCACTAGGTTATGGGTATGTTCCCTACAAGGGGCTCGTGCACGAGAACATATATTTGTGATGGTTACTCTCACCGAGATACGAGTAACCAGGGACCCACAATAAGCTAGTGCGTAGGGGTTATTTTCATTTTTCTTGTGCTCATTAGATCCATTATAATTACAATCAACATATGGTATATTTTTCTGGAAAATTAAATAGCTTTGGAATTTATTTTAAATGTTTTTATTCATTAAAATATCCCACTTGAATATTGATTTCTTAGTTGCATCTTTTAGAAATTGAAACTAAAATCTACATGTTTTTTAAAACATTCATGATTTTCGTCTTTGAATGTATTTCACATGGAATCTCATAGTTATGGTATCTAATAGTCAATGTCTCACACCATACATACACCCTTGGGTGTATGTATACCTGGTGATTTTGATGTTTCGGGTTTGGGTACAACTTTTGTGTCAATAGTTTGTGTTTTTACCAGTTGTTTGTGATGCAATGTTGTGGAGATGGTTTGTGGGTGGTGCCTATTGCAATCTTGGGCTGTACTTATTTGGTTTTACAACTTTTTAATGGTATTTAATCTTAGTTTTAACTTATTCAGTTCAATTATGAATTGTTTCCAAAGACATTTTTAGCTGAAAATTCTAAATTTTATTTCTTGAGTTTTTTTGTTGTTTAATGTTTGTACACTCGGGGATATCATTACCAAACTTAATTATATGATACCTGGGAACATGTTCCAATATGTGGGTATTGGTAACACCCTTTGGGCTTTATCACAGGCTGGGTCGGGTGCTGGTTTTGATGGAGACCGGATTCGGTTCGTGACAAAATGGTATCAGAGGAGGTTAGCCCTTTTTTGGGTCGCGTTATTATGGGAATAGTCGGGATAGTCTAGAGTTGGGATTTTTGGGACTTGGTATTTTTGTTATCGATAGTGTGTCTGATCACCATACACCGGGATGGGATTCGAGTCACCTGGGGAAGTCGGGATTTATATGAGTCCTTTTGATTTCTTGGATTGATGATGATTAGGGGAAATGAATAGAGATTTGGGTTAATGGTTTCAGTGAGCTCCAAGGGCCTGGAAAGCCATGTGGAGCTGAAGATATTCACTAGAACACTCTCATTGATAGTGAAGTTATTGGAATATGGATGCCACCCATATTTTCAAGTCACCCATAGAAACTAGTTTCCTCTCGCATTGTCTTCTGTTCATTAGTTTTGATATCATGGAACTTTGGTTTTAACGTTACTTTTTTTTAAGAAGAATAATGATTTTGTGAAATCATTACCTATAAAGGGAGAATGGTTATATCTTTTATAATTTAGAACTGAATTTTCAGAATTGTATTGGAATGGAAAATGGTGTGTTTTCACCTCTTTTGAATGCATGAACTATATCAAGGTTGGTTTTGAAATAGTGTTTCTTATAGAGTTTTATAAACTGTTGAATAGTGTTTTAATAGGATGAGAAGATTTGAAATTAATGTTTTTTGACATGAAAGTTAGTTTTCATTTAAATGATTGTCCCTTTATAAAAATCTCAGTAAGATGTAATTTGGGTTTGAATTCGTGGTTATTAGTCTAGAGAAAAAGGAAGTAATGGTCGATTGTTTTGGTTTTGAAAAGAGGAATGAGTTTTTTTATTAACCTTTAGTATTTGTGTTAGAGACCAGATGCACATGGTTATATGGGATGATGGATGGTTTATGGAATTGATAGATGTGTTCCGGGATGGATATGAGGTGGGTTCTTGGTGTGGCACAGAAACATGCATGTGTGAGGCCCATGAGGTGCCATTGGTGGATACTCTAACCACTGAACAATTTATTTTTCAAAAACATTATTTTAAAGGAGAAACCTGATGCCATTATGACTAGTTTGGGATGGTTTGTATTATGTTTTTTTTTAAATACTTATGTTGTGGGATGTTTTGAGTGCAAGAACCCCTCCTTTTTGTACTGTGTTTTGGTTTTCTGTTTTGTTGGTAAGCTGTGTTGAAGGGCTGGTTAGTGGTCTCTTAGGAGAAATGTTTTATGATTCCTTTACAGTGGTTCCTATCATTTTTATAGATCGGGTATGCGGTATATCTTCTCCAATGGACCATCTTGGTTGGGTCCTTGGGTTTAATCGTTTGATTAGGTACGCCCCAATTAAGGGTTAGTGCATAACTGAAGTGCATCCTAGGTTATTTGACTGTTGGAAGATCCTCTAGTCGATTAATGTAAGGAATCATTTTCTTATGCTTTTTAGAGTGAGTATACACCCATTCCATTCTTGGTTTTGTTTGTATCCTCCTATAGTGGGAGAGTGACCATCATATGTTGAAATAGACACAGCTTCTTAAGTTTTCTGATTTGCTGAAGGTGGATGTGGTCTAGAGTTATTAGTATGGATGAGTATCTAGATGGTGTCTTAGAGGCCATATCTTTCCTTTGAAGTATTTTTGAATAAAGAGTTGACATTAAACTAACAGTGTGGGATATTTGATCATGATAAGATATTATGGCCACTTTCTATAATTGTGTGTTGTTTTACGATGTTGTATAAGGTCACTCTCCAGGAAATATTTTTATCAGTCACCTAGGCCTTGTTTGGTGAAGCCTTGTTATGAAATTTGCTTGAGTGACCGTAAAGGTGAAAGTCTTGTAGTCCTCTGAGAGTCCCTGTTATGTTGAGAGAATTTATCCTTTGTAAAAACTTCATAATCATCCATTTTAGAGGAAGCTTAGTATAGGTGTTCATTAATTCTATTATTTCTCACCCGAAGAAACAATGTATGATGTGTGTGCATCTTCTAATCCCTTGTTTCAATGAAATATCGGGTTATGGTAAGGTGAGTTCAGAATGTGTTATGTATTGGAAATCTTATTCGTGATTGAAGAGTAGTTTTTGTTGGCACCAAAAGAAGAATTTTGGTTTAGAGGGTTTCCAAAGCCTAACTACGAGGTCAAAGATGCTTTAATCATTTGAGCTCCTGCCATAGGTCTCAGAGAGAAGCTGGCTCACAGTCAAGGGAAATATGAGGGTCGTTTAAACCCTTGTAAAATGTACAATCCACATTTTGAAAGATTGGAAGAGTATAAAACATCTGCTGTAATCTTATTTCTTCTGTTGTCATCATATGGTGTAAATTGGTGGAGGGCCTTGTACCCATGTCATCACCCAATGTCATACCATCTCCCTTTCATTTCTATTGAGTCATTTGAGAATGGATGGAAATTTGGATGGACGTGATGAAGGCAAAATTTTTCCACGATTAGTAGTGACTCTGTTCCAGGAATACATGCGTAAAGAATGATCTGCACAGTTAGTGCATGGTTTCCTAAACAGTGTGGACTAACCCTGCGCCCTGCCCAAATCATTAAATTTTTTTGGGTCTTTCTGTATCGGCCCATGTAGGTCAGTTAATATGGTTAGTTCATATGGTGGGGAGACCCACTATTATTCTCATATGAATTCCTTTATAAACATTGAATGGAATTCTACCCTTTGTACTAGGGATTCCATTCATGCCTCCCCTATTAATGTCCTGATTCTATCTCAGTAAAATAAAAGTTGTCTCATATGGAGGGGTGCCTATTTGTGTCCCTCCGTACCAATATCTCATATTTATTCAATGTCTTGGATTGGCGGTAGGTAGTATCGTTCAGAACTATCTATCTACCAACATCTTCCCTGAATAAATGATGGGATTGGAGAGCACCCAATGGTTTAGTTAAAGTATGGTATGTGTATTCTTACTTGAAGTTGTTGTACATTTGGATTAATTTCGTGCGTCTTGTTTGGATAGTTTTTAGGAGTTCTCTATTGGGATAATGTGTGAATGTGATTGATCATTTTAGGAATGTTGTGTAAGTCTCGGTTGTGAGATTAATCCTTCTTTAATTGGTCACTGGAGGTGTTTTGGCGCTTGGGGTTGAATGTTGGAAAATAAGTACATCTTGGTTTATCGTGGGTTTGGTTTTTATATCGGGCCTTGTTGTGGATTTCCGGGGATTGAATGTTTTCAGGGTGGGGTGAATTGTCACATATATGAATTATTTTATGGTTAAATATCATTTAATTTCTAATCATTATTTTTTGGGGGTTTCCCAATCTTTTATGGAGGAATAGGAGAGTTTTAATGAATTGGGCCAAACCATGAGCCCAATTCCTGATTTAAAAATAAATTTTTATTACTTTATAACCCCTTCATTTTTCAGAATTTTTATTCCAATCCAATTCATACGTGTCATTCCATGACCTATTAACACTACCAAATTAATTTTCATCTTTTAGGAATACATAATCATGGTGGATATAGGTTTCCATTTAACGGATTGGGCCTGCTCGAAAGCCCATTTCCTACATTAAAAATATTTTTTAATTCTTTGATATCTCCATCATGATTTAGGTTTTATCGGTGATTCCAACTCTCCCCCAAGACCACATACATATGGAGCGCCCCAATGCCCTACTCCCCCTCTTTGGAGCTCGGTTGCCTCGCTAATATGGATGAAACATCACTGAATTTCTCAAATCTCCTAGATTTGAAGGGGTTAATTGATTATTTCATAACTCCTTCATTTCTCACTATCATCCCCCACTCTAGTTCATAAATGATTTCTCAATCATTTTTAGAATTTCCATTTAATGGGTGGATGTTTTAAAATTCATATAGTGGTTTATTTGTGGTGATTTATTCCATATTTTTCAAGGAAAGTGATTGATTCTTGGTTTCTTCCTTTTCCCTTAGTGTTTCCTCCATCATTCATTATGTTATAAAATTTCCAAAAAGTATGGGTTTGAACCTAGGTTTTTGATTTTGTATATTTTTGGTCAAATAGTGTGGTCTATGTCTGGTTTTGTCTTCCTTGTGTTGTGGCGGTGGTGCGGTTGATATTTTTCACCATGTTTTGGGGGATTCGACGCTTTTACTAGGTGGTTACAAGTGTAAACAATTACTAATGAGTTAGCATACTGTATTTACTAATTTTAAATATTTCTCATATGTTGGGTGTTGTGAAAAAACCATTTATGATTGATTTGGATATGTTTTTTATTTTATAGTTTCTTTTTAACTTGAAATTAGGTTTTTTCATGTGTAACTCATGGGGTATTATTTGGGTGTATTTCATAACATGTGGAATTAGATTACTAAATATTTTCTGGCCTGCCAATTATGGTTTGGTAATATATTAGGGTCATGTTGGCTTTGTAAGGGGTTTTTTTGATATGTTTTGATGTGTAAAACATTGTTATACTTCTTGAGAGCATTTTATGAAAATGGGTGCTTTCATTTGTATCTTTCATGGAATTATCAATAGTGATTTTTTAACACTTGAAAGCAGTTTGATAAATGTCTATAGGGCTTAAATTTCTACTTTGGAAGTGGTTTGGGGTGTTTTTGGCCTTGAAATATGGTTTTGGAATGGGTTTTGTGAGGAATGATTGGGTATACTCTTTGGAATTGTTTTATGAATGATTTGGACGGATTAATGTTTTATTTAAGGGGTAAAACCACATTGGAAAAATGTTTTCAAGTGAGTATATTCTGAAATGGTACATATTTAATGTGATAAGGTCTGTTTTTTGATGTGTTTCATTTTGGAAAGGTTTTACAAAAATGTTTGAAGGATTTACTAAAGTTTGTAAGAGATATGAAGGTGAGGTGGGATGTTTTGTGCGAGTGTGATGTGAAAAACTTATTTTGGTTATAAAAAATGGTATTACATAACATTTGAGTGGGCTATTATGTGAGTTGTAATATATTGGAATGGTTTCATAAAATTGTTTGATGTATTTGTGGAAGTGTTAAAGAAATGGGAAAAGTGTTGTGGTCTATTTTGGTGTGACTCAGATTTGAAATCAATTGGATTGAAAAGTCGACTTTTGTGACTTGGGTCGTATATATGTGGGCTGTTTGGAGACTTTTTAATTTGGAAATAATATTTAAACATGCAATGTATATTTCGTTACTTGTTTCACATGTTTGAGCCTAAAGGGAAAACCCAGGTATCTAGGTTGGTGGACATGTACATGTATTCTAGTGAATCCATGGGGTTTGCCTCAGTTTCACTTAGAAAGATTGATTCTTACAACTCTAACAAAACTATGATTATTATGATTGGGGACCAAAAGGCTATAGGTGTGTTCCCTACTAGTGGCTCTTGTACGAGAACAAATATTTGTGTTGGTTACTTTCACCGAGATATGATGTACCGGGTACCCACAATGAGTTAGTTCATAAGGGGTTTTTCCTATTTCTTGTTCTCATTGGATCCATTATACATACAACCAGAATACAATATATTTTTCTGGAAAATTCAGTATATTTGGAATTTATTTTCAACGTGTCGATTCATTAAATTATCCTACTTGATAACTGATTTTTTAGTTGTATCTTTTAGAAAATGTAACTAAAAATTACATGTTTTTTAAAACTTGCATGATTTTCATAATTGAATGTTTATCACATGGAATATCTTAGTAGTGGTATCCTACTGGGAATTGGCTCATACCCTACATACACCCCTGTGTGTAAGTAGACTTTGTTATTTTGTTGTAGCGGGTTTGGTTACAACTTTTGTGCCAACAATTCGGGTTTTTACCGGTCATTCGTGATGCAGTGTTGTGGAGATGGATTGAGGGTTGTGCCTCGTGCCATGTGGAGGTTCTTGGGCTGTCTTTATTTTGTTTTGTACCTTTTTAAGGGTATTTAAAAATAGTTTGAACTTATGTAATTCAGTTATGATATTTTTCAATAGAGATTTTTAGTTGAAAATTCCAGAATTTTTTTTATTTAGTTTGTTTGTGTTTTAATGTATATATACTTAGCTACATCATTCCCAATCTTAATTTTATGATACCTAGACACATGTTCCAGCTTGTGGGGATTGAGAACTCCCTTCGGGACTTGTCGTGAGCCTGGTCGGTTGATGATTTAGATTGCGACCAGATTTAGTTCGTGACAAAAGGTTCATATATTCTAAATGCTTCAATGATATAATTGTGTTATAAATATCATTTATATACATTATATCTATCATAATACCAAACCATGATAGGTGAAAATTGAAAAACCAATGACATCAGTTCCCATTGCGATAGTCCATCGCACATAATAATAATGATTTCATAGCCCATTGGATGAAGTGGGGTTGATTTTAGGTAATGAAATTAATAAAACATATAAGTATATTAATGGTGCATATTTTTTTCTCATCATGGATTCATAATAAATTTTTAACGTCCTTGAACCTAATGTCACTAAGCAGGTTCTATGATATAGGTAGTCACAGGACCTCAATCATGCCTCCCAGTATTCCAGAGGTTGCATACTAGTAGAGAGGGTCTAATAAGTAATTTGGGGGAGACTATACACTCTTTAACATAGTAATACACAACAGAACACAATAAAAAAATTAAATCGATATGAAATATCCAATAACAATACAAAACCATACATTTCCTAATAGGGTACATACCGCAAATAAAATAGAACAATTCCTTTCCATACTAATTGTGCAAAGTGAATAAATCCCTAAATAGGAAAAATGGACAAATCTCCAAACAGGTCCAGACTCTATGTTTGGATCCATCTCCATGTACATATCCATCCCAACTCAACATTCTAGGGTAGGGACCATACACATGTCCTGACTTGCAACTAAGAGATCATTTTGGGCACCCAATGGATGCTCGAGCAGGGTGTGAGTACAAAATTATGTTGGCCCCCATCATCGGTGTCAACAAAACATTCAATCTAATAGATAGTGCATGCATATAGAAAATAAATGGTATGTATACAAAGGAAATTATAGGTTCCATAAGTTATCAATGTTCATTTAATTTATTCCTAGTATCTATCACAATTATATTTCTTATACCAAATCCATTACTCAGTCCATTTAATCACATATTCTATGGGTAAGGCATAAATATCATCTACACAAGGGTTTAAGGAATTCAATCACAATGCATGGGGGAAATAAATCAAGTCCATATCTCAATCGGGATATGCATATCACATCAACACATTATACTAACGTTGTATCCTCATTCTAGGGGGAATGAAACCATTATAGAATTAGAGCCTCCATCCCCTTCCCTAACCCGTTCATTTTGGGGTGAAGTTTAGAGCATCAGTCTTACTTGACCTATTGGAATTGGACCTCATGTCCATAACCCACCCTACCAAGCCATGTTCATACGATTATCTATAAATTCACCACAACCATACCGTAACAAAACCAAGCATATTAAATGCCATTAAAATTTTTAATACATGTCAAAAACATGGGAAATAATACATGACATAACCCATTAACACATTTCCCAATCACAATTCATAGACATCTAACCGAATTCTCATTCCCATACCATAACCTAATAGGTGTATTGGATGACCCCTATTCCTTATCCAAATTCGTCATTGAACATTCATTAACTCATTTTTCCCATTTATCATTTCATGTAAATTATTCAAATCACGTAACAGAACAACATTATTAGGCTATACCCATTAGGGGTACCACATAATTTCAATGTATTAAAACATTAAAATTATTGCAACATTACCTTATTGAATCTCTTTAACATATACCCCCCTTTTCATTACATAGTCCAATTACAAGTTTACCATTTAATATAAACTAACCCTCTTAGGCATTTCTATACAAAATTTATTAAACAATTGACATAATCTCATTTGACCCAAATTGACCATTTCCATGTCATTTTAAATGACCACTTATGATTTATCACCCCATGAATAGTTATTATCATTCCATTTACAACATAATGAACCATTAAAACATGTTTTAAATTGTCATCACACTATACACAACAATCCTTAACTTAAACCTTCCACTCTATATGTTTAGGATTTCCGGCGCACCCCATGGGTGGACATACAATGGTTAAGCCCTCCTCCATGCATCCCACAGTGATTTAGAGGGTTTTATTTTGTTGTTTAAACATCCCCTTTTATCAAACACTAGAAAAAAACCAAGAAGACATTTAGGGAAAATATGAAAACAATTTTCCATGCACATGTCGAAAATAAATCTATAGGATAATACCTGTAGACCACATACCTTGTATCCGAAGATAAACGCACTATTAATCATGGCCTTCGATCCAGATTCATATAGCCCATGAATCCCCAAACTGAAGCTTCGATCCACATCCTACAGTGCACCAAGCATCCAATAATCAAAGGAGAACCGCTTCTTGGAATCATGGGTCGTCCATGTTCGTCACTGGGGTTACATTGAGGGAATGGAGATGAAACATGAGATGGGGTTAAAAATCATGTAGTGGCAATTTTTTAAATTTTCCAACATAACAAGGCTGCATGGTATACCTACACGGTTTCCCAAACCATGCACATGCGGATTCTACTACCCAAAAATAACCCCCTTCGCACTGTTTTTAGGGAATTCTACACGTTTTGGATAACTATGCGCCATCGGTGCGTAAGGATGTTTTGAAAGCTATATGGTTACCTAGGATGAATTACATGGTTTTCACTAACCATGCGAAAATAGAGAAACATGCACATATTTTTTTATTCTTATTTCGTTTCTCGAACCACCAGAACACCCTCAAATCTTCAGAAGACCTGGGGAAACATTTTTTCTTTCCAAAAAAAGTTTCCAAACCAAAACCTAAACGAAAACATAACTTAAGAAGTTCCTAGATCTTATTACCTCCACACCATATAACAGCTCATCCTCAAGCTGATCTTATGAGCATCATTGTCTTACGTAACAAGGGATCATGCCTCAAGCCCTGCCTATCCATTTCCACTTTCAAATTTTCTGGTTTCACATCAGAAGGCCACCGAACAAGGACCAAGTTCATAGACATTCCCACTAAGGATTACTCTCCACAACCCAGAGCACGAACCAAAATAACTCATCAAGGATATATCCACTTCAACCACTCTCACAACGATAACTTCATGGGGTAACGTAAGTGACAACACCTAAATCAAAACGAATGGAAACCTAACACACATCATCACATCATAATGGATGAACCAATTGGCACCTCATCAGCCCGATCCTCTACAAAACTCCTGACCAAAAAAACCTAATGTTATTTAACTTTTACCCCAACTCTAATGGTGATAAACCCAGTATCACCCATAAGAAAAAACATGATCCTTCCAACCACATTTCCTGGTGATTTCACCCCCGAAATGTACAACCAAACACCACACACAACTCTCGGGTACTCGACTAACTAAACATGTTCCAAGGCACACAATCATGGATACCATAGCAAAAAAATGACCACTTTAGTCGTTCCCACCTGAAACTCTGATTAGGTCATCTACCAATTGTTTATCTCGGGTGGTTCTCTCCACCATTTTCATTTACATGGAACCTCCACCATCGATGCAGGACCACCAGAACTCAACTCCACTTTCATATCACCTATCAAGTTCCAACACACCGTGCCCAAGCATCAATAGGAGAGTTTCCCTACATTGGAATCTAGATGCACCGTCGAAACCATATTGAAAGACATTCTTACAATATTTGTCCAAGGACTATGATCAAAACGACCTCACTCAGGTACGAATTCATTTCCAAAAACACACTTCCCCCACCACATGACCCAAGAGGGGGGTCACTCCCACCACACGCTTTCATGTTTATTATCTCATATCGGTCCACACCCAACTAGCTTGCCATGGAGCACCCACTCCCCACTGGTGGTATGATAACCATTACTCATCTTACTAAGGTGCTTACTGACTTGAATACTGTCATTATTATCCCACACGCCCATTGAGTTCGTTTCATGAATTACTGTAGAATTCCATAGTCACGACTTCAGTTCCCTCCATTCATTTATTAGATTCACCATTGGCATGACACCACATCACATGGACAAGGTCCATCCAACTTCAAGATGTTATTAAACCACCCATTGGTTCATTTCATGAGTCTCACACAGATATGTTTTTGAGTTATAGAACCCAATCTCTCTTACCAACACTTATTTTCATGTCCATGAATACCCTTCAATGACTTTAGCAGAGACATAAAAGACATCACACAAAACCACCCTGATCTGGAAGCTGAGATTTAGCTCCTCAGTCACCTCACCCATGTCCAACATTGCCTCTCTGAGGAACCTCACATGCACCTTACATGTTTTTTTATTGAAATCATGGTGACACTACATCAGCCCGATGTTCAACTCTCCATATCTAGGGGATACGTATTCCTCCCCACTTTATGAGTGTTGTTACAACTGATCTCTAAAGAGATTCCAATCTTCTCATCTCATACCCGATCATAAACCAAACCCCAATCATAGACATGGAAATCCAACTTTACCACAAAACAAGAAAATAAACATCACCTAGTGCCCATTCCCGGCTTCAGTGAATAGATCCCCTGATGTCTTTCGACATTCAATCCATCCTAAGGACCTCACCCCAAGACATAGAGGGTGTACATCCCATCATCGAGCATGACACATGTTGTTTACAAGAAAATAATCCCCCATGACTTCCCTCATATAACCATTCACTTTCAAGTATCTCGGATAGAGCCATAGATTTTCAACGTACTTGGGAGAATGTCAATATATTGGACAAGATCATTACTAGATGAGGTACGGTAAGATATTGTCAATGAACACCACCACTAACACATCCATTAATAATGTGAAGTTGTGGGAAACCATGGAATCATATGGATCTCAGGCATCCCAATCAAACATGTCTCATCCATACTTAACCACCACCACTCCGATGTGATTTCTGACCAGGTTCGACCATCGCCCCACAATGAAACCACAAAGCACTCGTGAACCAGTATTTCATATTGAACTACTTCTACCACACTGCTCGTGTCCTTATGATGCATCCCTTCTGGATAACAATAGAATCACAATGGTCTTCCACACCAATCAAATGAATTGTCTCTCACAAATAATCCAAAATTAGGTATAGCTCATCCCATGCTCACATATACAACCATAACCATTGGTTAGTCATTTAATCACCATGAGGCGGCCTCTGCATCTCACCCTACAACCAAACCATTAATAAGAACAAATTCATCCATGTGACCACCCACACCTCGGGTGCCACCATCGAGCGAAATCAAATAACCACTCTTCATCCACCTTCACCTTTTCCCCTCCAAAACATCTTCAAGCCTCCATTAATCATCATCAGAATATGTGAGTCATGAATCCATATTTTTAAAACACATGAAGCAAAGCATATATCCTATCACGATGACTCGGGAAAACTTATGAAATAATCGGGTATAACTATAACACTTTCAAAAACGTGGTGGTACTCAGTAAGTGTTGAATCCAACTATGGATCATCACCCATAATCACATTCCATGTATATAAAATTATGGAATAACCTCTGACAAGGCTCCCATGATTTTCCAAAACTATCATTGTGCAATCACAACTCGAGTAGCTCCACTGACCCTCAACCTTCCCACATAGCCTTCTAGGAAAAATCATCAGCACACAACACTCTAAGAGCCACTATCGATGTCCAAAACATCTAATTTTGTTACATACATCCAAAAGAAGTAGAAACCCCATCCAACCTCCCTCATAAGTCTCCATCAAGGATAAATGGTACCAACTCCCGAGACTAGAGTCACAGCTGCGAAAATCCTTTGGTCGACTCTCGAAAAAATACATATCATTACACAAACGAAGCAATGCTCGTGAATGGACTTCTCACCCTAGTTCAGTTGCAAATTATTCCTAGAGCACCAAACAACCATTTTCTATAGGTTCAACACCGAAGATGTATAACTTCATCAGAATGATGACACAAATATCCCCTCTAGTATTAAAAACAAAACATGTAAGGTCTCTAATCACAATATAACCAAGACCTAGATACTATTCTTAGGGTCCAGTATGCACTCCGTACAGTCACGAACCATGATAGTATCCACACTCACATTACCGAACAATTCCTCACATCCCAAAATCCACAAACCTGTTAGGGGTTCCCTAATTACACCACCAAGGGAATAACATAACTGGTAATGCCTCACAATCCAAATGCAATGTCTCAAACTAGAGAAATCTCACACTTCCCCATGTAACACATAAATGGGTCAAACTAACAACACAAATGATACCCACCTCTAAACTCAAACATTCACATTTTAGACATATCATTCCCCCGAAACATCGAAGAATGACCGACATAATTTAACAACAGATGTGAAGACCCCATTATGTCAACCATAAACACACCCTTCATCATGCTCTATCCGAACTATCAACATCACACATTGAACACTACCCTCTACCATACCTATAATAGGTCATAGTTGAAATGGGGATACATATTTATTTAATCACAAGTCTTTTATCCACACATCTTCAAACTAGTTATTCATTTACAACACGATCCATTCTTCTTAGGCACATTTCTCATTTCACAAATTGTTACAATTATCATTTTAATCTCACTTACACTTTTTTTTTGGAAAACTCGTTGACTCTTTTTCCACAAATACAAAAAAAATTCACTTTTGAAAATTATTCAATCTTTACAATTTATCATAACCCATAATTTTAACCCGATTATAACATTTCATTATACACAATATTATTTGACTATTCACTTGAATTCTTTTCATTCACCCACATACATTACCATTATTAGTAATACATTTCTTAAGATTTATCAAGGAATTAAAATTCATTTTACACTATGAACTACACACCCATCTCGTTTTTGCACCTTTATTGATGCATGCCACCCATTTACATAGGTTCCTAGAATGATACCTAAATTAACAACCTCATGTCACTCCAAAAATGAGAAAAACATCATAGATCATTCAAATCAAACAACATGTGCATCACCCAAATGTGAAATATCATTCATTTTTTAAAACACACATCACGAAAAACATTTCCTACCTAGGGTGGCTTGTGTTTTCCCTCGTTCGTGGGTTACCTACATCCAAGAACAATATCATTACAATGTCCAGACACATCCTAATCTTTTTTCTACCATCCCAAAATAGTATGATAAAGAAAAGAACTCCTTTAATACCACTTTGTAACGTCCCTAACCCAAAATCCAATAAATAGGATCTCTGATTCGGGTCGTCACATGACTCCAAGCATGCCCCCTACACGTCAGAGGTGGCCTTCTAGTGGTGGGGGTCTAATAAGTCATGCAGAGAGACTATACCCTTTTTACTGGAGTATTCCACAAAAAACACTTTAAAAAATGAAATCAATTTGAAACTGTCAATAAACATGACCAAACCAAAGCTTCCCAACAGGATACAGACCGTAAATCCAGTACAACCACGTCATTCATTACTAGTGGTGAAAAGTGAATAAATCCGAAAATAAAAAAAATGGAAAAATATTCAAATTTTTCCCGAATCTATGTCTAGATCCTTCTCCATGTATATCCTAATCCGAACTCAACATCCTAGAGTAGGGCCCTTACCCTCATCCTGACATGAAACTAAGAGATCTGATCAGGTACCCAATGGTGGCGAAAGCCGGGTGTCAGTACAAAAGTCAGCATGCCACCACCCACATTGTATAAATAATATTTCGTCTAACAGATTGTGCAAGAATTTTCAAAATAAATGGTAAGTAAACTAGGGACATTTAGAGTTCCATATGTTGACAATGTTCATTTAATTTATGCCTAGCATTTTTCCAGATTACATTCTTTCTACCATCTTCATTACTCAATCAATTTTATTACATGTTCACAAGTTCAGGCCCAAATATCATCTACACAAGGGTTTATGGAAATAAATCACAATCCATAGGGTAAATAAATCATGTCCTTATATCACTAGGGATGCACATCTAACTTAAACACATTATCCTCACCTTGAAGCCATAGTCTGAGTGGAATGTAACCATTTGGGGAATAGGGCCACAATCTCATTCCCTAACTCGTCCATTTTATGGTGGAGTTTAGAGCCTCTGTATAGCTTGACCCGTTGGTATATATCTTCATGTCAATACCCCACTCTACCAAGCAATGTTCACATGAATATTTATCAAGTCACAACAGCCATACCATAACACAACCAAACATATTAAATTCCATTAGAATTCACATTACATTCCAAACAATGGGAATTAATTTCATGCCAGAACCCATTTACACATTTACCAATTACAATTCATAGACATCTAACCAAATTCTCATTCTCATGACTTCACCTATTAGGTTTATTCAACGACCCATATTCCTTATCCCAATTCATCATTAACCATTTATCAACCCATTTAGCCAATTTATCATTTCATATACATTTTCCATATCATGTAACACAACCACTATGTTATGCTCAACCAATTATGTGTACCAAATAATTCACATGTCCTTAGGCTTTAAACTTATTCATCCATTCAATAATTTAATATCATCAATATATCTCCCGCATTTCATTCCATTGTCCAATTACAATTTTACCATTTAATATGAACTAACCCTCTTTCGAATTTCTAACCAAAATTCATTATACAATTTACATAATCTAATTCGACCCAAATTGCTCATTTTCGTGTCATGTAAAACATACCCTTTTTTCTTATCACCCTATTCTATCTATTATCATTTCATTTACAACCTAGTCAACAATTAAAACATGTTTTAAATGGGATTCACACTTTACTCGGATGTCGTTCACTTAACCCTACCACTCTCTAGTTGGGGATTTCTGGCGCACCCCATGGGTGGAACTAAAATGGTCAATCCCTCCTCCACATATCCCACGGGGATCATAAGGATTTCAATTGGTCATGTATACACTTTCTTTTATAAAACACTCTAATAGTACCAAGAAAAAAATTTGGTAAAATAATAGCATGAGCTTCCATGAACCATCCAAAAATATAAAAATGGTATAATACTTGTACACCACCTACCTTGATTCTGAAGATAAATGAACTCTTAATCAAGGACTAATATCTAAATTCATGATTACTAGGAATCCCTAACCTGATACTTTGATATGAATCCAACAGTGCTCCAAAAAAATATAAATTAATGATGAAAAATCTCTTGAATTCTTGTGTAGTCCAAGTTCGTCAGTAGGGTTACATGGGTGAAATGGTGAAAAAACCCAAGTTGGGTTTAAATATCCAAGAGTGGAATTTTTTAAAATTTTCCAACTTTACTAGGATGCATGAAATCCATGCCAATGATAATCATTAAAAATCACCCCCTTCGCACGGTTTCCAGGAAATCGTGTACAATTTTCCAAATTGTTCACCATCTATGCACAAGTCTCTATCCAACGTTGTGTTGTTACCAGGGATACACTGCACGGTTTGAGGAAAAAAATTTCCAACCATGAGACGTGAAGAGAAATTAATTTTTCTTCCTATTTCCTGTCCTAAACCACTAGAACACCTCAGTGCTTCACATGAACATGGGGAAACACTAACCTATCCCAAAAAAATATTCCCAACCAAAACATTAACAAAAAAATTCCATAAGAAGATCTAGGATCATATAAATTTAATGAGGAGGATAAATAATAAATTAAAAAATCATAGTTTGAAATCTTACGTCTTTTTAGACCACCACATTGTGATTATATCTGATGTATTCATAGAATTTATTTACTTCTAAAAATGATAATAGGATGAGGGACTGAATTTTGGGATTTTATTTGGGTAGGTATTGGTTGAAGGAAATTGGTTTCAATGTGTGAATAATAGAGGAGAGAGTATGACATTTCATATGCGTGTTGTGTCAGACCACTTTTGATTTTGAAAAAAAATAGCTGTAACCATGTTATTAAAATAAATATACAAAATGATTATTTTAGTGCCTCATAAATAATATAGTCAGAATATTACGAAAAAATAAATATTATAAATTTTTTTAGGTCATATTATTTCATTACATTTTAGTATAACTATTAGTAAATACATTTTTACCTTAAACACATTAATTACTTTATTTTGTTTTCACTAATCATAATGCAATTTTTTTTTGAACATATTAGAAAATATAATTTATTGAAATTAATAATTGAAAAAAATTAAAAACTATATTCACAAAATTTGATAAATTAAAAATAAAATGAATCCCTCAAATGTAATGAGAAAATTGTTTTTCCCTGACAATAATTTTAAATGTTTAAAAATATTTTGTATAGAAGATTATTTTGAATGTGACCCAATCCCATACATTATAAAAATATGTATATAATTTAACTAATATTAATTTATCAAAAATTGAATATATAATTAAAAATCATTGAAAACATTAAAAGGAATTTTATAATTAAAATTTTGTATTTTTCATTATTCATCTAATTATAATAACATTTAGAAAAATAAATAAAATATGCATAATAAATAAATTATGATATGATGATTTCAAAAATTAATTTTATTTTATAATTATATCTTAATAGTGGGGTAAATATTTTAAATTATCTGTGTGAAGTACACCTAAACTTCCTTTTTGAAAGAATTATTTTTCAGAAAACATTATTTTTTGTATTAAATTATTATTTTAGTTATTTACAAATAACTGATTAAAACTGATTGTGGGTAATCTATATATTTTTTCATAATTTATTTAGTTATATAAAAACCCACTAACATAAGGTTTATGTTATGTTATCATGGTTAAATTATATATACGTAGAGTATTATCATTTGAACTCATTTTTCTGTACATCACAAGCTATTAAATAAATTGAATTTATTTAAAAAAATACATCACAATTACTCAGGATGTTTAGAAATTAAATATTTTTGATATTTTTTGGGGGATTGATTTTTTTTTTGTTAGATTTAGTAGCTATATAAAATCAATGTATGAAATATATAAGATGTGTAATGGTAATGATGAATTAATATACCATAATAAACATAATCCATGTATTTTATAAGATAAAAAATGAAACAAAGGAAACTCCACTACCCACGTAATGATATTACATATTAATAAATACAGTTTTTATAGAACTACTATAAATCCAACAGATGAAGATGTGTAATATAAAAGGTACACATTTTACATATGGGATGATTCATACTTGTAAAAGTTTTGTAAATGTTACATCAGTGTATAACTAACCTTGTAATGATAGTATGAGTTATAGATGTTCTATAGAAAGGTGGCCTACAGGTACTACTATCTAAGGAGGGGTATCTCTGGCGAGTAATGAACATATATATAGTAATGTAGGGATAAAATTAGACTTTGTAAATAACATCTATGAATTACATGACTAACATAATGTTAATCATATATTTGGGAATGAAACATAATGGTGGAGATATATGTTATGTGAATGTAGAAAGGCATGCTTTCATTCTAGAAAATATTAATGAGATCATTTTGGAGTTCTTCACATGGTTTTTTATGTTTTCTATCGTAGTATTGTTCATGTTGTTGATGTAGACTATTCATGTTGTCAAATATCATTTTTCTGTTAAATTTATTTTTATTTTATCACGTGATCAATAAATTACATGATGTGTAATATATATGTGTAGTTTTCTCCATATTTAATGGGTTTCATTTATGTTGTAGATCAATATGATAATAAAAAATCCAAGAAAATAATAATTCATCAGAATTTATTAACATAGGTCTTTAACGTATTGATATATTTGATTTTTTTATAGAGATAAAGGATGTGATGATACAATCTTTATACTTTTAAACATGAATCTATATGATTCAAAGAATCACGAGGCTGTGCATGTAGAAACCATCATAAAATATATTGAATAATATTTCATAGAGAATTAAATGAAATATATTTCTTTTGTATTTATGTTGATTAGAATGAAATTTAAATATCAAAATATATGATTTTATATGTGGGTTAAATCAGTGATATAATAATTGATATTAATGAGAAAATAACACCCACTTATAATGTTCATGGTGCATACATAATCATAAAATGTAGAATTTATGTTATTTTTTATTATTACCTATGATTATAAATATTTATATATAATAAAAAAATTTATAGGACTATTGAATTCAGTTATATAGTGTGTGATAATTTTGAGATCCAGATTATCCATTGCATCATTTAGATATGAGGGGACAAATCCCTCAAACATTGATGAAGCAGAAAACTTGTTATACATATGAGTACTCATGAAGATTGAGAATGATCATGCTCTATCATTATATAGATTAATTATCATGACCAGCTTTGCTACACTATATACATGCTGATCCATATTCTACTAGAGGAGAACCAAAATCCACTGGAAAATAGAAAATCAAGAGTATCATAATTTTATTTCTTTTCAAGATAATTTTTTGATTATGTTTTGTATCATTTATAAGACATAGTAATCCATATATAACACAATATAGATTTAATTAAAGATTATTATTGAAGATTTTAATTAATATATTTTGAGGGGAATAACCAATAACCAAAGGCATATCATTATTGAAAAATCCTTATGAATAATGTGTGTTGTTTCCATTATTATTATAAATGCATAAGAAGGTGAAGCTGTGAGTAGTTTTTTTAGGATCATGGAACTAATTATATTTACAAGGATTAATGAAATAGAATTCATAAAAAGATTTTACCACTCATTCAAACCTTTTAGTCATACTAAATCCAATATGGGAATACACAATCATAATACATCTTTCATTATCTATATCTATGACAATAATTCAATCCATCTGTTCAATCCCTACCTTTTAGTCACCATTAAAATTATTTAGTTTTATTGAATTCAATTTTAAATTATCATATTATTAGGAAACAAATCGACATCTCGAAATCTCATAAAAATTTGTTTCAACCCAAATAACTAAAAGAATATTTAGTTAATTTTTGTCAATGATCTTCACAACACAATACGGCAACCAAAAATATAACCACGTTGTTATAAATTAACTAAATAAAAAACTAACATTTCATTTTAAATTTTTATTCTTCAATATGGTCTGTTAATTGATAAAAAATTATCAAAATATAAGAGAATTAATTCAGTATAGAGTTTTGAGTTTTTGTGTTCCCTTATGCTTCATTTAATCACAATATCCCCTATGGTGAAACAATCTATTTTATATATGAACTGAATATTCATAAAAATACAATATATCATGTCCTAAAAAAGTTGTACTGGGACATCACATTTTAAAAGAAATATAAATTATCACGGGAATCTGGTCATGGTGTAACTGATGATATTTTAGGGATTTAATGATATAAATTAAATATATTTGAATAATTTTTCAATATTACAATTCTATGATTTCAATGTCTGAAAATAAAAAATTTATAAAAAATAAAATAATAAACTAATTTGAACATATATATATATATTAATTAATTTTTATTAAATTATACACTTTATAAAGATCCCTCATGGTAACTAAAAGGACTAATTTCTATGTGTTCTATCCATGGGGAATATATGATAAATTGATACATAAAAAATAATATCTTATTATACATGTTGTATTTGTATCTTGTAAACAAAATAAAGAAGAAGAAATAGAGTGACTAGTTTAGAGAACATAGATAAATAATGTAAGGATCCAATGATCACAATATTATGGGGACATCTGCTAAATATATATTCCTTGAAGACACTCCTCAGGCGATATTACACTAAATCGTATGTTACATAATAGTTTTTTATTCCTTTTCCCTTAATTAATTTTATATCTAAACAAAACTATATATTTCCAGATAAATGTCATCACATGAAATATTCTAATTGACTATTGTTGATAGAGGATGTTTAAAAATTATAATGGTTATCATTCATCAACTAAAACAATAATGGATTATTTGTGATTCATTCATTATGCTTCTAGAAAAATGATACATCATAATTTAACATTATTTTTTGTTTATATAGTGGAATGAATTCTATAAATCCTACCTTTATATATACCAATATCATTCCCTATGATCTAACCAACATATAAATCACAATAAATGTATTTAGGGAAAAATACCTTCAATTAAAAACATTCATTAAATCCACATAGACTATGTTCATTTTACCCTAATATTCTATAATAAAAATTATCTTTTGAAGCGATGTATAAACCACTATTAGATATCATCCAAAATACATTTTGAAATCTATCACCAATTTCATTGTTTATCACATGACATGTAACATTTTTGTGAATACACATAAAGAATCCATATGAACGTACTCTAAATTTTTGTTAGTGATTCTCTATGAGTATAATTGAATCCCAATTCAGTTTACAATATGGTTTGACCCCATGAGATTATTTATTATAGATAATAAATAATAATTCCCATATTCATTAATTTAATTAATGAGTTTTATCTTAAAAAACACCGATCCTAGTCTATCAACTAATGGATTGAAGATGTTATCAATAAAAAAACATAAATATCTCCATTTATTTCAACTATTCTTATCAAATGTAGGATTTAATTTCCATTCTATCATTTTTCTAGGATATCATGTTACCAACAAACATCTTATACTTAAATTCTTTATAGTCGCATACACGATATCATTATTAGATCATAGACTGAATCATTTAATTACTATTTCACATCTCATCAACTCATATATATGGAGAACAATATATTCCCATCAAATGATAGATAATAAACCCAAAATTCTAATATTGGTTTGAATGTACATGTTCTAATCTATCTCATTCATGGATATAGATATATTAAACATCATGTTAGATGAAAAATTCAATTATATTTAATCTGAAGATGATAAAATGTTCCAAAACATAACCAAATACACTTGATTTATGAATATATAAGACTTTCATAATAACAGTATCATGATTTGAATATTGTCCTTACACCCACAGTTTAGAAGTTACATGTTATATAACAATTCATGTGGTATAAGTCATGGATCATTCGCGGAAAAATCTATTTTTCTGCGTTATGAGAATATTCATTTTCAAAATAAAAAATAATATTATGGATAACAAAGACACTATTTTAGAACATATAATATTCAATTATTGAAATCTGTTATGGATAACTAGAATTTGTTCATTTGGAGGAAAATAGTCATTTTACTACAATATTATATTAACCCAAGAAGATAAAATAATATGGTGGATAATTTATTTTTTATTTTATGATAAAAAATATATGAATTTTGTAGAATACATAAAAAAACATAAATTAGTTCTTATCCTATCAAATCACTACTGATATACAAAATGATCATATTTATGTAGGTCGAAATTTTTGTCTTTATTTAATCTCATTACATACCGATGTAATACATATCATATTTTTATGTGACAATGTAAAAAAGTCATCCAAATAATTTCTTCAATTACTATCATCATTGAAAAAAGCATTATTTTCAAATTATGAGATATATTAATCATGTTATTCATTTTTATCTCTATGAACATAATAGTAAAACTAAATGCCTCTAAACAATTAAATATTATGATGATAACAAATAATATTTTCTACATTGATTTTTTTAAATTTTATTCATTGTTATCATTTTTGAACCATTAAAATAGTATTTTCTGTGAAATATTATACTAAGCAATGTAACTATTTGGATTAGTAATTTTCAGAAATAACCTAAAACTCATTTTGTATCATTAGTAGAATATCCATTGTTCTTCAATTAGAATATTCATTTATTTCACAATATTTAAATTTTATGAAACCAGTAATTCTTCAACTAGTCTCCAAGAAAATATATAAATTTTAAAATATCATGTTATGATAACAAAATACTTTATTTTAATATACAACAAATTTTTCATACAATTAAAAAAATTTATTATTTAATTAATTATATCTATATCATATATTCAATTCAATGGGTATAAAATAATATCATCAAGAGAATATTATTCACTAAAATATGACATAGAATAATGGTGGGATCAAATACCTAATATTTTATTGAAAAACATCATAGATACATTTATACTAGAATGTTTTTACTAGTATATTATTCTCAATGATTCTATAAATTCAACGAATTCTTAAAACTAATGTATAATGTAATATATTAAAAAAATATTATTAGAAAACATATTCTCTAAACCCAAATGAGTAATAGTAGTGTTATAATAGTCTTTCAACAATATCTTTATAAGATTTAAATATCCCATTATATTTAATTACATGATTTAGAAACTATTTATAAGATCATTTTAATATAAAAAACTCGATTCACCAGTTTTTTGATTGGTTATGACATATAAAATTATAAAAACACATGTAAGACATATATTGGGTATCATATATACATATTATTTGGATAATCTCTCTCTATAGAATTTATACCAAACAAAAAATTCCACAGAGATTGCATTCTCCTTCAGGTATTTTTAAAAATTTATTTATATTGAAACATTTACCTCATTCATTAAAAATATAATTGGATTTAATGATACCATTAATATATTGGACAAGTCTAACCGTCGTTATATTGGAAAAATAGTTACCCTTCATCTCAGTTGACAATGAATAAGAGAATAAAAATAATTTGACTTCATAATATGACTACATAGCTTTGAGGAAGTGGGGTAAACAATTACAAAACTCATTAAATGTTTTGATACTTTTCCATTAATTATTAAAAAATATATTCAGATGCCCGAAATCATTTGATATTATCCACAATAATTCAATTTAATATGTATAGTCTTGTACAATGACTATATGTGTGGAACAAAAATATAGTTTCTCACATTGTACCCAATGCTGATTAAAAAATATGTGAATATATATAAAATTCACAAAATAATTAGATCAATGTTTTAAGAACATATAAATATATGTATTCATGATTGTATTTCATTAACACTCCTAATTTATATAATGAATAAGAATAATTATAATGTTCCTATACTAATAAACGATGTTTTAACTATAATAATAATTTCCTTTCACTTGCTGTTATCTAAATGTTTTCTTTTTTGATAAGAAATTTCGTATAAAAATTTATTTTATCCAATGAGTAAAATACCTAAAATTCAATTATTAATATATTCTATTAAACTTTATCACACTAAAATAATGACCCCATTTAAAAATTACCATATACATTATCAATATGTGATCCAAAATTCAATAGGTAATGATTGATATTTTACATTCCTCTCCCCACAAAATTATTTAGAAATTGTAAACTACTATTGACATAATATTATAATCATGGTTGGTGAGGGTAAAAATAACTTTTAAAACTATTATGGGGATAATGTGTGCATTATTCTTATGGAATACTTCATAAAAATATCCTAATTAACACAAATCTCATTGAAGTATTTGTTTAAAAAAAATTTAAGCTTGTTTATTTTCCCAAAACCTTATAAAAGATAATCCATTAGAACATGAAATTGGAATAACCAAGCTGGTAGAATGATAGAGTTCATCAAATATGTTAAATTTGGGTATAGTATAGTAAATTGTATTTTTAAAGTGTATTTTATCTTATAGTCTTTTCTTATTCTATTACCTTTATATGCATACATGATTCTATGTTATTTTTTTGAAACATATTCCTTCTTCTAAATCAATATGATAAAAATATATTTATGTGTACCTTTTTCATAAAAAAAACCTTTTCTTACCACCCAAATCAAATGAAAAAATTGTTCATACATATTTAAATTAATCTCATTTATAATTTTTGTCAAACTGTTTCATGTAAATGATTTTATTCAAATAAAATACAAAATCCCATCAACTATTTTTTTAGAGAGAAATATATAATACCCCAACTTTTCAAGCCAATGCACATGAATTTTGGCTAGATGGTTGTCTTACCATAAAAACTATACCTAAAGGACTAAAAATCATTGGGACCACCACCCCATTATTAATTTAACACCTAAAATGCGTACACTATAATAAGCATCATTATTAGTGTGATTACAAACAACCAGTAAATGTCAATGTAGAATAAAACTAAATAGTTATTAGGAATGTATTGTGAATTAAAATTAATTCATAATGTCATAAATATATATATATATGTATTTAATATATTAATCATATATTTTAAAATAATGTGGAATAAATAATAAATGAACAATTGATTTCCCATTGCTGAAGATTATTTAAGAATATATCTTTCTATTATGGCTTGGAATGGGAAGGTGAAGTTTGTCCACGCTGGTAGGGGTCTTGTTGCTCTTTCCAATATTCTTTATTTTTATGATATTATATTTTTTACTCAAGGAGACAAGGAAAATATAAGGAACCTAAAGAGAGCTCTTTTACATTATGAGATGGTTTCTTGTCATGAGATTAGTTGGAACATGTACTTTGTGTACTTTTGGAGGAACATCACTCCTACAAGGAAAAAAGACATTATTAGTGAGTTGGGTATCAGAGATGGTGTTTTCAATTCATTTATTTGGGGGTACCTATGTTCTGGTGGAGGTCGATGCCTTTCTATTTCTCAAGCATTATTGGCAATATCATTATACATCTCCCAATTTGCAAGGGTAAATCATTATCCTTGGCCGTTTGGGTCTTCTTGGTGAAGTTCATTATCATTACCAAATTTGTCTATTCCTATATGTTTTATAAATGGTCGACATCTATTATCAAGATCATTGGTGTGTCGATTAAAAATTTTATTTGGAGTGGTTCTATTATAGAAAGAAGGCTTTTCGGGGTTTCATGTAAAAATTTCTACAAGCCATATGATGCAAGTAGTTTTGGTGGTAAAAATCTTGGATCTCTTAATGATTCATTGCAAGATGGGTTTATGTGGAGGCTGATTAATGTTCATTCAGAAGACCTTTTCTTCCTTCATGTTGTGAATAAACTCAAAGGTAGAAACAATAACTATCTAAGCTCTTCAGTATGGCCTACTTTTAACTCTCTTTTTTTGATTATTGACAATGATTCGGGATGTCTTGTATATAAGGAATCATCGTTATCTATCTGATGTTCAACTGCACTGGGGTTCCTTTGTTTGATTTCATTCTAGATGGAGATACAAATCTGGATATTAATATATCTATTAATGATCAACTTCATATTATAGAAAATATGCCTTCTCATATTTCTTCCAAAGTTGATTGATATTTCTTCTCTCATCGGGAGGACTTTCTAGCGTGGGAACCTGCTGCTAATGGCATCCAATCTTCTACGGTCTCCCATGAGCATGCCATATACAACAACAATGAGTTCAATTGGATGGGTAATTTTAAAGGAAATATCTTGAAGGATTCTAAGTAAATTTTGGCTTGGTGAGTTTCTCATAAAAATATTTAAAGATGATTTATTGAAAACTTGTGTAATATCATTTTGTTCTATTTGATTTTTGTGTCAACAACACAAGGAGGATATTGATCACCTTTTCCTTAGATGGGTGGCATCTTCTGCAATGTGGAAGGTTGTGGCTGATATGTTGGATGTTTATTTACCTCGGGTCACAAACATTCTAGATTTTCTAAAGATCTGTAGTAATATTTGATTATCACCACATATTCTATGTCATTTCCAGGTGACTGTGGCAGTGGTCATTCACATCATCTGGAGCTCCAAGAACAAGATGATTCATGAACAGTACACCTTTCAGGTTGGTGTCACACTTGTTTGTATTTTATCTTCTGTTCGCAAAACATTTGTTCGGAAAAAAGTATACTGTTCAAATTCTATAAATGACCTCTTAGTTTTAACTTGGTTTGGGGTCAAAGGAAATTTATGAACACCTTTTGACCGGATGGATTTTTTTTGGCAAGCACTGTTCACTGGTTGCAATAAAATCGATTCTGGTAGGGCCTCAAGAGGCAATCTGGGACCTGATGGTTCTGGGGCTGTTTATAGGGATCATCACGGAGGTGTTCTTGGATGTTTTCAGGGATCTTGTAGACATTCATCCACCCTTGAATCAGAAATTATTGGTCTGATTATAGTAGTTGAGCAGGTTGAACAACGAGGTTGGAAAAATATTTGGATTGAATGTGATTCTACTACTGTTGTTCTTGCCATTCAATCAGGTTATATTCATCTTTCTTGTAAGCTCACCAATAGATGGATCAGTTGATTTGATTATCATTACTATATGGATCATATTGTTAACCATATATTTCGACATTCTAATGCACTCATTGATGGTCTTGCAATCAAAGTTGTCAATGGTCTCGTAATTCAATGGGACAATCAGGTTCTGGATGATCTTCTTCCTCTTCTTAAGACGGATCAATGTAAATCTCTAATTTTCAAACATTTGTAATGTTTTCAATTAATAAAGGGGTCTTGATTTTATGGGAAATGTCTCAGTTTACCATTTAAAAAAGGAACAGCTGATATATTAAAACATGATATATTAATTTTTTAATAAGTATAAAATAAAACAATTATAAAAAACTTATAATTTAAGATTTATTTAAAGTAATTACATAATTATATAAAAAAAACTATATATTAATATATAATATTAACACATTAAAATTATCATTTTATATGTCATATTATTTAAATATATGAAAATAATTGAAATATAATCATTTTTTTATTCCTTATCTAGTTTGCAACAAAACATTATAATTTATATACCAGTTATATAATATTCTATATTCATTGATCATTTCAATTTTAAATAATCCTTCTAATGTGGTATATATTATTTTCTAAAATATTCCATTAAATTTTAATAATTGAAATTAATAATTATGATCAATTAATCATTTAAAATATAATCCCCTTTATATTTTTCTAATTTTTATTTATAAAATTTTAATGTCTTATCCTTATAATTTTCATATATCAATTTCTTATCAAAAATATATGTAATTAAATATAATTTTAAATAAATAATTTATTATTTAAAATTATTATAATGGAATATTTATTTGATAAATATTTTGTAATTTTTTATATTAATTTCAAATATTTTATATTTAATTAATTTAAAAAAAATTCATTCAATAAATATATTATTAAAAAATATTTTTTTCAATAATTTATAAAAAATATAACATATTTTATTCAATTCATAAATATAATTTTGAAAAATTTATTCCATCCATCATATAATTTTCAAAAATACGCATATATCAAATGTCATAATGTTCTGTGAATTATATATTTTGTATTTTCTCATTATCGTTCACTATGATAGGTAAAATGTGGTTTTTGATAGACTATGTAACCGAAATATAAATAGCTATATGAAATTTTAATATTTGTATATATGATACAAATCCAATTTATGAGAAATAAAGTTCATTTGGGGACCTATATTAGAATATGTCACACAACACCAGTTATATGCTTCATATAAAGTTCTTAATCTCATGTAGTGCTTATTAAACGCTTTGATAGGCCACCAAAGATTAACTCACGGTGCCCGATTTCTATATATATATAAATTTGATTATATTTAAAATATTATACTATATTATGTTTACTTTTTTATATTCAAGTATAACTAATAATACGTTATATCATATTATATAATATAATGTAAAATATAATCACCACCATGTATTTCCTTTTATGTAGTGAAATATCATATGGAAAGACTAGTCATATATTACAATATCAAATGTCATATAAATATCAAGTGTATATTTTAATATGGGATATGAAACAAATAAATATTTATGCTTATTATTTAAAAACATGATATCATGAATATTAATTAATAATGAATATCTGATACAATTGACAACTTCATATGATTTTAATGGTAGTAATTAAACATAACTAGGAAATTATAAACCAAAAGCCAAAAAAATATCACGTATGAAACAGAATCAATGTAAGATCTAAATTATGAAACTATATATACCCCCAAACCATATATGATAGTACCATAATAACAGATCAATTTATTGTTGAATCTCACTCAATGGAAAATATGGGAAACCATCTTTCTGTGTGAATATGTAATGACATGGAATTTTCATGTATTATTTTTTTGATATTTTATGGATTTATTTATAGAAAGGGCATTTATAAGATGTGTGTTTGTAAAGTCCAGTGTTACCAATAATATTTTTTTTTAAATTTGTTAATATTTTAAATCGAGATGGAAGAATTGTTTCTTGAAAATGTGAAATAAATTTTAAATTGGGACCTGAATCTCATATATGAATGAACCATTGAGTTTAGAATCATAAGATTACCCTAGGTGTGACTTAACCATAGTTGGAACTGGTCTTTTGTGGAAAATATATCATAGAAGAAAAATTTAATTAATTAATAAATTATATTATTTCTTTCATGATCCGGCATCGTATCCTAATTCCTCCTCATTAAATACAAGATTAAGGAAAATTTACAAGGTTATCCACAAAACCCAACAAATTTATTGTGATCCTTTAGAGAGCATGGAATGATATTCTACTAGTGGATAATTACTGTATCAAGGATCAATGATCAGATAATACATAATCATAGGATATCACCAATGACTACAAAACTGCATCAGTAATCATTAGCGATTGTTCCAAAACAAGGTAGGGTGGTTGTTATAATTTTTATTCCTTGTTATTGAATTATACGATGAACTAGAGTCAATCGACTAACA
This sequence comes from Viscum album, assembly GCA_963277665.1. Classification (NCBI taxonomy): domain Eukaryota; kingdom Viridiplantae; phylum Streptophyta; class Magnoliopsida; order Santalales; family Viscaceae; genus Viscum; species Viscum album. Next base: position 426,821,467 of record OY728156.1, read on the forward strand.
GATTTATTCTTGGATCATGCTTATTACAGGATGGATTAGAATAATCAAAATTTTGGAGATATTCATTGGGATTTTAATTTTTTATTATTCATATTTTATTCGATCTACAAAAAATTGAGAACAAAACTAAAATCAATTGAGGTTAGTTCCTCTTATCTACTCTTGTAATTTTCTCCCCAGGTCCATCATTCACCCCATGTATTATTTTTTTAGGGATCTAGAATTTTCATAACTTAATTAATCAATCATGGAATACCCATTTCATATCATAATGATATGATATATTATATCAGTTATCATGATGACACAATGGTGGTGTGATAATAGTGAAAATAGTTAATAAAATGAGTTTGGTACTCAATTTTGGTGTTATTTGGTTAGAAATGATGAATAATTGACAATAATATTTTCTGAGTAGATATAAGGCCATACTATTATTAATTTTCTGATTCAATGACTTGAAAATTCTCTATTTAGGTTTTTTATAATATAGGGAACACCATATCAAAGGAAAGAGAAATAGACCAGATACATGGAGTAGGATCTTGATTTTACAAACATACTTGTTACCTATCATGTAATCTTTATCTAAACAATGTGTGGGGACCAATTTACTGAAGCTAGAGTTTAGTGATAAAATTATGAGTTACACAGTATTAGGTGTCTCCATAGAGACTCGATGTGTACCTTGGAGGGCACACAGGCACAATTTGGAGTACACGGGTTAGAGCACATTTTGTACTCCCTTACACTAATACAACCTAGACCAGGTACACTAGAACATGTATATGGGATATATTTGTGTACTGACCCCTATGAATACTACATGAGCATCATATACACTTCTTAATTCTACATAGAGAAGGGAATCACGGGAAGGACCTGAGGTCAAGGGACCCGGTGTCTAACACATACTACATAACGTTTACTTAATTATAAATGTCATGGAGCCCTCAACAATATATTAGAAAATATTTTTTGGGAGTGTTCCATTTATCCATTCCCTAATGGTTGGTATGGAATCATATCGTACAATTAGGACAAGAGAACTTTTTTCTTCAATTCTTTGATAGAGATTTTGGAATCCCTTTGAGAGGCATGGGGTGAGATATGCTATTTGTCTTCGTTCTTTAGTTGGTGTTTTTGGTATATTCATTACCAATACTATGTGTGTTCATATCCTCTACATAGAAAATTAATTATGATTGATTTGTTTCTATCACACTGTGACCATTGAATTGATCCATATATGTGTATCATATTATTTTCACACTCTCATCATGTGATTCCAAAGATGAGACCTAATAATCCCTTCCTCCCAAATGGATGTAATCATTTCCCTCATACACATCAGTGTGTTAACTTGGATGTGTTCTCTGTGGAATCTTCGATTTGAAATCCTAGGTTTTCATACTCTTCATGTGACTTGACATTATACAATTTTCAGTTTTTTGAGTATATATTCATATTCTTCATATATTTTTGTAGACATATACCAATATATTGTTTTCTATATTTACATTGTTGTATACTTTGTTTACCTATGGTGTCATACTATGTATAGTAATACTCTCACATGAATAGGTTTTTCCCTCACATGTCGTGTCTTATGAAGATGATCGACCCTTGGATAGAGTCCTTGAGGGACCAACGTAAGACAGTTCACAGGGAGATAGTGTAGACTGAGGTTTTCGCCTTTATCATTCTCACAATTTTCTTGGTTTTATATTATTATTGGAAGTATTATTTACACTCTTTGTATTGGGATTGTATTTTCCCATTCAAATATTATTATAATTCATGTTGCACTATGGTAATGGTATTTAGACGAATGCATGTGGGTTTGTTCAGTTGTTTTAAATTTCATCATTTTATGACATTGGTGATGTTTGTGCATGTATTGTACATGGGATAAATCCTCCCATATTAGTTATATAAATAATTGGCACATGATTCAAATCCATGAACAATAGAAGGTAGGATTAGGGAGTCATATCTTGATACCCATTGCGATGATTTGTTACATAGTAATATCAAAGGAGTCAGTTTTGACTTAAGATAGAGAGTCTATGAGATTGGTTTGGGGAAACCATTTTAAGTGTGGTGGGTTCAAATTTTATATAAGGGACCCCAGTGTTGGTGGGATGGTCGACGTATCCATACACTAGGTGTAACATCCCGGGTAAATAAAGATCATGACTTTTTTCATATTTATTAATTTTTGAATGAAATAGAAATTTTACTTTTAAAGGGTTGATATGTTCAATAGCGTACCCAACACACAACAACAAGTTTATATGAAATCTTACATTGCACACTAATAATATATTATTATTTTAAACGGTAGTTAACTCCTAGCCATTGTATTAGTGATAATGAATGAAACTAACTAAAATATTATTATACATGTTTGTTAAAGTTATTTACACTTATCCAATAATAGTTAGAGGCTTAAAATGTGAATGAATCTAATTTTAAGCATAATTTACATTAAAAGGCTAATTTATCACCTTTTAATGGAAAACCATTTTTAAATATAGTTTTGGTCAATTTAATAAATTCTATATAACCAAATAAAATCCTTCTTTAGAATGGGGACATAATAATTTACTTTTTGTAAATTTTTAGAATTTTTCCGATAAAGTGTATTTTTAATGAATAGTGAAAATATTGTATTTTAATTCAAAAGTGCCTTTTAATATAATCTATTTATATGGTTATATTAACTTTTTAATAAGTTTTAAAATTAAATTAGAATATATTTTTACCATTTACTCCAATTTTGTTCATTGGAGTTAACTTCACTTTGAAAGTGTTCTTAAACAAGTGTCAATCTTTTGATAGTTATTGTTTCATAAAAACACGCTATTTGGTTTAACAAGGGGAATTAATTTTAAAATTAATTAATGCCACTTAAATGTTATTAATTTGGAAAAAAGGCATCAATTTTGAATTAAGAATATCAAATAATGCTTAGGCTGAATTTTTTGTATTTTTCTGAAAAACATCAATTTTTGATGAATAGTGAAACCACTTGGTGGTAGTTAAAAAAACTGAATTTTTCATTTAAATGAAATTTTACAACTTATGTGAATTGAATTTAAAAAATCCAACATACATGGTTGTTATCAATAAGTAAAATGTGGTTCATTAAGATGTAAATAAGTTTTGGTGAATACTAATTTGTGACTTTTATTTACCGCGGTTAATGGTAAATAAGGTAATTCGAGGTAAAAAGATTATTATAATAATTCTAAATTACCTTAACACTTGTCCTAACATTAATGGTTAAGTCATTTACGACCATGGGAATCGTTGGGTCTATTTTGGGACCCCATTGAGCCACTTTGGAGTGATGATGTCAATTTAGATTAATTAATATAATCGTAAGACAAAATTGACATTAACAAAAATCGTTTAATAATTAATTTTTATATGGTGTTATATAAGTCCTATTTTCGAATAAAAATATTATCTATAAATATAAAAATATTTCCTAGATGGTAGTATTTGTTTTATAATTTTTAGAATCGAATAAAGTAAATTATTTATGACACAATAATGATGCATCATTTACCTCATTAATAAATGATTTAAATAAAATAAGAATATAATGATTAAATTATTATCCAAATGATGTAAAATTCTGATTTTATGATTTTATTTCGAATATGAGTCATATTATATTCGACCTTAATTATTTTTGGACCATTAGAAACCGAATATCATTATATAATAAAATAATGTTTTCACACTTTCCTAAAGAGCCCCTCTTCTCTCTTATAAAAGGAGACCATTTCTATCCAATTATTCACACCTACCAAGCCATTTGGATCATCCAAACTCTGCCAAATTAATCCCCCTACATCCCTATCATACTCATAGAAGCCTTAACTTAGGCAGAAGTCACTTCAAGAAGTCCTTTGGTTCAAATCAAAGGGAGTTACCCAAATTAAAGGTAACAATTTCTCTTAAATTTGTTTCTTGTATTTTACTTCTAAAAACCCCTAAACACTTTTTATTAATTTATTTTGTATCAAAATAAGAATACTCAATATACTAGGATGTTTATATAATATGTTCTAGAACTACACTTACACACACCTCTATCTAATGGGTGAAGAACATAATGTTTCTATTGATGGAAAACTAATGCCTCACGAAACAATGATTGTTCAATTACCTCTTACCGCCTCTCATGTTGGTCATTATGATGGAACTGTATTTATATATGATATATATTATGTTTATGTTTCCTTTATGCTTCTGTAATTTCCATTTATATAATGCCTTTATTGTTTCCATTATTGGTAAACACAATAATCTCATTAGAGGAAGTGCGGACTACCGCCGCCTCAAAGTGATACGACTCGTTAATTCCATATGTGGGATGTATAAAGGATGGTGTTAATGATATTATATATGAAATAATACTGGAATTATAATATACCTATGTATCATTATGTTTTAATAAGAAATAGAAATGAAAGTAGCGTTCATGCATACGTACGGCTTACAGTCTCCATGAACGGTGCATTTCATTTCATAACCCTAAATGTTATGTACTATTATAAATACAACTATATAATGGATATTTATGTTATATATGATATCTAAATCATGAATATAATTCTTTATATAATGAACCCTTGACCACATGAACAACATGTAATTATATGAAGTCTATTTTTGACTCAAGTACCAAATATCGACAAAACGAACATTATTAACGTAAATGATTACATAATGTTTATAACATGATAATAAGTGATATAAAAGGAATAAAAAACTTGAAAATGGTTCCTAATCATGTAAAAATTAACTTTTGTTTATTATTTAGGACATTAAAGTACGAACGGGTCAAGTCAGACACGAGGTAAGGGATTTTCTAATCTCACTTTCAATTCTGTGAGATTTCCATTGTTTGCCACTAATTTATTGAATGTGGTGTATTGTGTACTGACAATTGATATATATTATCAATATTCTCTTTATATTAATGTTATTCTGTGAATAATTTGGTGGTTATTAACTTTTGGTCATACGACTCAGTTGATTTCAACGTGGTAATGTGTTTCATCTCACTTTCATTCCCGTGAGATTCATGATATATTTTCCACTATTTACAATTGTGTGGTATATGTACTTCACAATATTGTATTCATTGTGAAATATACTTCAATCCATGGGTATTTATATTTTCAATTTTTTCACATTCTTTCATGTGGCGTATGTTTTGTAAATTACCTAATCGGTAAGGGAACCATTCACCCTCCTCTTTATAAAAGACATCTTTTTTAATGTCTTTTAATTTACATCTTATTATGTTGGGATATGTTCGTCTATATCCTTATTGATCTAAAATATATACCCAAGTGATGAGATTCCCCTTTTTATCTCATAAAATCATTTTCTGAAATTTAAAGTGTCGTCGTTAGGCTGTCATATTTTTACAAGGGAACCACTTAACCCAATTTCAATTTTTGGGTTCAACTTGTACTTCTTGAACATGACATCCATTGAATTTGTGTGAATGACCACTTATTATTTTACACTTAATATCCACTTATATTGTGTTTAATCATATTTTCACACATAATTATGTGGTTGATTTATCCTAAACTTAAGGATACAATCTTTATAAGGGATTATATCTCAATTTACATTTCCATTGATACTTCATTGTTGTTATGCACCAATTCACTGTTATATGGTGTATATACTGTCCTTTGAATAATTAATGAATTTATTCTCATGATATTATAATGTTATTATTAACAGTTATTCTTCAATTATTTTTATTCAAGCATCTATATTTCTGTAAAAAACACTTTAACTAAAATATGGTTTAAAATGTTTTAAAGATTTATTCTTATAAATATCTATAATTTATGTCATTGTTTTCAAAATGGGTATGATGATTTATTTATATGGACATAAATGTTTTAAAATGATAATTTAAAATCTTCAATGTGGTATGGGACACTTTGATTCAAAAATATCTTTTTTAATGGTTTTAAAAATGATTCGATTGTTTATTTCATTATCTTGATTGGATGTAGTGGAATGTGGAAATTTTATGTTTCCTTTATAATTGTGTTAGGTGTTATGATTATGTAATGCTTATTGGGAATTGTTTACATATATTGGTGGTTCCGTGAAAAACCTAGGGCGGGGGTGCCTGAGATAGCTCTCCAATTCATTGGGTAACGTGATGGAGGTGAACGTGATATTTCTCTTAAGAGATATAGGGAATATACTGTGATGGGTATTTCCAAGGGTAACTCTCTACGTAGCTATGATAGCTACAATGTATGTTTGATATGGATGCCATAAGTAACCTTTATGATTTATGATTTTTATGTGTTATTCATAAATCTTATTATTTCTTAAGGTATGTTATGATTGAAAATTATGGTTTCAGGGATTTGTATTTATTGTTGGGATAATGTTTTCCTTCCTTATTTTATAACATTTACCGAGATTTTTATGCCAATCACATCTCTTTGAAATGTTTTCCACATGACTTAGAGATGAATAGGTTCTATGATGTGATCAAGGAAAAGTCATGCTGTCTAAAACATGGAACTAGACATGAGTATTTTTAAGAGTTTTTATTTTATGAAAAAATGGATACTGAGTAGTAGTGTCTACTTGTAATATTCAAGTTGTTATGTAATATTTATAGCCTAATAATCTAAAACTATAATCCTGAAAAGATTCCAATGTGAATTATTCATTTAATTCAATATTATGTATTGTTTAAGGCTGGGTCCTTATAGTTGGTATCAGAGGTCGGTTTAGATAACTTTAGAGGTTAGGATATTTTTTAAGCATAAGTGACAATACCATAATGATTAGGATTTCAGAAAGAGTCGTAGTTTTTTTAGATAAGGTGAATGAGTTTAAGATAACATGAATCATAGTATTTACCCTCCACATAAGATATTATATGATGATTTTACTGATATACTCACACTTACCTTTCAGCATTTAGTCAATGTTTGGATATAGCAGGCATCAATGTAACAATGGATGTGAAGAAAACTATGACTGTTTTTTGAATGAGCAATTGAATGAAATGGGAGCTTCAATGAGAATCCTTGTAGTTATTATAATCCAACTATCTAGAGTCATGATTGACAACTTGAACCTTAGTGATTTTTATAAGGCATCATATATGAAAAAAACAAATCCATGTGGATGTTCAGGTAATAATCATAAAGGTATGTATGTTCAAAAACATATGTGTCAATGATGTGGAAAGAAACACCTCAGAAAATGTTTCAAAGGGACTTAAAGATGATATAGATGTATAAATTAAGGTCATAAAGCAAGAACCTACCAAGGAAAAAGGAAGCATCTTGTTGAATCTAGGGAAGGGGGAAAACTCCTTTCCAAGGAATCAATTGAATGTTTTAAATGTGGTGTCAATAGTCATTATGCAAACACATGTCCTACGAAGAAGTTTTGGGAATGGGATCACCAGGATCATGAAAATATTTTTTTACCAATACCTAATGCCATTCCGATTGAGGATGAAGAAACTGAAAATGACCAATGAAAGCTATGGATTATTTCTTAACATATGTTTTCCTATTATTGAAATCTTAGGATATGATTCATGATTTTGATCGTAGGAAAGAATTATTTCATAAATTATATGTAAATGAATGGTTAATGGATCATGAAGAATTTTTAATGAGTAAGAAGTAAACATATAAGGGATTCAAGAGTTATGGTAGAATTTAGGATGGTGAAATGCTTAAAAGTATGAAGGCTCTTTTGATGATGTGATTACATTAGAAGACTATTTATAGTATGTGTAAACCTGATGTTTGATATATGAAAATTTTATTCAAGGAATAATTATCTTCTCTTTTGTAAATATAGTTATAAAGAACCATTTGGGATTATATGATCCTTGAATTTGAGGCAATTACCGGTTAATACATTTTGGGATGAAAAATGAATGTTATTAGATAACCTTTTTTGTTAAAATATGTTATGGTTATTTTTAATGAATTTATCGGTTTTGGGAATGTTATAAAATTACGTAGTTTTTGAATAGGGACAACATGAAAACTATGTGGCAACCCGTCATGTCAGATGAAGCTGTGGGAATCGAACCCACAACAAAAGTTTGATTGATATTTATCACCTCCCACTGGACTACGTGAAGTCTCTGGTTAGTATGACTAATTATTTTTAGTTTGATGATCTTATGAATCAGGAATAATATGATTTTGAGTTATATATGGAAATGATTAACCTATCATGTAGGATATGTGATTAGGTTAATTACTTTTCTGTATAATATTTTAAGAGTAACTAATGTTATTTGGGGAGAAATGTTTAGATTTACCTAGGAAGAATATGTAATTAAATCCTTCATAGATTTGGGTTTCAATCCTAGTTTGGGATACATTGACGAACATTATGTATAACTGTTTATTTAATGTTCTTTCTTGAACCTTGGGTTCTTTTTGTTGAATTTTGGAGGTTAAGAGTAGTATTTCTTTTTATAAAGGATTGTCCTTTTGGTGATTATCCGATCTTGTACTATCAATTTTGGTTTAGTTGATGTCTAAATACAAGGTAAATATATAGTTCTACATTTCTGGATTCTGTGATTCTCTAGAAGATGATTCTTGTGCTTTTGATGTGACCAAGTCTTTTTGAATGCTCATTGTTTAGAGTAATGATTAGTTTTGGTATAAACGTAGTAAATGATGAAACTATACTTGAAAGTGATTATATTTCCTTATGATTTTATTCTATGTAGAAGTTGAATTCATAAAAATTATTAAAAGGATCATAAACCAAAAACGTAGTTTGTTTACGTTTCCTACTAAGTAATCAAAGATAGTTTACACACATCATAATTTTGTGATTTTCTTACGGTTAGCTTTCTCTTAATCTTGTTTCCTATCACTCTCCATCAGAACATTACCCTTTGTTTCTCCTCCATATCCATGTTTTCATGGAACATTAGTATGGGTTAACTGTGGTGACCATTTTACTTCTCTTTCTTTCTTTTAAAGTGATAGTTTTACTGACTATTTTTCTGATATGCGACTTTCAGTAAAGTTTCTGAGCCCAAATTTTAATATTGCGAAGACACAATTCCAAAAAGGTGGGAAGGATGTAAAATCCCAGGTAAATAAATAGTTTGACTTTTTCATATTTATTAATTTTTTAATTAAATATAAATTTTACTTTAAAAGGGTTTCTATGTTCGATATCGTGCCTGACACGCAAGAACGAGTTTCTTGGAAATCTTACATTGCACATTAATAATATATTATTATTTCAAATGGTTGTTAACTCCTAGATTTTGTCTTGAAGGTAATGAAAAAAACTAACTACAATATGATTATACATTTCTATTAAATGTATTTACATTTATCCAATAAAAGTTAGAGGCTTAAAATGTGAATGAATCAAATTTTAAGCACAATTTACATTAAAAGACCGATTTATCTACTTTTAATGGAGAACCCAATTTTAATAAAGGTTGGGACACATTAATACATTATATATGACCAAATATAATCCTTCTCTAGAATGGGGACATAATAATTTACTTTGTGTAAATTTTTGGAATTTTTCTGATAATGTTCAATTTTTAATGAATAGTGAAAAATATTGTATATTAATTCAAATGTGCCTTTTAATCTAATTTATTTATATGGTTAGATTATCTTTTAAATTGGGTTTAAAGTTAATTTATAATATATTTTTTACCATTTAATCAAATGTTGGTCATTGGAGTTAATTTCACTTTGAAATTGGACATAAACATGTGTCAATCATTTGATAGTTATTGTTTTTTAAAAACACTCTATTTGTTTTAACAACAAAAATTAATTTTAAAATTAATTAATTCCACTTATACGTTTTTAATTTCTCAAAATAGAAATCAATTTTGAAATCAGAATATAAAATAATGCTTAGGCTGAATTTTTTATATTTTTCTGAAAAACATAACTTTTGATGAATAGTGAATCCACATAGTGGTAGTTAAAAAAATAGAGAATTTCATTTAATTATAAATTTAACACTTCTGTGAAATGAATTTCAAAAATCCAATATACATGATTGTTATCAACAAGTAAAATGTGGTTCATTAAGATGAAATTTTTTTGGTGAATAGTAACTTTTGACTTTTATTTACCGCATTTAAAGGTTAATAAGGTAATTCAAGGTAAAAAAAATATTATAATAATTCAAAATTCCCTTACCACTTGTCCTAATATTATTGGTTGAGTAATTGACGACAATGATAATCTTTGGGTCGATTTTGGGACCCCATTGAGCCACTTGAGAGTGATAATGACAATTTAGATTAATTAATTTAACATGAGGACAAAATTGACATTAACAGAACTAGTTTAGTAATTAATTTTTATATGGTGGTACATAAGTCATATTTTATACTATAAATATTATTTTTAAATATAAATATATTTCCTAAATTATAGTTATTTTTAATAATTTTCAGACATCGAATAATTAAAAATATTAATGACACAATAATGATGCATTATTTACCTCATTAATAAATGATTTAAATAAATACGATTATAATGATTAAATTATTATCCAAAACATGTCCAATTTTGATTGGATGAATTTATTTCGAATATGAGTCATCTTATATTCCACCTTAATGATTTTTGGACCATTAAAAACTGAATATCATTATATAGTAAAACAATGTTTTCACACTTTCCTGAAGAGCCCCTCCTCTCCCTTATAAAAGGATACCATTTCAATCCAATTCCCCACACCTCTCAAGACCTTTAACTCAAAAAAACTCTGTCCAATTAATCCCCCTACATCTCTCTCCTCCTCCTAAAATCCTTAACATTGGTAGAAGGCACTTCAAGCTGTCCTTTGGTTCAATCCAAAGGGCGTTACCCAAATTAAAGGTAATGATTTCTCTTAAATTGATTTCTTTTATTTTACTTCTACAACCCCTGATATATTTTAATTCATTTATTTTATAACATAATAAGTATCCTAAATATATTATTATGTTGTTATAATATGAATTTGAACTACACGTACACACACCTCTATCTAATGGGTGAAAAACATAATGTTTCTATTGATGGAAATTTAACGCCTCACAAAACGATGATTGTTCATTTTCTCTTACCGCCTCTCATGGTGGCCATTATGATGGAACTGTATTTATATGTGATATATATTATGTTGATGTTTCTTTTATTCTTCTATAATTTTTATTTATATCATGCATTTATTGTTTTCATTATTAGTAAACACGATAATCTCATTAGAGGAACTGCGGACTACCGCCCCCTCAAAGTGACATGACTCGTTAATTCCATATGTGGGACATATAAAGGATGGTGTTAATGATATTATATATGATATAATATATGATATTACACTGGAATTATAATATAACTATGTATAATTATGTTTTAATAATAAATAGAAATGAAAGTAGCGTTCATGCGTACGTACGACTTACTGTCTCCATGAATGTTGCAATTCATTTCTTAACTCTAAATGTTATGTACAATTATAAAGAGATGTATATACATGATATGTTATATATATATGATATCTAAATCCTGAATATCATCTTGGTTATAATGAACATTTGACCACATGAACAACATGTAATTATATGAAGTCCATTTTTGACTCAAGTAACAAATATCGACAAAACTAACATTATTAACTTAAATGATTACATAATTTTTATAACATGGTAATAAGATATATAATGAAAAATAAACATTAAAAAGTTTTTAATGCAAGTAAAAATAAACTTTAGTTTATTATTCAGGATATTAAAGAACGAACGGGTCAAGTCGGACAAGAGGTAAGGGATTTCCATATATCACTTTCAATTCAATGAGATTTCCATTGTTCACTGCTAATTAATTGAATGGGGTGTATTTTGTACTGACAATTGATATATATTATCATGATTCTATTTATATTCATGTTATTCTTTAAATCATTTAGTGGTTATTAACTTTTTTTCATACTACTAAGTTGATTTCAACGTGGTAAAGGGTTTCATCTCACTTTTATTCTCTTGAGATTCATGATATATTTGCCACTATTTACTTGTGTGTGGTATATGTATTTCCCAATATTGTACTCAATGAGTAATATACTTCAATCTATGGGTATTTAAATCTTCATTTTTTGATCATTCATTCATGTGGCGTATGTTTTGTAAATTACCAAATCGGTAAGGGAACCATTCACCCTCCTCTTCATAAAAGAATTCATATTGTTATTTCTTTTAATCTAAATATTATTATGTTGGGATATTTTCTTCTATATCCTTATGGATGTAACATTTATGTCCACGTGATGATATTTTCCTTTTTATCTCATCAAATCATTTTCTTAATTTTAAAGTGGTGTCGTTAGGCTGCCAAATTTTTACAAGGGAACCTCTTAACCCAATTTCAATTATTTGGGTTCAACTTGTACTTCTTGAACATGACATACTATGAATTTGTGTGAATGACCTATTATTTTTTTACACGTAACATACACTTATATTGGGTGTAGTTATATTTTTCATGGATAATTATGTGATTGAATAATCCTTAATTTTAGGATACCATCTTTATAAGGGATAATATCTCAATTTACATTTCCATTAAGACTTCACGATTGTTATGAACCAATTCACTCTTATATGGTGTATATACTGTGATTTGAAATATTATATCATGAATCCCTTTATTCTCTTTATATTATAATTTTATGATTAAAATTTATTCATAAATTATTTGTATCCAAGCTTCTCTCTTTTTGTTAAAAACTCTTTAACTAAAATATCGTTTTAAATGTTTTAAAGATTTATTCTTCTAAATATTTCTAATTAATGTCCATGTTTTTAAAATGGGTTTTATGATTTATTTATATGGACGTTAATGTTTTCAAATGATAATTTAAAAGTTTCAATGTGGTATGTGACACATTGATTGAAAAGTCGATTTTTAAATGGTTTTGAAAATGATTTGATTTTTTATTTCAATATCTTTATTGGATATAGTGGAATGTGGAAATGTTATCTTTCTTTTATAATTGTGTTAGTTGTTATGATTATGTTATGGATATTAGAAAATTTTTAAGTATATGGGTGGTTCTGTGATAAACCTAGGGTTGGTGAGCCCAAGATAGCTCTCCAAGGCATTGGGTAACGTAACGGAGGTAAACAAGATGCTTCTCCTCGGAGATTTAGGGAATATACTATGATGGGTATTCCAAGTGCAACTCTCTACATTTCTGTGATAGCTATAATGTATGTTTGATATGTATTACATAAGTAACCTTTATGATTTATGATTTGTGTGTGTTATTCATAAATCTTATGATTTTATAAGGTATGTTATGATTGAAAAGTATGGTTTCATGGATTTGTATTTATTGTTGGGCTAATGTTTTCCTTCCTTATTTTATTACCTTTAATGAGATTTTTTTGATCATCCCATGTTTTTGTAATGTTTTCCACATGACATAAAGATGAATAGGGTCCTGGATGGGATCAAGGAAAAGTCATGTTTCCTAGAACATTGAACTAGACATGTGTCTTTTTTAGTGTTTTTATTTTATGAAAAAAATGGATACTGAGTAGTAGTGTCTACTTGTAACATTCAAGTTGTTATGAAATAGTTTTGGCCAAATTCACTAAAACTCTAAACCTGAAAAGATCCCTAATGTGAATTATTCATTTAATTAAATATTATGTAATGATTATGGTCAGGTCCTTATACTTGGACTCTTATTACCTTCATTTTAAGTAGGTACATGGGAACACTAGTTGAGTGGAAAATAATGATATATGAATCACTTAATAATGTGTTGTGCATCACATGACCTTATTGAGTTATATCTACATATATAATCATTGATTGTGGTACATATTCTTTATTTCCAGGATGCATCTATGATGTATGACATTTCGTATTAATAATTATGTTCACGAGCATGATCACCTCACTAATGAGGTATTGATACATGGGATAGTTCCTAAAGTGTTACTTCAAGGTGGTGCTACATCTATACCACGACACATAGATCAACACATGGTATGCAAGAAAATATCATGTGGGATTTATAGTATCAACAACCATTGTTATATTTAGAAAAATAAATACGTAAGGTGTTGAGGAGACCCAAACCCATAGGTATCTATGGACTAGTGTGAGGTGGTGACATGAGTTTTCTGTGGGGTCTAGGTAGAAACATATTAGTTGGGGGTCCAATATGTAAGAGTTAATTGCGTCTCAAAAAGAATATGGTGGGGTTTATTGACCCAGTCATACGAGGAGATTACTCTATGATGGCAAAAATATGTGTCATGTTTTATATAACAGTTCTCACTAGTTACACTGAGAGCTGTTCATATGCAAGATATTCTATATCTCTAGCAATGAATCACTATAGTAGATGAATATTGACCATTCATTCCAATCTATCTAGTTAAATGATGGATATGGTTTATGGGTAGTTTTTTAGGTCTCAGAAATTATAGAGTGGACCACATATGGACATTTGAGCTAGTGTTATATCTCTCTGAATTTCGACCTATGCTTGGGATATGAAGTAATATTTTGTGGTAAAAATTATTTTGGATGAGTTTATACAATAAGTGGTTGAAAATTGTGGTAAATCAGAAGCATATACATCCAAATTAGGGATCTGACATCTGCCCCATGGACCGTAATATGTTTTAAGTTTTAGAAGGGGGTCCCAGAATGAAGGGTCTATAGTTTGGGGCTTATAGTGTGGGTCCAGTCAGCTGAGATAGATGTGTCTATCCTCGTGATATGATAAGGTACATCATGAATGAGATTTTAAAAGAAGTAGTATAGCAAACATAGACAACAAAGATGGGATGCTATGGAATAGGCAACAACAATTACTGACAAGTTAACATGGAATTAAAAGTGAAAAGGTGTAGGGAGAGTAGTAGGACTTGGTTGATTATTTTACCTATTACCACCACCACCACTAGGTTATCAACACCAGGATTAGGAAGGTAGAGGATATGAGAGGCAAAAACTATAGTCAGTGGAAGAATATGACCAAGATACTATGGGAATGATTCGATGTGTTACATATTTTATTTACATATTATATTTAGTTCTAATAGACAAGTGTTATTATAATTACTTACATTACACATATCATGATCTGTAATTACATATTCCAGTTGAACTATTGGATCGACCCTTACACATGCATACTCTTAAAAGAAAGTACTCGATGGTCATGCACGTATGCCAATTGTATTTCTTACAATTGTAGGTGAGAGTTTATGTTGGAATCTCTTGGTAATGGAATCATGGTCATTCAATTTCATTTATGGTATGGAATGGATTTAATAGTTCATGCCCATAAGGAACATTTTAGGTGATGTATGAAGTGTGTATATAGTGAAAAACCCTCATTTTCCTTTTCTTGCAAAAAAGAAACCCATTCAGTGCATGATTCACTTTTTCATTTAAGGGTGAATCTAATTTCTCATTTGTTGGATAGCATGACAGTTAGTGAAGAGGATGCTATGAGTTTCCATTTTCCAATAATGGATGGGGATTGCAAGGATATATTCCATTAGGATGATTCAATATTACTTATAAACTGAGAGATAGAATTTTTAATTGATTTCCATCCAAGGATGACACTAATATATGTTCTAGTATATCATATGTCTCCCATTGAGATATAGGAGCTAACGTTTTTTTGGGAAGAACTTCATAGTAAAGTCTATGTTAGACCAAATACTTCATCCTAGGTATCCCCAATATTTTTTTTTCAAGAAGTCAGACTATAACTAGAGGTTGTGTGTGGACTGGTGATACTTAATCCAGGTGACTGTGAAGAAAAAGTATACACGGCCAAGGATTTTTGAGCTCTTCGATCAGTTGAGAGGGACTTCATGGTTATAGAAGGTTGACCTTAGGTTATGCTTTATCAGGAAGAAAGTATAATATGAGGATATACCAAGGATGTAATTCATATGTCACTATGGAAACTATGAGTACATGGTGATGAATTTTCCAAGATGAACACCCCATCAATGATCAATGGACTCATAACCCACATAGTTCATCACTTTATAGACTGGTTCGTGGTATTCTTCCTTGATGATAAACTTCTCTACTCGGAATCCACAGAGGATCATTTGTGGCACACAATATTTTTATTGGACATAATTTAAGAGAAAAATATTTGTCAAATGATATAAATGTGTCAATTTTAGATGAATACAGACCACATTTTGTGACACATCATCGCAGCAATTAGAGAATATGTAGACCCATCCAATGTAGAAGAAAGGATATATTAGGATCCACCAAGAGTGGGATGGAGGTGAAATTATTCCCTGGGTTGGACATCTATTACAAGGTATTCATACCCAATTTCTCTTTTATATTAATACCCAATAATGATTTGAACTAAATTATGAAACCTTTTATATGGCTGGATTGCTTCCAGTATACTTTTCCACAGTTGTGGAAGAGTTTGATGACATCTCCCAACCCAAGATTTCCAAAGGTGGGTATTGAGTATTTATTGTTATTATTTTCCTCAGAAACTTGTATTTGTTTCATTTTGATGCAGAGGATGGAGATGATTTACTATGGTTAACATCTGTTGAGACTTCATAAGGAAAACTATGTTGTAATGATATTGAGTTAATAGTGGTAGTTATATTTTTAAATATGAGTAGACAATACTTGATTGTGAGTGATTTAACATCTACTGAAATCAAAAGTGTTTCATGTACATATTTTATTAGAAGGATTTGTAATTGATACTGATGTGATTTCTATGGTTCCACCAAGACTATGAATTTTAAATTTGATATTATACTAGAAAGGGTGGTTCCTACAACAAATAATTTTTATTTAAATAATATTAATCAAATATGATGCCTCTTAATATCTATATATGAATTTCAACATCCAATAGAGACATGTCCACTATGTAAATGAGCTTTACTAATGAGGATTTTTTATGGAGCCCAATGGACGTTAATGCCTCTTACTATTCCACAATGACCTTTAAAGTTGATTGTTCCAAGATATATTGATTTTTAGGAATCACTGGGTATAATGATTGTATATGGCCATTTCATTGGAATATATTATACATCATCACAAGAAAAAAACAGCAATTGATACCAAAAAATCAACAGTGACATATGTCACAGGAACACTACCTGCTATAACTAATGGTTAGACGAGGCTTGCTGCTAAGAACCACCTCCACCACTAATGTAAAGCTCATTACTCTTACATTTATTTTCATATAAGACACTAGAACTATCACTTTGTGGAAGAAAATGTGATGAAATGTTGATCATACATAATATGATCATCTATCCCATCATAATATCACCTACCATCTCCGAATTTAAAGAAATATTTGTCATAAATAATTCAAATATTATATATAGTCTCAAACAATTTATACATGCTTTTGGTAAGAACTTATCTTTCTTCACCACTTATGGTGAAAATCAACCAACTCATCAAACCAATTGGTTTGATTAAAAATATTATGCTCCCCTTTCTTAAATAAGACTAAATCTATAAACTTTTCGACGATCAGACACTCTATACGAAACTTCCTGAAGAAGAGGGTCTTGAAAAAATTCTATTACAATCCCAAACTCTTATTTTATATATCCCTGAGTCCCACCATCTATTGGGACCATCACGTTCGAAATTGTTTCACATATTACTGATATTATTTGCTGTTTTTGAGAGTTCAAAGATTATTTCAATATTTTATAACATATAGTTGTCCTCTTTGGACCCACTCCTCACCTTAAATTATGATTGGTTCTTATATAGGAAACCCTGAGATCTATCCATTTCCCCTATAGGCCTATAGCTCATAAAAATAATCATGGTAATGTTTTACTTTATTGGTCTACAACACTAACTATTCACTCTAAATAATCTATATGATTTAGGTCCAATTGTGGATTCATTTTATGAGCTTCAACTCCACCTTTATTTGAAACCCATGAAAAAAGTTTCAGTGTCATAATACTAGAAACAATATTGAGTAGATTTTCAAATAACATGTTAAAATTTCTCAAAATAGAAAACCATGTGAATATCATTGATACTAAGATCATGAAATTATCATGTGATAAATTCATCCCAATATTCCATTATAACAAGATTCTTTTAAGGGAAATCGTTGGATAAAAACTAACTATATCCTACCACTCATGTCCAATAAATATTATCTATCCTTTAGAAATTCCCAATATTAAAAATAACCATTCAATTATTTTATTTTTTCAATTAACCATTGTAACACCCAACCCCAGTAACCCAGAGTCAGTGATTTATTACATAGCATTGGCATGATACAAGGAATCATGTCCTGAATGACCGATCAATTTTGTATTATTTGAAAGATGATACATACATAAGTTCCACATTACAACTTGAAATGAAATACAACACTAATGTATTCCATCAGAATCATCCAATCCTCATATATTATACCTGAAAGTAACTCATAATTATGTTCATCATATCCTTGGAAAATGAAACATAAGAAAGATGTGAGATCAAATTCTCAGTAAGGGTATGAAAAATAGGAGAAGATAATATAAACATTATGCATGGTGAATAATTAAAAACACATGCCTTTTCAAATGATAAACATGAACACTTTATTTCAGGAATATTATTTGAGTAAATAATTCCATTATAAAACATAGAACTGGGTATTTTACTAGTCAAATAACAACATGTACCATCATTATTATTTTCATAATAAGGGAATGTATAATGATAGACTTTTTGAAACATCTTGTGAAGGCCTCATTCAGGACATTTAAAAATTGATTTAGGCCTCGGTCCAAACTATATATCAAAATGGGAAATTCGTTGTCCAATTCAACATCTAATTGTCTCATGGGACCAACCGATGCACTGAGGAGCTATAGTGGGCTCCACCCATCACATACTATGTCCAATACATTCCTCATATTAAAAGGTTAAAACATAACATAAACATTAATATTAAAACTAGCATAAAAAATGTCAATACTATAACCATAGACCATGAATGGTATAAAAATAACACATCCACATTCAAACATATCACAAAACCTTCAAAAAAATGGAAGATTTGTATCATAATAAATCAACTTCAAACAAGTTTACAATCTATCAAAGGATTTTGGGATAGATGAAATAAAAATTATTAGAAAGAAATACCACATTCAATTTTGAAACCATTAAAGAATCACATAATTATAAAAGAAAACATTTATTTTGAAAATATTCTTATAATATTGTAAGGGATGTTTTGATGATGTTATAACGGTAGAAAATAGCCACACCCACTTTACACGTTAAAATAAAGATTCTTATCTTAATTTTGTCGAATGGGTCATAAAGTACATTGTTTGGAAAATGATGAAAATATTCCATTCAAATCATATAAGACGAATAAGGGAATAAATTACTTTAACCCCTAGTCTAGCGAATAGTAATTGTTTTTGAAATAAATATTTATGAAAACATGGATGTGGATGATAAAGAGGTTCCAGTAGATACTTGCGTAAAAAACCTCGGATAATAATGTTACTGTGAAATTAACCCTTACCTTGTACTTTTCCTTGGTCGAGGGTACATTATCCTCCAATATAATAGTTAAATAATTGTTATTAAATTATAAATGATCTATATACAAAAATATGATATCATATATGATCCTCTAATATTGCTTCGTCAATAATATTTCAGTAGTATCATCATTTTAGGAGTTAACTAATTTTTTTATTTTATATACTTGGATACATATGCCATGTTTGATATGGATAGGATGTATTTGATTCTTATATATAATGATATTATGTTCATAAAAAATATTTTTTTTCATCAAATGAAAATTATTCTTGAATGGTTACAATGGGGAAAGAATCTTATCACGTTCGTGGAGAAGGTAATCTATACGTATGCATGAGGGTCAATATTATTATATTGATAGATAAATAATATGTAATTAGATGTTAAATCATATATATAGGATCATTAACATGTTATATTTGTAATTTTCATTAGTTATAATAATTAATATTCTCGTACAAATAAAGAAGTGTTTGAATAACAAACTACACCACGACGTGGAGATGATAAACAGTACGTACACACGTTTGGTGACTTTGTCATTTATAGGACTGATAGTATAACAAACAAGGTTGTACCATTTTAATAATAACATCAAATTATATAAAAGGTAATTGATTTATTTTTTTGGTATAGAAATAGAAAATAAAGAGGATGTGGAAGAATAAAATAACTTGAAATATGTGATGAAAGAGTTACCTCTTCTTCATGTTCTTCCTTTAGATTTGATCAAAAGGGATCCTTAGGATAGAATTATGACCAATTTAAGGACTCTAGAATGAAGGGAGGAAAGTTGGGAGTATATTTGGGAAGATGTTGTCCTAGCCAAATGGATTTGTATGTGTTATTTTTAGAGAAGGGGATGTGCCCTTTTATTAGATAGGTGAGTGTCACTTTAGGAAAAGTGTGGAATATTATTTCATAATAAAATAATTTTCGGTATATAATGGCTCAAAATTGATTAATTAAGAATATTAGGTGGGTATGGAACGAATTAATCTGGACCAACATGTTTTAGAAAGGTTTAGGTCACCTTATTTACTTAATCTTTTAGATTTAACTCTTAGTTAAATAGTTAGACATTTAACATATATCATTATTATTTTTTATATTATATGGTTAATATACTAAATATAAACTTCCAAGAGAACCCCAAGTTGTTGGTTATTAATATATATAACCTCATCTAAGTCATTTGTCAGATCCATTGATTTTTATGAATATTATATCAATTAATAATATAGTATTTGTTTTAAAAACTCAATTATGTCAATATAGACACTATTTAGTATTTTATTTTATAGAAATCCATTAAAACATTTTTACTTAGAATAAAATATGTTAAACCTACAAGGATATGTCATATTAACCTTGAAGATAAGTGGAATTCATCAAAAGTCTCAATTTACATTTATTTGGATATTTATACTATCAAATATTTTAATATTTCTTTAATAAGGTAATCACTTCATCATCATTGTTTCATAAATAAATTAAATTATTTAATGTCTAAAAATTATAAATAAAATACTAATATGAAGGACATATTTTTAGATTTATAATTAATATTTATAGGCTAATTTATATTTTGTGTACCCCTAGATTAAAAATGGTTTAGTTATTAAACATTGAATTTAACTCTTTTAACTCTTCTTTAAATAAAATAATAATTAATGTCTTAATATAATCCATGTGGACCAACGGGGGACATATTTAACTTCTAAGGATGTTTTTGGTCAAATTATACTTGACTAATATAATTAGGAATTGTGTTATGGGAATTTTGAAATCATTGTTACCCTTAATTTCCCAATTAACTTTTAACCATGGTAAATAAAAGTCAAAAGTTACTATTGACCAAAACATATTTTAATCTTATTGATCCACATTTTACTGACTGGTATTTACCATGTGTCTCGGATTTTTTAAATTCAACTAACAGAAGTAGTAAATTTACGTTTTATGAAAATTTGCAAATTCTTCTAGGAGGTGGTTAAAGATGGTAAAAATTTCAATAAAAATTATCAATATGTAAACATATTATAAAATGACTCAAACGAATTACATTTCACTTATATAAGTATTATGAATCTATTTTGACCTAAAATAAATGTATATCATATACACAAAATTTTAAATAAAATGTCGGTTTTAACCAATAACGCAGTGTTTTTCACTATTCATAAAAAATTGAACTTTTTCATAAAAATACCAAAAAACCACCATAAGAAAATTTCAATATTCTGAATTCAAAAATGAAGTCAATTTTGAATAATAAAATTTCAAAAAGCGTGTATTACTATTCATAATGACTAGTTTTATTTCTCATGGTGTGTTAGAATCTCAAAGATGATTACAATGATAGATAATGCGTTATTCAAAGGGAAACGTACTTTGGAAGCTTTGGCTGTCACATTCATCCCTCCATCAAATAACTATTTCCTCAAAATTTCTAGAATACTATCGAAAAAAAAGATTTGGTTGGTTCTTTATCATAGGTTCATCTAGTTCCCGTGTTTCCTCTTCTATTTTATGGTTTCTACATAGAAGTTTTACCAGATGAGTCATCTGGTTTCACAGCCCTTGTTCCTTGGTATCAAGAACTTTGACAGGGTCTTCACAATAACATAGATCTGGTTCCAGTTCAATTTCCTCATAGGTTAGTACATGCATTGGTTCATTCATGTATTTTCTCAACAGTGATACATGGAACGCATCATGAACTTTGGAGAGACTTGGAGACATTGCCAAATGATAAGCTACAACTCCAATTCGTTCTAGAATTTCGAATGGTCTGATTTACCTGGGACTCAATTTACCCTTATTACCAAAACATATAAAACCTTTCAATGGAGATACCTTCAAGAAAATATGGTCTCATACATGAAATTTCAAATCCATCCGTCGGATATCGGCATAGCTCTTTTCCCTGCATTGCACTAATTTGACATCGGTTTGGATAATCGTCAATTATTCCATTGTCTCCTCAACATGTTATAGGCCTAAAGTTTTCTTTCACCAACATCATCCCATCAAGATGGTGAGCGACATCTTTTTCCATATAACTCATCATATGGTCCCATCTTAATAAATAAATTAAAGCTATTATAAATAGAAAAATTCTAACTGTGGTAAATATTGATCCCACATACCGTGAATGTCAAGTGAGAAAGATCTCAAGATTTCTTTTAAGGTTTTAATTGTTTGTTCTGATTGTACAACAGTTTGAGTGTGGTAGGAATTGCTCAAACTAATTTAAGTATCTAGGTATTTCTGAAGACTTTTCTAGAATCTTGAGTGAAAAAGACGATCACGATTAAAAAAATAGATTGGGGTAATCCATGACATCTTACAACATCATTAATATACAGTCTTCCTAAATGTTCAAATGTTAAATCTTCTCTTATAGAAATAAAATGTACTGACACTGTAAGACAACCAACAATGACCCATATTGCGTCATTCCTTATATGAGTCTTTGGTACCCCCAACACAATGTCAATCGTAATATCATTTCATTTCCACTCAGGTATGGGAAGAGGTTTAATGACTCTTCCATGTTGTATCCTTCCAGCTTTCACCTGTTGAAAAACAATACATCTTGACCCAAAATCAGCAATCTCCCTCTTCATGTTGTCCCATAATAAATGTTCCTTAAAATCTCTATACGTCTTTCTTCTCCCTTTGTGTATAGATAAATTGGAGAAATGAGGGTCATTGAACAATTCCCTTGGTAGATAAGGTATATCGGGTGTAATGCCCCGACCCCAGTTACCTAGAGTCGGTGCATTATTACCTAACATTGGCATGATCACAAGAAAGATCGAATCTCTAAAGACCGATTATTTTATTATCTTTAGAAATACTAGATATATTCATAAAGTTTTACATTACATCATAAAAATGAAAACTACAACAACATAGTCTCCATAGTCTACACTCTTACCCATCATACTATCCCTACAACTCATTCATAATTTACTTCTTCACATCCTGGGAAAAATAAAACATAGAAAAGGGGTGAGCTCAAATGCCCAGTAAAGATAGCAATATAGAGGAAACTTTCATAAATAAAAATAAACATTTAATGCAATGTATAACTAAAACAAAAGCCTTTTAAACATGAACTTTAACAGAGTATGGAAAAAATGAAATAATTCCATTTACTTATTCACATGGTTATTCCACTAATCAAATAATCACATGCAATATCAATAACCACTTTCATAATGGTGGAATGCATAATGTCAGACTATCATAAACACATAGCTCAGGCCTTGTGCCAAGTCTACCAATAAGATTTTTTCAAGGCCCTATTCCAAGACACTAGTTTGTCTCATGAGACCTACCGATGCATCGAGGAGCTATAGCGGGCTCCACCCATCACATATTAAGTCCAATGCATTCCCATATGAAAAGGTTTAAACATAACATAAACATTCGTAAAAAAACTAGAATACGAAATGTAAATACTTCATCCATAAACCATGAATGGCATAAAAATAATACATCTACAGTAAATCAAAGGGCCGAGATATCAACTTCCATAAATAGAAGGGAAAAATCCTTCGTTGACTTATCCATTAACAACATGTCATTCGTGACGCACCCAACATACCCTACTTCCTGCCAACTGTCTGCGTGACGGTTTTCGTCAGTAAATCTAAATGTGCGAGTCATGACATGAGTTAATGATAATCTTCCAGTCTAAGGACCATCACACACACTCGTAGATAGCAATATACGATGACACCAAGACATGCAGAATTACTACTGGAGGGTCTGTTCTCATAATCTCCCATCTTGGAGATTACCAAGTGCGAACACCATGAGAGAGAGTCTCGTCTTCTTAATAGTACTCGCACATGACGGTCTGTATACTATGTGTCCTATCATAGTATGTCATCCAACCGTAGAACATTATTTAAGAATATTGTTATATAATTTCAAGGTTCTCATCATAGAGGGGATCTGCTATGACCTTATTAATGCAACAAATATTTCAGGACATTATTATATTATAGTCATGCAGAACAATGAACAATAAATAATAAGTGAACATTCATGTAATCAAAGTACAAAACAGTTGGTTCTCAGGACACCAACCCTTACATATATGATAGTGGATCACACCAACCCACTCAACTAAGTGAGTCATGAAATAATTTTTTCAATGTTTACCAGAGCTAGTTTGATGTTTAAAAAGGATAGATCAAGCCTATCATAAATATTCTATAGAGTAAATATCACCTCAATTGTGTACAATTTTAATGAATAAATAATAAAATATTGTAGTAAAATATATTCTAGATGATTATTTATATATGTCAACATATATATTAAAATTGATCACATACATGGAGAAGATGATTTTTCATCTACATACACAATATTCTCCAAACAAATATAGTAAGAATAATGGATGGAACAAAAAACTAATTATAAAACACACTAATTGGTAGTTGGATAAACTCTAATTCATAAACATGTCTTTAAAATATATTTCTAATGTGATATTTAGTTATAATATCATCAACTTGTTCTATAAAAAATTGAATTCCAACCTTGGGATACCGTCTTCAACAATTTACTTTTCGAATATTATGTTTCTTCTCTACGTGTTTCGACAAAATATATTTATCTAAATTTTTAAATGTATTATTTAACTTTTATTTTCAAAAACCATAATTGTTGGTTAAATATTTTCTATATTAAGGATAATTATCCATATTTCATTTATGCCTTCTATGTAGCTTCTTGTGATGCAGTCATATATTCATCCTCTAACCAGTTGTGTGTAACATAGGTTTTCTTATTTGAATGTTATAAAACACAACATAATCTTATAAAAAATAATATTTATGATATTTATTTCCTATCAGTAATAGCACATTCACAATAATACTATACAAAGGCGTTTAGATAAATGTTACATATGTTTTTATAAAAAAAATCCATAGTTGAAATAATTTCAAATATATATCATGATCCTCTTTGAATCAAAAAAAATATTACAATTAGATTAAATTAATACATAAAACTAAGAGTAAAAATATAAAAAATGTAATGGACTGATGTTATCTACTTTATATTAATTATACAGAAAAATATACATTGATTCACATTAATAGTTTCCCTTCATTTTCTTTTCTCAGCTTTTTCCCCACCATAATTGGTGTTAAATTTCCTATAGCATCTTATATGTAAAAATTAATTAAGAGATTAAATTTTTTTTACAAGAATAATTAATAACACCAAGAAAAAAAAATACCTTTAATCAATTTCATTCTAATCTATTATTTATTGTACGATGATCACTACATAAAAATATTTTATTCATTACTCTCAAGTATCATATTGTCACAAACGATTCCCTGAGGCCTGTGTCAGGACTACCAAAGCATGCCTTCCATAGTCCAGAGGCTGGGGACTAGCACCAGAATGAAATATCTCAAACTGGGAAGGCATTTTCATTAATGATATACAAATAGCAATTTGGAAAACAACACAATGATAATAAAAAATGAATGAAAATGAATAAAACCACCTCAAAATACAACCATAGAGTCTAGATTTTGTAAATCAAAAGTAAAGGGTCCAGAATACAAGACCAACTAAAAGAAATGTACATCAGAAGATGTAAATGCTTTGGAGGTCATCCGCCTAGGATCCTACATGAAGGGTAGGTACAACTCTCCAACAGATGTGACTACAACACAAAACGAAAATCGATCAACCTCCGATTAAGGTATAGTCATGGCTCCCCAATGTCCTTGTTAAAGCTCTATATCATCTGTAGAAGACTCAATAGGTGATGGAGAAGATCGTTCATGGGTGAGTATAACAATACCCATTAAGGACCGTGAGACCCCTGAAGGTCTCTCAGTAATCCACGAAGGAAAATCCAAAATTGAAAATAACCCATATATATAACCACCAAAAAATGCCTCAAACACATAGAAAAAATACTCATATCACACCTGGTATAACTAATGTACATAAATAATGATGATTACGCAAAATGATAGATCATATTATTCTATCAAGAGGCTCTACTGCGGACCCACACATGGTCGTTAGGTACTGGCCCATAGAGGGTCTCTAGGTGCTGACCTAGAGAGGGTCGCTAGGTGCTGAACCACATAGCTTCTCTATGTGCGGACCCATAGAGGATCACTTGTTAATGACCTATCTGGGATCTCAAGGTGTTGAAACACTAAGGATTGCTATGTGATGACCAACACATGATCTCTATTCTTTCTTCACGTCGCAACCAAAAAATAGATTCCTGCACATTACACACTTGATTTCTGGAGGATCGTATCCTCAAGACCCCAACTATACATTAACCTCTGAAATATCCCACATATTGTAACCCAAAATACCATATCATTGCTAGGGTCCCTACTCAATAGATGACCCGTCGTTCAGACACCCAATATGTAAGTTATAGGATTTTTAGTAAAAAGGGCCCCCTTGGATTTGAGTCTGATCCAACATGGTCATACTCCAAGTGTTCCAAATTTCATGTGAAGTTTCTTTGAAGTACCACTCCGTCACAAGGGTCCCAATTCCACTAACTACATGTCAATCGAATTCCTGATATGATAGATACATGAATTTTAGTAAACAGATACTGGATGCGTTTGGGCACAGTCTGACCTGTCCAATCCAGCCCGGGGGTCCCACATACCACAGTTAATCGTGACTGACTTGACCAGACCTTGTTCGGGTCTGGGTCGTTCTGATCCGGCCTGGCCAGTGGGTCCGGCCTTGTGGGCCTTCATGGACCCAACCCGATTTGGAAAATGGTCCAGTCCGCCGGGTCGCCTGAGCCGGCCCGGAGGGCACGAGTCCGACCCATAGGGCACGGGTCCGGCCCTATAGAGGTGGAACTCGCCCACCGGATATGGTACCGGCCCACTGGGCCATGATTTCGGCACACTGGTGTGTGTCCGTCCAACTGGCCGGTTCGAGGCCCACTCGGTCAGCCTCACTGGGACACGACCGGATGTCAGGTCTAATCTAGATCCATTTCCCCGCGAGTCTCAGCAGAGCATCCTAATCTACCAAAATATGGTGACAGTAGGCCAACATGTGGGATATGACAAAGTGTCGTGTTCACGCCCCTCCGACGTAGTTGAGCGACCTCATCCGTAGCCCCCAGTAGCCGGCCCAACCACCGGATCCTCCCACTGCGCCACGGCCCGAGCTGGCTGCGGCCCTTCCTCCAGCGCGCTGTCGAGGTAAACCATCATGGTGCACCGCTAGCTGCCTATATCTGCCACTAGTGTCCACCACCAGTTCCTTTTACGGGCCACCATAATTTATCATGTGGTAATTTTTCTGATCTATATTTGGCTTCGGGCCTCTTAGGCCACCGTCATCCCCGCCTTGGCACTGGATTCCTTTTTCCAACACTTTGATGATACAATAACATTGAATGCACACCGCAGATGTGCTCGATCCTTGTTCATGTCAGCCTGCACACTCCGACATTAGAGTATATAATAATTGGAGGTCCATGAAATCAAACGTAAATTAACAAATGATAATTTCAAATCCCAGACAATGAGATCCCTAAAAGAAAATTAACATCCCACATAAATGCATTATTTTCAGATCAACCAGTTCGTGGGACGATCTGCATTCTTCGTTTATAGAATTATAGGTGGGAATAACTTGCCCAAATTATAAACATACCTCTTGGACATTGGATTCAGAATCATTTGTCCTCGATGTTTCAAGAAGTCGACATTGCTTCCAGCTCTATTTCTTAAGGCACGTTGAAGATAATGAAGTCTCACCATCATAGGTTGCTTCGTTCAACTTTCTTCATTGGGGAGGGAGTATACTGGTGGTTGGTCAAATATTTCCACCCATTTTTTCATTTTCCATACTCCAACAATTTTGATTATATAAATAAATAAAAAGAAAAAAGACAATGTGACAATTAATGATGATCTTTAAATGAGCCACACTTAATAATCCATTAAGATATCCACATCGTGGTTTTAAATGAGCCATTACTGATCCTCTATTAATGTGTCATTTCACCACTTCATCATTGCACCATAGCGTTACCATCCACCACTCAATGGTGAGAAAATATATAAAATAATTCCTTTAAATTATTTTATTAATTTTCTCAGAATGTCTGAAAAATAACATTACTACTCATCCAATTTTGGTTGGCGTTAAGTAATTTCGTGAGGAATAAAATCATTCAATCTCCCACGGGGCCCTCAATGTTTTCATCTAAGCAGTAGTTCAAAATATAGAAAAACCCTCCCACACATTTACTAAAAGTACCATATACAATTTCTAAAAAATTAACAATCACCCATGACACATGTCGGTCAAGGTTAGGCTCCGCCTAAGGTGTCAACGCCCTCAAGAGCTCAATGGTACTCTCAGAATTTATATCTATGTTGTTTTTTAGGAGTTATAAGGGTTTTAAAATAAAATAACTTTTAGTTAATTATTTTACTTAGAGACAAAAATTAACTTCCACCATAGGCGTGTGCCGGCCAATGTTAGGATCTGCCTAATGAAAGCATAACCTCACGAGATCAGTTGTGTTTTCCAATTTTTAATCTGAGTCACCATTCATGAGTTATAAGAATTTAAAAAATTAATTAATTTTATATAATTATTTTATTTACGGTTATTCCATTTTTGGGTTTCACACTAGGGGGTGCACTGACTAAACATAAGTTGCACCTAGGGTAAACCCACCTTCCCAAATGCAATGGTGGCCTTAGATATCTAATCTGGGAACCCGTTTAAGAGTTATAACACTTTTTTATGGAAATCTAATCACACTCACTATTTATATATTAACATCTTTTAATGGATCATTTCAGGAACTCCGGTCCTCAGAATCAAGTGTCGTCAAAGCGTTCGGTCTCAAAAAAATTCCATGTAATAAAAAAATACACTGAAATTATGAGGCATTACATTCTCCCCATATTATGAATTTACATCCCGGAAATCAAAACAAAACTAATCAATCATACAGTGGTATAGAGCATGAATCTAGGTCTCCCTCTCCCATGTTCTCTCCTATTGATTATCGTGCTTCCACTAAACTAATATGAAATGAAAATTCTATAATATATGACAGAAGGAAGAGGAAATTATTATTGAATATGAGATAAATATTACATGATTAAAATGAAATTCTATAGACTATGTATGTAATATAAAATATATGATTGAATATTTCTTTTGAAGGGATTTATCAAATCATTTAAAGGGATGTAGTCTCCCAATTTTTTTATCGTATGATGATATAGCATCTTGTGTCATATGTAAAGAGAAATATTCTATAATTATTATAATATCAAATGAAATCAAGAGAATATGAGGATTACTGAGAACAAAGAAAAAATAAACTAGCTAGGGGAATGTAAGGGAATGATGGAACTTTCCATATGTTACCACTGTAGAATGATGTAGCATTGTAATGTTTTGATGGGAAGCAGAGTTTTCTTCTTTCTTAGAGAGAAATAACATAATTAAAAGGTATAAAATGAAAGGAATAAAACCTCCAATGCAACTAATTGGACTCGAATCAGACGCCAGATCTATTAAATTTGGGCATTGATGTAAACTGGGGATGGTTGAGTATGGGCCCAGTCCGCCCGACTAACCCGGTCTGGGGGTCCCACATTCCCCAATTTAACATGACTGAATCAACCTGTCCATGTTTGTGTATGGTTCAGTCTGGTCCGGCCTGGCCAATGGGCCTTGTTGGACCCATCCCGATTTGGCTGAGGGTCCAATCAGCTGGTCACCCGACCCGGCCTAGAGGGTGCGGGTCTTGCCTAATAGTGGCTGGACCAGCCCGATGGGCCACGGGTCCAGCCCACTAGTGTGGGACTATCCCACTAGATGGTTCTCACCCCACTAGGTCTTCCTCATTCATATGCGGCCGGATGTCGTGTCGGGTATGCCTCCTTCACCCGAATAGTCGCAGCGTGACATCCTCCTCCATCGCAATTGACTGACTGCAGCCAACCTTGTGGGATGTGTCACGGTGCCTCATTTGCAACCCTCCAATGTGGTAATGTGACCGCATCCGTAGGAACCTAGAATCGACCCATCTAGTGGATCCTCCTGTCGCACCGCCGCCCCAGACGGCTACGACCCTTCCTCCAGCGGGTCGTTTGGGCGCACCATTTTGGCGCGCTGCCACACGCTAGTGTCCGTCACCATAGGCCACCATCAGTACCCTATACGGGCCACCATAAGTTCTCATGTTGTCCATTTTATGATCTGTCTATGTCTTTGGGCCTCCTAGGGTCACCTCCATCCATTATTTGGCCTCAGATTCCTATTTCTACCACTTTGAGGATACATGCACATTGAATGCGCATGGAAGAGGTGCTCGGGACTTTTTCATGTCATCATGCGCCCTCCATGTTAGGTGTTTAGAATCATGGGAGGTCCAGGAATTAAAATTTAAATCAGAAATGATAATTTTAAATCCCAGAGAATGAGGGACCAAAAATAAAGTTACCCTCCTACATAAACGATAGATTTGAAGATCTACATGTCTGTGGGTTGATCCACATTCATTGTTTTTATAATAAGAATGTGGAAGAACATGCACAAATTAAACCCCTAACTCTTTGATGTTTGATTCCAAACCATTTTTCCTTGAGGTTTCAAGTAGTCGACATGACTTCTAGCTCTATTCTACGAGGCATGTTGAAGACCATAAAGTCTCAAAACCGTCTGTCGCTTCATTCTTCATTATTCATAAGGGAGGAATTCCAGTGTTGGTAGTTCAATTAATTACCCACATTTTTTTATTTTCCAAACTCCATCATGTTGGATTATGAATAGAAACAAAACGAATAGCAACATATAACCCACTATTGATGCTCATTAAATGAGCCACATTTAATGATCCATTAAGATAACCACTTTGCAGTTTAAACGATCCCTTATTGACCATATATTAATGTGTCTCCTCACTAACTCGTCGTTAAACTACAGTTTCACCAATGGCCACACAATGGTGAGAAAATTATAAAATAATTCCTTTAAATTAGTATTTTTAAATTTTCTCAAAAGATCTTGAAAATAACTTTTTTGGTCATCCCTTTGTGGATGTGGTTATTTCATTTCTAGGATAATCCCTGCATTTCGACTTCAATAGTTCCCTCATATTTTTGATCGATGAAATAGATTAATAGTTTGAAAAAATCACTCAAGCATTTACTAAATGTAACTTAAAAATGCTCAAAAAATTTAACATTCACCCTCGACCGGCACCATTTGATGTTAGGCTCCGTGTAATGCCCCAGCCTTAAACCTTAATTAATCTTGAGTTATTACAAGATTACACATTGAGGATCTTTTCAGGTATGGAGTATTAGAAAATTAGATCATAAAACGTGGATTACATTCCACATTTAAACAAAGTGGTTACATAAAAGATAGTATTAATTTTTCCCATCAACGGAAACATATTTAAAATAAAACATGGATTCTTTCATGACACTTCCTTGACACTATCATCATATCATGTACCCTTCCCTTGACCTGTGAAAAACATTTCAAAAACATGGGATGAGCAGAAAAAGCTCAGTAAGGGATTTAAAAATATGGAAAGGAAACATGAGTACATGTATACATATGAATGAAATCATACTTTACCCATAAAACATAAGCACTTTTACATACCTCATAAAATCATGAATAAATCATGGAAATCATAAGACATAAAGGTAACTTAAGGCATTCATAACATTCCTACATAGGGAGTAGCCCTCTTGGTTACGTTTGGATTACCCATCACAGTATATTCCCTAAATCTCTTCTGAGAAACCTTAACGTTTAACCCCTTCATGTTACCCAATGCATTGGAGAGCTATATCGGGCTCATCTTCCCTTAGTTTATCATGAAACCACCCGTCTTCATAATAATTCCCAAGAACCATAACATAATCGTATCACATAAAACATACATAAAGGAAACATAACATTTCCATATTTCAATCTCAAGATATCAATAAAACACATTGATATAATAAAAACATTATGAAAACCATTTTCAATACCAAAATAAAAGAAAATTAAAACAGGGTATTTATTTTTTTCTTTTAAAAAAATGTTATGGCTTGTAGATGAAGCTGAAACTCAAATAATGGTCACAGCGGTGGAGAAGTCATTGTCGCCGCATACGTATGACAAAAACATTCCCTTTTGTCGTTTAGTATATGCTTTGTATAAAAAATATTCCTTTTGAATAAACGTAAAAGTCAAAGGGGTTTATACACGGTATAAAATAAAGTTGTGTATAAAACATAATATTCCTCAATTAAAGGAGATTGAGACGAAGTCCCATATAAAGATGACATCATTTGATTAAGGATAAATCAGTTACATAATTATGTGTGACAAACGAATACATGAAATATAAGTGGGTATTAAGTGTACAACAATCAGAGGACATTCACACATAATCCTAGAACGAGATATTCATGGTGTAAAAGCTTATCCCAAAGAATCAAAATTGGGTTAAGAAGTTCCCTTGTAAAAATTTTATAGCCTAACGACGTCACTAAAAAATTCAGAAAATGAGTTTATGAGAGATTAAAAGGGTATCTCATCACTTGGAAATAAAATTTAAATCACTAAGGATATAGAAGAACATATCCCAACATAATGTTATGTGAATTAAAATACATAACAAAATAAGTCTTTTAAAAAGAGAGGGTGAAAGGTTCCCTTACCGACATGGGTATCTTCCGAAACATACATCCCGTGAAAGAAGGACAATACAACATTGATGTTAATACTCATAAATGAATTTATATTACTCAATGAGTAAATTAATGGGCAGTACATTCACCAGTCAAAGGAAATTGTGGAAAATGTAGCATAAATCTCACGGGAATTAATGTGAGATGAAAAATCCCTTATGAAAACTCGGCAGCCTAACGGCGCCACTTAAAACTTCCAAAAATGGATTGATGAGTTAAAATAGAGTCTCTCATAATATTACAATAGAATGTATATAAATAGGAATATAAATTAACATACTCCATCATAACAAAGAGGAGCTTAAAAGAAGTGACATAAGGGAGAGTACTTAAAAAGAAAGAGAGAAGATAGATCTCTTACGAAAATTCGGCAGCCTAACGGTGCCACTCAAAACTTCCAAAATGGATTGATGAGAGAGAATAGGGTCTCTCATCATATGAACATAAAAATTACAGTAAGATTAATATAAAGAAACATCCCAATCACAAGAAATATGTGCTTAAAAGGAATGACATAAAAGAGTTTACTTAAAAAGAATGAGAGGAGTATGATCCCTTACCTCGGGTCCGACTTGACTAGATCGTTCTTTAACGTCCTGAATAATAAACTTGAGTTAACCTATACTTTCTCAAGAACCTTTTTCAAGTACATTATTACTTTTATATCACTTATTACCATGTCATGAACACTATGTTATTATTTAAGCTAATAACGGTCGCTTTAACGATCATGGGTACTTGAGTCAAAAATAAACTCTTTATAATTACAAGTAGTTCATGTGGTAAAATATACATTATATCCAGAATTTTATTCATGATATAGATATCATATATATCATATATATCCAGTATATACATGTATTTATAATATTACATAATCATTTAGAGGTACAAAATGAAATGCACCGTTCATGGAGACGGTAAGTCGAACATACGAATGAACGCTACTTTCATTTCTATGTCATATTAATGGAATTAAAACTAAATGATAGGTATGAATATTTTAATTCCAGAATTATATTCATAATTTATATGTAACATAAATCATATATAATAACTTTAAATACATCCTTTATACATCCCACATATGGCATTAACGAATAAAATCAATTTGAGGGGGCGGTAGTCCGCACTTCATAAAATGAAATTATCGTGTTTACCCACAATGGAAACCATAAAGGTATGACACAAAAGAAAAATAAAGAAGATTAATTAAAACATAAAAATATTATATATCATATATATATATATAGTGACATCTTAATGGCCACCTTTTAAGGTGATATATGAGTGTTGAACAATCATCATTTCGTGAGGCAGAAATTCGCCATCCACAGACACAATATGTTCTTTAACCATTTGATGTAGGTGTGTGTAATTGTAGATCGTATGCTTCTTATAACAAAATCCTAGTATATTTATGATACTGGAGTTGTTACAAAAGAAATTAATAAAAAGTGTTTAGGGGTTTGGAGATGCAAAATAAAACAAAAGAACACAAGTGAAGTCATTACCTTAAAATCGGGTAACTCTTTTTTATTTGAGCTCAAAGGCTTCCTTGGGAAAAATTTTGCCCAAAGTGAGGCTTCTAGTAGTAAGAGAGGTATGTGGAGAGGCAAAATGAGCAGGGGTTGGCCGAGCCAAAGGCTTTGGAAGTGCGGGTAAGGAGGTAGAGGTGGGGGCCTTTTATAAGAGGAGAGGAGGGGCACTCTTGGAATGTAAAGAATGTTACTTTATTTGAAAATGAGTTTCGGATTTAAAAGGTCCCAAATTGATATTATTAGAGGATAATGAGATGAGGGTTCTAAACCACCCATCCAATTGGTTTTGGACATGTGTAGGTCAATGATTTTACATTATATTTCCATTTTATTTAAATCATTAAATAATGAGGTCATCGCTGCATCATCATGATGTCATAAATAAATTAATTTATTTAATGTCTAAAAATTATAAAACAAATACTATGATGTAGGAAATCTTTTTAGGTTCCCAATGAATATTTATAGTCAAAAAAATGACTTGTATAACCCCATTTAAAGTTTTTTTAGTAAAACAACTCATGTTTGTATCATTTTAATTTTAACATTAAATAAAAAGGTATTTATGTCATTTTCCAACCAAAGTGGCTCCATGGGGTCCCCAAGTTGACCCATGGATTTTATTGGTCGGCCAGGACACATCCAATGAGGGTAGGACATGGTTCTAGGTCATTTCATATTATTAAAACATTATTTTTACCTTAAACTACAATAATTACCTCTAATCGCGATTAAAAACATAATAAGTTACTATTCATCAAAAAATTATTCTAATCTCATTGAACCATATTTTACATCTTATGGACAACCATGTATGTTGTATTTTTGAAATTTAAAATACAAAGGTGGGAAATTTTCATTTAAATGGAAAATCCGTTTTTATAAGTACCACTTAGTGGTTTCACTATTCATCAAAAATTGAAGTTTTTCAGAAAATTACCAAAAATTTAACCTAAGCTATATTTGATATTACAAATTCAAAAATGATTTATATTTTACAAAATTCAAAACATATAAGTTGCATTAATTAATTTAATAATTAAATCCCGATGTCAAAACAAATAGCGTGTTTTTATGAAACAAAAAGTATAAAAAGATTGACACTAGTTTATGTACGATTTCAAAGTGAAATTAATTCCAACGAACAATATTGGGTTAAATGGTAAAAATATAATCTAATTTCACTTTAAAACCAATTAAAAAGATAATCTAATCATATAAATAAATTATATTAAAAAGAGGTTTTGAATTAAAATACAACATTTTTCAATATTCATTAAAAATTTAACTTTTTCAGAAAAATACCAAAAATTTACACAAAGTAAATTTTAATGTCCCGATTCTAAAGAATAATTTTATTTTGTCAAATATAACACATAAAATTGTCAAAAAGTTTATTTATAAGAGGTTGACCATCAAAAGGCGGTTAATCCACCTTTTAAAAAATATTAGAATGTTTACGCTTAAAATTGGATTCATTCGCATTTTTAATCCTCTAACATTTATTGTAAAGAGTAAAAATATTTGAAAAACATATATAATCATTTTTTAGTTAGTTATGTTCATTCTATCTATTACAAAAGCTAGTCATTAACTACCATTTAAAATAATATAATTTTATTATTAGAGTGCAACGTAAGATTCCCAAGAAACTCATTGTTGCGTATTGGGTACGCCATCGTGCATAGAGTCCCATTTAAAGTAATATTAATATTTTATTCACAAATATGGATAAATATGAAAAGTTCATATTCTTTATTTACGTGGGGTGTTACATCCTTCCCCCCTTTTGGGAATTGCGTCCTCGCAATTTTAAAATTTGGCTTGGAAACTTCATTGAAAATCCCACATCGGAACAATAGTCAGTAAAACAACCACCTTAAAATAAAGAAATAGAATTACAAAGGTCACCCGAGTTAACCGATACTAGGATTCCATGCAAGAAAATATGGATATGGAGGAGAAAACAAAGAGTCATGTTCTGATGGAGAGTGATAGTAAACTTGTCAAGGAGAAAGTTAACAATAAGAAAATCACAAACTTGTGATGGGTTAAATGGTATTCGATTCCCCAGTAGGAAAAGTTAATAGACAACATTTTTGTTTTAAGTTACTCTTCATGGAGGAATTTATTTTTTATCTTAAGGAAACATACTTACTTGTCATGTTGACTGTCAACTTTTACTATATTCCTTATTCAAACTCATATTTTCTCCAAAAGATGAGTATTTAGGAAGACTTGTTCGCATTAAGAGTACTATAATCAACTTATAGAGAATAACCTAATACACAAAAGAGATCTATATACTTCCCATGTCTTTAGACTTTAACCAAACCCAAAACCAAAATTGTTAGTACAAGATCAGATAATCCAGAAAAGGAGAACCCTTTATAAAAAGAAAATTTATTCTTAATCTCCAATATTTGTCCAACAAAACCCAAAGTTCAACGAGGACCATTCGAGAAAACATTTTTACTTAAAATTCTTCAAAGTAAACCAAACTATGATTGAAACCCAAATATTTTAAGGATTTAGTCACATAGTCTTCCAAGGCACAAATTAACTTTTGTCTCCAAATAACATCAGTTGCTCTTAAATTCTCATATTGAAAAGTAATTAACCTAATAACATATCCTCGATGATAGGTTAATCATTTACATAGATAACCCAAAATAAACATAATATTGATTCCTAAAATCATCTAACTAAATAAAATTAGTCAAACTATCCAGGGAATTCACATAGTCCAGTGATAGGTGATAAATACAGTCACACTTTGGTTGTGGGTTCGATTCCCACAGCTTTGTCCGACACGACGGGTTGTCACACGGTCAGCGTGTTGTCCTTTTTCCAAAACTATATAATTTTTAAAACATTCCCCTAAACGAGATAAAATCTTTAAAAATAATCATAACATATTTTAACATCATTTTTATCTCATGCCTTTCATTTTCCATCATAACATATAATAACCCATAATTACCTCAAAAGAAAGGATCATATAAACTCTAATGGTTAACTTTATAATTATTACCTGAACTTCCACATCGATTGGTCATCTCGTACATGATGCATTACAGATCATACCAAGGTTCAAGTGGTTGATCATGACTCCTTGATAGTTGGTTTAGAACCACCACGATTTTCCTCATTGAATCCCCCATTTTATCTAGTATCTTAATCAGAGAACCACCACAGTTTCCTTCAAACCTGTTGTCTCTTTGGTGCCTGCTAGATCCATCCATTCACTAAAAACAGAAATGTCAGTTTGAGTATATCAACAAAACCATCATGTACTAATGAGGAAGGTAAACACTAATATATACTTACTCATTCACTTTATCTAAAACTATGACTCTTTCTGAAATCCTAACCATTATGGTAATGTGACTTATGCTTATAGAATTCCCTAACCTCTAAAGTTATCTAAACTGACCTCTGATACCAACTATAAGGCCCCATCCTTAAACCATACATAATCTTGAGTTATTACAAGATTAAACATTGAGGATCTTTTCAGTTTTAGAGTTTTGGATAATTAGATCAAAAAACTTTCATTACATTCCACATTTAAACAAAGTGGCTACATAAAAGATAGTATTAATTTTTTCCATCTACAGAATCATGTTTAAAATTAAACATGGATTATTTCTTGACACTTACTTGACACTATCATCATATCATATACCCTTCCCTTGACCTATGAAAAACATTTCAAAAACATGGGATGATCATAAAAAGCTTAGTAAGGGATATAAAAATATGGAAAGGAAACATGAGTACATGTATACATAAGAATGAAATAATACTTTACCCATAAAACATAAGCACATTAACATACCTCATAAAATCATTAATAAATCATAGAAATCATAAGACATAAAGGTAACTTGAGGCATTTATGAAATTTTTAAGTAGGGAGTAACCCTCTTGGTTAGGTTTGGAATACCCATCACAGTATATTCCCTAAATCTCTTCAGAGAAACCTTAACGTTTAACCCCTTCGCGTTACCCAATCCATTGGAGAGCTATATCAGGCTCACCCGACCTTAGTTTATCACGGAACCACGCATCTTCATAATAATTCCCACGAACCATAACATAATCATATCACATAAAACATACATAAAGGAAACATAACAGTTCCACATTTCAATCTCAAGATATCAATAAAAAACATTGATATAATAAAAACATTATGAAAACCATTTTCAATACCAAAATAAAAGAAAAGTAAAATTGGGTATTTATTTATTTTTTTTTAAAATGTTATTTCTTGTAGAGGAAGCCGAAACTCAAATAATGGTCATGGCGGCAGAGAAGTCATTGTCGCCACATACGTATGACAAAAACATTCCCTTTTTTCGTTTAGTAAACACTTCGTATAAAAAATATTCCTTTTGAATAAATGTAAAAGTCAAAGGGTTTTATACACCATATAAAATAAAGTTGTGTATAAAACAAAATATGCCTCAATGAAAGGAGATTGAGACGAAGTCCCATACAAAGACCGTATCCTTGGATTAAGGATAAATCAGTTACATAATTATGTGTGACAAATGAATACACGAAATATAAGTGGGTATTAAGTGTAAAAAAATCAGATTATATTCACACATAATCCTAGAACGACATATTCAAGGTGTACAAGCTTATCCCAAAGAATCAAAATTGGGTTAAGAAGATCCCTTGTAAAAATTTGACAGCCTAACGACGTCACTACAAAATTCAGAAAATGAGTTGTTGAGAGATAAAAAGGGTATATCATCACGTGGACATAAAATTTAAATCACTAAGGATATATAAGAAGATATCCCAACATATTGTTATGTGAATTAAAAGACAAAACAAAAGAAGTCTTTTAAAAAGAGGAGGGTGAAAGGTTCCCTTACCGACATGGGTATCTTTCGGAACATACACCCCGTCAAAGAAGGGCAATTCAACATTGACGTAAATACTCATAAATGAAAGTATATTACCCTATGATTAAAATAATGGGCAGTACATAAACCACTCAAAGGGAATTGTTGCAAATTTAGCATAAATCTCACGAGAATAAAAGTGAGATGAAAAATCCCTTATGAAAACTCGGCAGCCTAACAGCGCCACTTAAAACATCCAAAAATGGATTGATGAGATCAATTAGGGTCTATAATCATATTACAATAAAATGTACAGAAAGAGGAATATAAAAGAACATCCCCAATCATAACAAATAGGAGCTTAAAAGAAGAGACATAAAGAAGAGTACTTAAAAAGAAAGAGAGAATTTAGATCTCTTACGAAAATTTGGCAGCCTAACGGTGCCACTCAAAACTTCCAAAATGGATTGATGAAAGAGAATAGGGTCTCTCATCATATGAAAATAAAAATTAATGTTAGAGTAATATAAAAGAACATCTCAATCACAAGAAAGATGTGCTTAAAAGGAATGACATAAAAGAGTGTACTTAAAAAGAAATAGAAGAGTAGGATCCCTTACCTTGGGCCCGACATGACTCGATCGTTCTTTAACGTCCTGAATAATAAACGTGAGTTAACTTCTACTTCCTTAAGAACATTTTTCAAGTTTATTATTCCTTTTATATCACTTATTACTATTTCATGAACACTATGTTATTGTTTAAGATAATAACAGTCGTTTTAACGATCATGGGTACTTGAGTCAAAAATAAACTTTTTATAATTACAAGTAGTTCATGTGGTAAAATATACATTATATCCAGAATTGTAATCATTATTTAGATATCATATATATAATATATATCCAGAATATACATGTATTTAAAATATTATGTAACCATTTAGAGGTAATAAATGAAATGCACCGTTCATGGAGTCGGTAAGCCGTACGTATGCATGAACGCTACATTCATTTCTCTGTCATATTAATGGAATTAAAACTAAATGAGAGGTATTTATATTTTAATTCCTGAATTATATTCATCATTTATATGTAACATAAATCATATATAATAACTTTTTATACATCCTTTATACATACCACATATGGCATTAACGAATCAAATCACTTTGAGGGGGCGGTAGTCCACATTTCCTTAAATGAAATTATCGTGTTAACCCACAATGGAAATCATAAAGGTATGCCACAAAAGAAAAATAAAGAAGCATAATTAAAAAATAAACATATTATATATCATATATATAAATATAGTGACATCTTAATGGCCACCTTTTATGGTGTTATATGAGTGTTAAACAATCATCGTTTCGTGAGGCAGAAATTCCCCATCCACAGAAACAATATGTTGTTTAACCATTTGATGTAGGTGTGTGTAAGTGTAGCTAAAATTCTTCTTATAAAAACATCCTAGTATATTGAAGATATTGGAGTTTTTACAAAAGAAATGAATAAAAAGAGTTTAGGGGGTTGGAGAAGCAAAATAAAACAAAAGAACACAAGTGAAGACATTACCTTAAAATCGGGTAACTCTTTTTTATTTGAGCTAAATGGCTTCCTTGAGAAGACTTTTGCCCAAAGTGAGGCTTCTAGGAGTAAGAGAGGGATGTGGAGTGGAAAAATTATCAGGGGTTGGCCGAGCCAAAGGCTTTGGATGTGTGGGTAAGGAGCTAGAGTTGGGGGCCTTTTATAAGAGGAGAGGAGGGGCACTCTTGGAATGTAAAGAAATGTTACTTTATTTGAAAATTCATTTCGGATTTAAAAGGTCCCACATTGATATAATTATAGGATAAGGTGATAAGGGTTCTAAAACACGCATAATATAGGTTTTGGACATGTGTAAGTATAAGATTTTACATTATATTTCCATTTTATTTAAATCGTTAAATAATGAGGTCATCACTTCATCATCATGATGTCATAAATAATTTAATTTATTTAATGTCTAAAAATTATAAAACAAATACTATGATGTAGGAAATATTTTTATATTTACAATCACTATTTATAGTCAAAAATATGACTTGTATAACCCCAATTAATAATTGTTTTAGTAAAACAACTCATGTTTGTATCATTTTAATTTTAACATTAAATAAAAAGGTATTTATGTCATTTTCCAACCAAGTTGCTCCATGGGGTCCCCACGTTGACCCATGGATTTTATTTTTCGGCCATGACACATCCAATGAGGGTAGTACATGTGTCTAGGTCATTTAATATTATTAAAACATTATTTTTACATTAAACTACACTAATTACCTCTAATCGCGATTAAAAACTTAATAAGTTACTTTTCACCGAAAAATTATTCTAATCCCATTGAACCACAGTTTACTTCTTAATGACAACCATGTATGTCGGATTTTTGATATTCAAAACACAAAGGTGGCATAATTTCATTTAAACGGAAAATCATTTTTTATAAGTACCACTTAGTGGTTTCACTATTCATCAAAAATTGAAGTTTATCAGTAAATTACCAAATTTTAACCTATGCTATATTTGATATTCCGAATTAAAAAATGATTTATATTTTACAAAATTCAAAACATATAAGTTTCATTAATTAATTTAATAATTAATTCTTGCAGTCAAAACCAATATTGTGTTTTTATGAAAGAAAAAGTATCAAAAGATTGACATTAGTTGAAGTCTGATTTCAAAGTTAAATTAATTCCAACGAACATTATTGGATTAAATGGTAAAAATATATTATAATTTCAATTTTAACCCAATTCAAATGATAATATAATCATATAAATAAATTAGATTAAAAAGAGGTTTTGAATTAAAATACAACATTTTTCACTATTCCTTAAAAATTGAACTTTTTCGGAAAAATACCAAAAATTTACACAAAGTAAATTTTGATGTCGAGATTCTAAAGAAGAATTTTATTTTGTCAAATATAACACATAAAATTGTCAAAAAGTGGATTTAAAAGAGGTTCTCCATCAAAAGGCGGTTAATCGACCTTTTAAAGAATATTAGAATGTTTACGCATAAAATTGGATTAATTCGCATTTTTAATCCTCTAACATTTATTGTAAAGAGTAAAAATATTTGAAAAACATATATATAAATTTTGTAGATAGTTCTGTTCATTACCGCCATTACAACGGCTAGGCGTTAACTACAATTTAAAATAATATTATTTTATTGTTAGAGTGCAATGTAAGATTCCCAAGAAACTCGTTGTTGCGTATTGGGTATGCCATCGTGCATAGCGCCGCCTTTAAAGTAATATTAATATTTTATTCACAAATATGGATAAATATGAAAATTTCATATTGTTTATTTACCTGGGGTGTTACACTCCGCCTATGGAAAACGCCCTCACGAGCTAAACGGTACTCTCAGAATATCAATACAATTATTGTTTAGGAGTTATATGAAATTGGAAATAAAATAATTGTTAATTAATTACATTATTAATGGACAAAAACTAACTTCCATCATTAGCTCGTGCCAGCCAATGTAAGGATAGGCCTAAAGAAAAGAATACCCTCTCGAGCTCAGCATGGTTATCATATTTTTTATCTGAGTCAGCATTCATTAGTTATAAGAATTTGAAATATAAAATAATATTATTTTATTATTTTATTTACAATTATTCCATTTTTCGTTTTTCACACTAGGGGTTCTCCGATTAATATTATTTCTCACCTATGGTAAACCCGCCATCCTGAATGCAATGATGCCCTTAGATTTATATTCAGGGAACCCATTTTAGAGTTATTACACATTCTTAGAAAAATTAATCACACACACTATTTAAATCATAAATTTTTTTGATGGATCATTCAGGTCAGTCCATGGGTTGGAATCTCGTGCCCGTCAAAACGTTCTGTCTCGAAATAATTCCATCTAATAAAAAAATTTACATGAAAATCTTGAGACAATATATTATCCCCACATTAAGAAATTACATCCCTGAAAGCCAAAAAAACTAATCAAACATATGGGGGGTACTAAGCGCGAATCTGAGCCTCCCGCTCCTATGTTCTAACCTAGAGATTCTCGTGATGCCAATGAACTTGCTCCAGTAGAATCCAACACCCACGTTGAACCTGATCCTATCAATCCTCTATCTTCACTGGGAACTCCACAAATGTCACCACATCATCAATGTTCAGCTCTCCCCAATTGATGACGTTCGATGTATCATGCATGTATCTTCCTAGCTGTGACAAGTAGAAGACATTATGAACATGGTGTATTTTTTGGGGAAGTGCTAGGTAGTAAGCCGCCCCATCAACTCGACTCAGGATATGAGAATATCTGATGAATCTTGGAGATTGCATGCTTCCCCGAAAAAATATCCAGAATTCTTATATGGGTGAGACTCGAAAAAAGACATGGTCTCCCTCCTGAATCTCAAATCGTTTTCATATCCTATCATTATAAGAATTATGTTTTCTCTATACAATTCTCATCAGCTCCTAGATGATCTTCACTATCTCAATGAAATCCCGTACCAACTCTAGATCCATGAGAACTGACTTTCCTATGTCTGTCTCGTATAGAGGTGATCCGCATGGTCACCCCTACAGGGCCTCAAATGGTTCAATGAAAATGGTGTATTGATAGATATTTATTTATGAAAACATCCCCAGTAGTAGTTGGTCCTCCCAACTACAACCAAACACTATGACACAAGCATGAACCATGGTCTCCCCGGTATGTATGGTCCACTCCATGTGACCATCTATCTAGGGGTAAAAATTTGTTCTCATGTGCAGCTGAGTCTGGAACACCTCCCACAACCCCTTCCACAA
The DNA here is from genome assembly GCA_963277665.1 of Viscum album. NCBI lineage: Eukaryota > Viridiplantae > Streptophyta > Magnoliopsida > Santalales > Viscaceae > Viscum > Viscum album. The sequence goes on from OY728156.1 coordinate 426,866,161, forward strand.
CTAAGATTTAATGTGTGCATCATGGTGTGAGATGATCATCGAAGGAACCCTGTGAATCCTAACTATCTCTTCGATATAGAGCCATCCTAGGCACTCTACCAATCTCTGCTCCCATATGGGTAGTAAGTGAATCAACTTGGTGAGTCTGTCAATGAGCACCCAGATTGATTCGGGGCCACTGGGTATGCATAGTAACCCCTCAATGATGTCCATGGTGATACCATCCATCATCCACTGTAGTACCTCAAGTGATTGTGTCCAACATACTGATACTTTATGCACCTCCTTCACTTGCTGATAAGTGAGGAATCTAGAAACGAACTATTCCACCACTTTCTTCATCCCTGACCACCAGTACTGATGTCGGCTGTCCTGGTACAACTTTTTGACACTATCAAGTATATCCAAAGGGGAAATATTTAACTCCCTCAACACCTCATCCCACAACGTCACTGACACTAAGGTGAGTCCTCTAAAAAGGTTTTTGTGCTCCACACCTAATGAAAATTAATAAAGAGAATTTCATGAGGATATTTGAGCACATCAGGCCTCACATTCAATATCCACATGTTGTTCCTCCCTAACATGATACAAGAGTAGGGGAGTGACAATAATAGACTAGAGGTATGGTTCTCTATCATTGTCCATGAAAGATATCAGCAGCACGGCTAACTACTTTGTCGCATCACTCAGCAGCACCAATCCAGACCTCCGTCTACGAGCTTCTGCTGCCACAATTCCCCTTCCTAGGAGTAGAGGCAATCATAGATTCATAGTGTGGGAGGATCTCCAGCCATCACCACTATCTCAACTGTTGGAAAACCTACGAGATCATTCCATCCATAAGAAAGGCTACCCCTTTTAACTGATTGGTGTGCCCTTAAATCCTTTGGAAATGGGTACTCATCCACCACAACTACGTAATTAAAGTGCCGGTAATCCACACATAACAAATAACACTTGGTCATACAATGCCCTTAATCAGCATGTCCCCCACCTATGCCCCATACTCATGACACTCTATAAAAGCCCTCCAATATTCTGATGCTGATATTGGTTCCATCTTGGGGTGTATAATTATTTATAATTTCTTATCCCCCCTGAGGACATAAATCGTAGAAACATCTTATGAATGTATTTTCCAGCAAACCACCAATACTATTGGGAACTGAAAAATCAAAATGTCCACCACTTTGAGGGTATGGCTAGAAAACTCAAGAGTAATTGACTACTGCCTTCTAGTCATGAGTTTATCTCATGGTTCCTAGGTTTTAATTTATTTTTTTCACAGATCAAGGAAAACCCCATTCCAATGCTGCAGATATACCACATCCTTTTTCCTAAAATTGTTAATCTGAGCATGACAATGGTTGAACTGTCTATACCCAAACTTAATTCTTAAGGCCTCAACGCTTCCACCAAGGGGTTCTAATTGAATCACTTCCCTTAAGGGTCAGATCACACCATCGACATAAGTGTGATTATCGATTCTCATCCCATTGGTATCTCTAGATGTAAGGATCAGGTTAATGGTTTACCCAGAATATCTAGGTCTTGAGAAAGATTCTAGAAAAGAAGGAATGATTAGTACCTAAGTCTATTAATACTATAGCTAGTAGTGGACACATACCATACCTCAAATCATTCCAAGAGCCCATGTGTCATACTCCATGACCAAATATAGCTACTCCCTTCTCATGTCCTCTAGCTCTGTAAGCATAGTGGAAACCACATTGGGGTGATGGCTAGAAAATGTCGAAATGTATAACACCTATTGCAGATCTCCTAGCTCCAATCCCAGGTATTCTACCATGAAATATCATCTATCGATATCAAATCCTTCTCCTGACACATTTTAAACGTCCATGTCGATGATAATGGAATCGATTTCTTTATATTCCACTGCTGACATTCATTGGTTGTTTCTACTCATCCAAAAAACATTTAACCACAATGGTTCTGTCTAGTATCCTAACATAAGTAGTAATTCAAAGAGGAATAGTGTTATCTCTGATTTCCCCATACACATCCCCCTTTGAGGACCGAGTCCTTCAGTACAGGACATATCTTATTCATCGAGTATATGGTATTGTTGGTATGCATTGATGTATACACACTTACTGACATTTCATCCAACTGAAGCTATAGAAACTCACGGGAACAAATTCGCATTATCTTTCTATGGAAATAGACCCCTTCCCGATGAATGGTTTTCAAGATCTGTATGTTGAAAGGTCAGACCATAATAAGTTATGGGTAAACAAAACCCCTCTATCTTCCTATTGAACCATAAATAAGGCTCAATACAAGGACTAGCATCTGATCTAACAGTGTCCTAGCTAGATGGAAATTCATTCACCACCTCTAGACAATACATAGCCTCATGTGTGTCTGGATCACCTCGAATACTGAGGGGTATAGGTCTCTGAATCTTTTGTAACGCACTCAACCTAAATTTTTCCACTACTGGTAGCGACGGTAGTAGCTGCTGACCAACGGGTAGTGGTATTGCTGGGACACCAACCAAAAGGTACCATCTTGGGCAACGGTGCTAGTACCAAAGCATCATTACTCTATAGACCATCCTCATGGTCACACACTATAATCTTGGATGGTTATCTATATTTAGGGATATTAAAAGAGAATCAATATGTACCATAGTCTATAAGTTATAATAGCTGAGATGACTCAAAATCGATAACAAGAGAAGCATTTCCAAAACAGATACAATCAATGTTCTTCTATATAGTGTTAAAAAACAGAATTCAGGGTCCTGGTGTGTGGAAATGTCAGGGTCCGCACCAGTACTGGACTCCCCTGATTCAAAAACAAACTCAAGACACATAACACTATTTCCCCCATAGAAACAGATACTCTTAGTTCTTTGAGTAGAACATATCACCATATGATACCACTTTGTTGCGACCCATCCCTTGGGGACAATGTCATGACTACCCCGATCCCACTTTCCATTGGCCACGGGCTAGTAACAAGCACCAGAATGGCATATCTCAAATAAGGAAGACATTGACTTTAAACATATACACATAGAGATTGGGAAAACTGTACTAAGCTAACCAATAAGGAATGAAATTTATACAACTACCAAAAAGTACCACCACTAAGAGTAAAGTGTGTAAACTGAAAGTAATGGTGCCAAAATACAATCCTAACTAAATTGAAATTCCACAAAAAAAACAAGTACAAGATCTAGTGGTTGTTTTCTACGGATCTTACCTGAAGGGTAGGGATAAATCTCTGTCAGATTTCACTGCATCACAGCATGTCTATTGGTCCACCTATGAGCTCCATCTAGTCCTTTCTCCCCAATTTCCCAATCAGAGCTATTCTTCATCTACACAAGACACAATAGTTGCAGCTGAAACCCATGTGGGGTTGAGTATAACAATACTCAGTAGGTACCCCGAGTCCCCTATTGATCTCTCAGTAATCCCCAAAGGGAAAAACAAAAATGGAACATACAACAGAGGCAATACCACTACGAATGACCTCAAACACACTGCTCAATGACATAGATCACACAAGGTTTAACTTATGTAAAGAAGTAAATACGATTAGTCTTAAATCTCGATCATCTTATTCTATCAGGAGGCTCTACAGTTGAGAAGTATAGGGTTGCTAGGTGCTGACCCTTAGGATCCCAAGGTACTCACCCAAAGAGGATCGATAGGTGCTGACCAACAGAGGATCACTAGTGCTGAACCACCGAGGATCGCAAGATGTTGACACACTTAGTATCGCTAGTTGTTGACCCACTCAGGATCGTTATCTGCTGACCCACACATGTCACTATTCTATCTTCACATCACATCCATCAACAATATTCCCACACTTAGCATGCATGATATCAAGAGAATATGCTCTTCAATCCATCTTCCAGACCTCAACAACCATGATGACCAAAATAGAGTAACCCAAAAGATTATCTTGTCATAAGAGTAACAACTCAAATAGATGAATCGTTGTTCGGATGCTTGGTCTATAAGTTATAGGTTTTTTTAGTAAAAAAGGAATGGTTGGATTAATGTCTGATCCAACCCAATTGTACTCTAGATTATTCCAAAACACATGTTGAGTATACTAGAAGGACCACTCCATCGGAAGGGTACCAACGCTAATTATGTCACGTCAATAAGACGCCTGGTTTGAGAGATACATGTGTTTTAGTAGATAAGGACCAGTTGCATATGGTACCAGTCTGACCTGGTAAGACCACCCATCAAACCATTCCCAAGGGTCCCACATAGACAGGGTTAACATGACCAAAATTACTGGACCTGGTTTGGGTCTGGGTTAGTCTATTCCAGCCTGGTCAGTGGGCCACGCCCAATGGGCCTCACTGGACCCAGCCCGGTTTGGTCGAGTGTCAAGTTCGTCGTGTCTCCCAATGACACAGTCTAGTCTAGCCCAGCCAGAAGGGAATGGGTATCACCTCTAATAGTGGTTCTGGAATATACGGGAAGGACTGACCCACCATTGTGGGTTTGGTCTACTGGGAGATTGCACCCCACACACTTGCTAGAGTCGCACTGGTCCACCTCACTGGGATGTAGCCAGATTCCATGTCTGATCTGCCACCATCATCCTACGGGTCACCACAGAGAAGCCACCATCACCATGGTCGAGCGACTGCGGCCCGCCACGTGGGACTCGACAATGTGCCCATCGACTGCCCTTAGACCTAGTTGAAAACTGTGTCTGCAACCACCAGTAAGTTGCTCTTCATGCAGCACCACAACCTGAGAACGTTTCAGCCCTTTCTCTATTGTGCCGTTGAGGTAACCCATCATGGCACGAAGGAGGTACCTCTTGTGGGCCACCATAAGTTTTCCAGTTCTTTGTTTTCTGATCAGCCTGCAGCTATAAGCCTCTAGGGTCACCACCATCCCTTCCTTGGCCCTTGATTCCTCTTCCCTCCACTTTAAGGATACATGCACATTAAATGCACAGAAGTAGGACTGTATAATCATGGGAGTTCTGAGGATTAAAATTTAAATCAGCCAATGATAAGCACAAATCTCAGAGAACGAAATCCCCAAACGAATGATACCCTCCTGCATAAATGCACGATTCACGGATCTACATGTTCGTTGGATAGTCTATGTTCATCATTTCTAGAATATGAATGGGTAAGAACGTGAAAAAATTAAAATCCTACACCATTGAAGATTGATGCTGAAGTATTCACTCTCAAGGTATCAAGAGTTAGACATCACTTCTAGATTTTTTATTCAAGGAACATCAAAGGTGATGAAGTCTCACCAGCATTCATCACTTATTTCTTTGTTCTTCGTTGGGGATGGATTCCGCTTGCGGTTCATTAGATATTTCCACACATATGTTTATCTCCAAACTCAAACATGATGGATTATTAAATGAAATAAAAAGTACAGTGATGTTGCACACATTAATGATTCTCAATAATTGAGAGACATTTAATGTATAATTAAGATAATTATATCATGATTTCAAATGTTACATTATTTCCCATCCATTAATTCACATCATTGATGCCTCATCGCTTCACCACAACATCTTCATCCTCCACTTAATGGTGAAAAAAGCAATAAAATAAATCCTTTAAATTGTTTAATTAAATTTCTCAAAAATTCTAAGAATTTACTTTTTCTCTCGGCCCTTTCCAGTCATGGTAAGTAATTTCTATATGAATCCCAGCATTCAGACTTCAACGTTGCCCTCAAATTTTCCATCCCAGCAGTGGTTAAAAAATATAATAACCCACTATCACTATTACTGATCATACCTTAAATAAGATCAACAAAATTACATTCACCATTAACTCATTCTTGTCGTGGTTAGGCTCTTACGTAGGGGAAACACCCTCATGAGGTCAACATTACTCTCATATTTTCAATACGTGTTACCATTTATGAGTTATAGGATTTGACAATAAATTAATTGTTAATTATGTTATTTACATCCAAAAACTAACTTTCACCATTGGCCTGTGCCAACCATTGTTATGATCTACATAATGAAATCATACCCTCATGAGCTCAGCGACGGTCTAAAATTTTTAATCAGATTCACTGTTCGTGAGAAATAATCATTTGATAAATAAACTATTTTTATTTAATTATTTAATATACGGTTACCCAATTTTCATGTTTTTTCACTAGGGGGTTTGTCCAACTAAACATAAGTCGCACATAGCGTAAACTCCAAATCTTGAGTGTAATGGTTACCTCATAATTCTATTCTAGTATCCCATTGATGAGTTATTACATGTTTTCATAAAAATAGCTCATGTGCCATATTTGAAGATTAACATTTTTTGTCTGATCATTCTAGGAACTCTGTGTGTCAGAATCATGGGTCGTCATAGTGTTTAGTCTTGAAATAATTCCATGTAAATTATAAAATTGCCCAGAAATTTGAAGACCATACACATATCTTTAACATACACAATCATAATGAATTATATTCTCTTAACTTTATTCACATATAAATTATAGTAATCCATCCCTTTCTAAATTATTTTTATATTGAGATACGTGTTAGGATTTGTATAATTCTCACTAAGATACATCTTTAACCCTCTGATATTTTCTTCTATCTTATACGCCATGATTCTATATGAATATGTGAATAAACTATTATGTCATTCAATGCACTCGTATTACTTAAAATCACTACTCAAAAATAAGATTTAATATACTTATTCCATGGTTTAATAATTATTTTATTATTTATTAAATGAAATATTCATATTTAATCATCTATTTAGAGATTGTAAAATTCATAATCAAATTAATCCCCTTCAATTTGGGATTTTCGAATTCATTCCACTAGTTTTTTGTTACGAGTAACTTCACAACTCTCAAGATGTATAATCGTAAAATAAAATTCTACTGTAATTGAATTATTTTTATTTGACTTTTGAACTGGATACCATGTCTCTTTATTATCAATCTACTCACGATACATATTCATAAATTTAACCTTGTCTTTTTGATAAAATGATTCCTCAGTTTTCTAACGACCTTCAATTGAAAACTGACTCATGTAAAATGTTTTTTTACTTTAATTTCTCATTTCTATATTATTATTATGAGGTGCAATAATTTTATTAACCTAAATTTTGTTTCACAACCTTGTATTAATTTATTCGTACTTCATATCACCATTATAACAACTAAAGATTGTATCTTTGTTATGAATTTGTAAAATTTCTATATTATATTCAATAGCTGTTGAAAAAATAACAACATCCTAAATATTATCTATGATAGTATATGTGATCCCTTATTGATTTTTAATGAGAATAAAAACATCTACATTAATAAATTTTTAATATTTTTCATTCAATAAACAATGGTATTTTGAATCAGGTGTGTAACCATGAAATATTCAATATTCATCATTTTCATGAAACATTCCTATGTTTATTTACTTTTTTATAATTATGTATTAACTTCCAAAATACATAATGTTGAAATATTATATATTAAATATTTAACAAAATCTCATAACTGGTATTAAGTGAATTTATTATCCAAATACTTATATTCAAATTAGTTTCATAAGATGATATAATCTATAAATTACAGTACCTTGTAGTACCATGCCCTTCAAGTGTAGTTATAGATATATAATTTTGAAATATATTCTTCTGTATAATAATAAATTTTTTATTTTGTATATAAAATATATAATTCATACCTTATCCCATTGATGTTGATAAATATAGTGAAATTTCAATTATAATACTACCTACAATTATCTAATCATAATTATTTGAAGTGAATTTTAGTATTATAATTTTTTTGTCTTTATAAAAGGTTTACTAAATCCATGGATGGATATTTTTGTGAAATAAAAATTATTTGTGTCAATATTGTGATAATCATATATATATGTGATGAAATATCATCTATTATCCCTTAACTATTTAGACATGGGGCCACACATTTCTGATTGAATCAATTCAATGTATAATAATTTTTTAATTTTGTATCGCTTATATATATTTACCATTTTTCAGAAACCTTTTATTTTATACCACATAATAATTCCATTATTTTCTAAGTTAACTCCTTACTTATTCTTATTTGATTAAATTCTTCAATTTATTTTTCATAACATGACTGATCCACGATTTTCTAAACTCATTTTTTAAATGTATACTCATGTGTCAGTCTAAATATTCATCCATATCCTAAAATTAAATTCATGTGGATCATAAAACGCTTCTAAAAGTAATTCAATTTATCATTCTATTAACTATGGATATTATTTTCCTAAAAATAACTTCAATTAAATTATCATATAGTTTTGATACATTATAATAATTTTTCATTGGTCTTTATAAAACATTATGATGTCTAATTTCAAATTTGGAAAAATAAATTTAATAAATTTTATTTTTAATGATATATTATTAAAATACATCACTTACCATTCATTATTTTTTATAATATTTTTTATATCACCACTCATGTGTGATGAATACCCAAAGCCAATTATAAAATGATTTTATATTTTTCATGATTTAAATGAATCTTCACCACATTTCATAATAACTCATTTTTTAATTTTTTTTTTATTTTTTATTAACTGTTGACATATATTTAGACAATATGTCATGGAGGTAACACACACATATATGGTGTTCACATCATGATCATATCTTCCATAGAAATATTACATGCTTCTATATCAATTTTTTATATAAAATTTCTTCTTATCACTTTGATCTCTCTTTTGAGTTATAATCTATAGTTGATGTTTCATCCACTACTCATTACCCATTTTTTCATGGTATTGAGCTATTATATCTATAGATTTACTATTTTTGAAAAAAAACGACAACACATGTAATATCCCTAAAATATTATATTATGATAAAACATAAACTATTTAATGCAGTGTTGTCTGGATAGTTTTTAAGTCCTATAATTTTCATACTCTCATATTTTATTTTATAGAATTTTATATAAACATTTTGGGATGGTTATTTTTTGATTTTCCATAAAATATCTAAAGATAAATGTTATTTATTTTATAAATTTGAACCTATATAGATTTTATTCTTGTCATTGTATTTATCAGTAAAAGTGATAATCATGTGTAAATTAACACATGTAGAAATTTCTTATTTTTGTCATAAAACGAGATTAAAATTGAACAATGTATAATGTTTTTTGGAGAATTCATCTTTAAATTTAACAAATTATTTCATTTTTAATTTATTTTTCTCTTAATGTGATACATATTGTGTAATCTATTTTTTTATAACCATCTACTTGTTTCTAAAGATAATGGTAGAAGTAATTATTTTATTTATTTTACATATATTTACAATATTACGATTTTCCCTCTCACAATTGTTATCAATATGTCTTTTTAAACCTGTATTTTAGTTTTTTACATTGAACTTATTTATATAGTCTATTTTCATTAATTTTCCATCCTATGTTTCTCAAAATTTTTTCCTCTATATATATATCTTCATCCTCTTGTTAAATTTTCTTAAGCAATAGAAATTGTTTTACAATACAATATCATAATTTCTTATTGATTTTATAAATATTCCTTCTCTTCCATATTCATTCCTTTAAGACTGAGGAAATAAATTGTTCCCTTCTATACATTGATTTTAAGATCATTTCCTATAATCATTTCATAATTAACAAGTGTTATGATATTTTCAGAAAATCTATAGTTATCATTATTTAGATATTATAGAGTTGAGATTTAGGTCTAAAATTTTTATAGAGTGATTCTCATATGTTTTTTCAATAGCATATTCATCAATTAATTCATACTTTGACATTGTAATATCATCAAAATTTTATTAATTAATTTATAGACTATATTAATTCAAATTTTTGATTCGATTTTATATAAAATGATGGTTAATCCAAATTAAATTATCAGTTCTAGAAAACATAACCCGTTTCAAGTCCTTTTTGATATATAATATAGTAAAACACATATATATTTTTTATCTTTTGAAATTATTATTTTATTTATTGGGTATCATGAAGGAGTTTCATCAGTGGAATTATTTCATATTAATATGAATAAAGAACACTGAGTCATAGTAAGAGAAAATATGGTACTAGTTTCTCATTATATGGTTAAATCCATTAAATAACAATGGTTGGGATCTCATTTATTTTGAATGAATTATGTGGATTCAAAAAAATAACAAATAATAAATGAGCGAGTAAACCATGATCTGATACTAATTATTGGATCACATGAACGGTGATACGGTGTGTATAACAATTAAAATTTCCCTTATACTTTTTTATTGATTCAATATGTTTATCTGAGGATACTCACTCTAATAAAAATAAAATGGTGAAAGATGGTTTTTAAAAAGTTTTTCCAAATTTTAAGGACCTCTACCACTATGATGAGTAATGGTCAGTTTCCCACTAACAAATATACCTACATATTATTTAAAATAATTGATGCAATTGTATTAACATAAACTAGTATAGATTATGCAAACAACATGTAACAATATCATAATAATAGAAAAAATGACATCTTATGATGAATTTTTGTCGAATAAAATGATGATCCCCTACAAAGTGTCTATGGTAACTGATATCCTTATTATACCTTGGGAAACTATAGATTTTGGTTGTCCTCATTTCATATTTTTTATAAAGTTCTGTTTTTTTCATCAACATAACTTATTATGATAGAATATAATATTATCTATAGTCAAAGAGTATTCTACTTATTTTTCATATCATAATATATATTCAATTCATTTTTTGAATTTATTTTCCTTTCCATTATCCTTCTATAAATTTTCATCTAAATTAGTCATCCTGTACACACAAAATCAAGTATTTAATAATTTTTATTTGACTAAATATGTAGTTATTTTGTTAGTTTATTTATTAAAATTTAATTTAATAATAGAATTCTAAAATTTAGTGATAAATAAAATAATTATGAATAATCATAAGCCTCCATACATTTTTTCATGAAATTAAATAATTTTGTAGCACTCCTTAAATTATAATTATCACAGTAAATTAATATAGAAAATTAGTATTTATATATATATATATCATATAGTAGCATGATGTATGATATAGTGTAAATTACACAATATGAATATATTAAAACCAAAAATCCTTCTATGTTTTTTACTATGATGTTTTATTAATTTTAATTTTGTTTCAAAATTTCCATTCCTTTCAATTTTTTACAACTCTGTAATATCCAAAATCCACTCTAAAACTAAAATTAATCATGGTTATATCTTTATTTTTAGTTCAAGAATATGGAAATCAGTTCTATAAATTCATAGCCTAATACAAATACTGATGATTCTAACACATAGAATGAATGATGTCTACACAGAATGTGGATGATTTATACACTCGGATATTTCTTCATGTAATCAGGTTTACATATATCTATCTATTTTTTAACAAGATATCCCAGATAATAAATTTATCTTTTCTCATGTTTACAAAATGCATAATTATTATTTAGCATGACTCAGAAATATTCTTATGATGAATTTAAATTTCATATATTTCATAATCAGGATATGAAATTCTAAATTAACGTCCAACTCAAAAAAAAATCAATTGAAATCGAGGTGTCATTAAGCACTAATAAAAACACCAAAAAACATCATCAAGGTATTTATCTAATTTATGGAATATATATATTCATTAATATATTACATATCATCCATTACATACTATTTCAATGTCCACTCATTCTTTCAGTATCCATATTCAATATTGATGTTGATAACAATTCCATATTATTATCACTAGGACTTGACAGAAATTATAATTCCTTCGTATTAATAAATTAGGTGTGTTAGAAAAAGTTACAACATTATCCCCAAGAATGGATAAAAAATATGAGTATATTCGTTAATAAGTAATATAATTATTTCTCATCATTGAACAATTTCAACAATATAAGTAATCAAACATATAAACTAATTATATATAATAAATTTAAATTTAAAATACTATCTTTTTTTATGGAGGGGTTTATAATCAACCCCATTTGTAAAATATAATAATTATATTCTCGATTTTCATCAACACCTGAAGATCATGAATCTTTTTAACTTGAGTAATATTTATTCTATTATTTTAGATAGTATGGAAATGTATTTTATTCCATTAAAATATTTATTCCTTCATGATCATAAAATGTATATTTTCATAAAATCTTTATTTTTTTAGTTACACATTATTCTTTTTTTAATATTACAAAAATACATTAACCTCATCATTGAATATTTAAAAAATTAATTCTTTTAATATATTAAAGTTTTGAGAAAAAAATAAAAATTGGGTTTTACCGCATCTATATAAAATACATTGTCTAATTTCTATATCAATTTTCATTATTTATTGAGAAAAACCCATGGATTATATGGGATCCATAGTTATGATATTATTTTATTCCATTATTATAATTTTAAAAATCCTTGATATGATCAAAATCACTTATAATGCATGTTTAGAATTTACTATAATGATTCCTTATATGATCTATTTTCGAAGACATCAGTGATACATTATCTACAAGGGAACAATCCTTTCTGTTTCCCTATTAATTTTTAACTTTTGGGAATTTATATTTTTACCAAATAGATCTATCATGTTACTAAGAAAATTTTATTCATTGTGACCTGATTGGTGACACCTTCCACAAATCGTAATCATTATCTGAAATAGATTTTCAATTTTAACCAAGGAGATATATGTGTTCCTTCGAATATAGATGACTTGATTAAAATGAATCAGCCTCAAATAGATATATTAAAATTTATTTATTTTACATAAATACCATTAATTAAAAGCATACTTCTTCTATCTTACGTGTAAATCTACTGTAACAAAATAAATATTCCTCAAATGAAATTTTCTTCAATGGAATTTTTTTTCCAGATGTTATCACCTTTTATCCATCTAAATTTTCACATAGAAATTTGGTTTTTAAGAAAATTTATTATCAACTTGGAATATAATACTTTACACATCAAATATGTTAGATTATTTTTTTCAGTATACCCTTGTAGAAAATTTTCACTTGATGTTTGAATGGATTAAATGATAATTTATTTTAGTCATATTTTATGTTTCCAAACTCATTCATTAGTTTTTCAAAAATAAAATTTTCCCTCACATCTATGAACTATTAATCAATTATTGTGATGTGTTTACGTATTATCACATCTATTACAGTACATTATGTCTTCACTATCTTTATAAATTTACATCAAGAGTTCCTCCACTTATTGAATGGATTCTTAAAATTTGACTTTATCAAATTCCACTAACAATTACCAAATAAAAATATCATTATTTTCACTTAATTAATCCTTAATCAAATATCATGATTTTAATTATTTGTTTTTTATAGTACGTTAATATTTTCCAAATAATATCTTTCACCACATCAAAAAACAACGATATAATTTTTCATAAAGTGAATTTCATAAAATTATATTATATGACCTATAAACACATATATTATTGAATAATATCATTGTAAATATATATGATATAAAATTATTATTTGAAATTTATTTTCCGTTATTTTTCCTATATATGATTAATTTATTTTTATTAAACATAGTGATATTCATTATATGATTCATTTCGAAAGTTATTAATATTTTTGTAACAAAAAAATTATATAATTATTATGATCATATGGGTTATATGTTAATGAGATTAATGATTAGTGACATTGAATTACATGTTGATAAATGACAATTATTAGTAAATCAAATGATGTTAGAATGAATATTTTTGAAAATAGTAAAAATTAATAATAAACTAATATATTTATGTAATGAATATAATTATTTTTAAATAAATATATAAATTATTAATATATTAGAGAATATGATGTATAAGGTTGATATTAATGTATATAATAATTTTAATGTGTAAATATAGAAATTATAAATGGGTATATTTTTTGAACAGGGATGCACAGTGGAAGCAGGTCAGTATGTAATTTAAAACCTTAACCAGTGGATAATTGTAAATTAGTTGTCTCTTGTGACCCGAGCCCGATAAAAGTAAGAAGAATTTCTAAGAATTTAGTTGTGCACAAAATTAATATTAATTATTACTGTAATCAAATTGAGAGAATTTTAGACATAAGGTCATCAATGGTGATCATAGCTTAAATTATTTGTGGTTAAGTCCACTAAGAACATCAATACATTTTTTATTTATCATAGATAATACCAATAATCAAAATATATTTTGTCATAATGTTTTATGGATGATTCAACCACTTTAAGATCAGCATGGCCATGTTCCTATGATATGTGTAGGTTTTGTTGAATCAATTTTTAGATGAACCATTTCAAACTCTATGATTCTTAAAAGAGGAGAGCTCAGATCCTTAATTATAATTGATGAATAGTAGTTCAAACTGAAATAAACTTTTCATATATATTGGATGTTAATGAAACTTAAAAAGGTTCCCCAAGCCCTGTATAAATAACACCCACTAAAAAATCAACAAATAATGAAATATAGACTACTAAAGTTTTTGGAAGAATATTATTATTTTTATCAATTATTTGTAATATATAATAAAAATATTACATGATAAAGGTGACTCACTAAATAGACTCATAATTCGAAAATATATTATGTGAAATGTTAATATTAAAATAATATTAGTTAAAATAAAATTTATCATTTTGTCAATTAATACATCGTGAATAATTTTAATAAAATAATCAACTACAATTATTTTATACACATTAAAAAAAATTCTATTTATTTATTGATAATTATTAGATTGATATCTATGAGATTCCATGGGTGTGTCTATGGCATACTATACTCTTACGCACAATAATATGAATAATTATAAAATATTATATGTTTTGGACACTTTTGAACACAATCATGATAGTAGTGAATATTATTAAAAGGTGAGGATCATAGTATAGAAACCAATAAAGACCCTTATTAAAGTAACTAAAATTCATATCAAGGAGAAAATTTCCTAAAAACACATTTCCTATAATATAATATCTTTTTCAATGATATATCATAATGTGGGATGTACTTCATCTTTCATCATACATTCTTGTATTATTATTTGTAAAACATATTCAATGGAAATACCTTATTATATTAATGCCACACATTTTGTGAAGGTACTAATGTCGTCATCAAAAAGGTCCAAGATACCACTTAATTCAAAAGTGACCAATATTAAATTGATTATTCAATATATGTATTAATGCCAATGAAGCACCCAATGTAATCTACCTCGCTATGACATCAATTCCATAGTTTTCATCTTAAATTAATGTATTTAATAAAAAAGTATACTATGAAAATAATGTCTTTTCTACAGACCATTACATTAATGCATATATGGAAAATACCAATAAAACCTGAATCATGGGGTGTTCTTATTAATGAGTTTGTGCTCATGATATTTAATACTCAAGATCAATATGCATGAACATTGTATGAATTATTATATATGATTAAGATCCATAATCACATGATGGATTGACATATTCTTTGTCATATAAACATGATATATCAATACCATAGATCATAACTCTAAGATTACATTCATTGTTCTTCTCTACTTTCATTATATCTTGGGAACCTCAATAAACATTTGATGTGAAATCTAATCTAAGTGGTTTACCATAAATATTGTGGACTCATATATATGAACACTAAAAAAATTAAAATAGATATATTTGTAAATCTATATACATGTAATTTTAATCAATGTACATAATTGAGTTAGTTCTAGGGAACCATCTTACAACAATCCCACATTCATGAGATCTGATTGCTAACATATCATAAGTAGGTATCCCTCACATGGGATCAGGATTATACTAGAATATTGATTATGTCAGGGTACCTTATATGTTATCCTTTCTAGATACTCTACTGGCAGCGAATTCATCTCTATTTGTAAAATTCCACATGACATGAGCATGGATCAATTATAATCATTTCAATATTAAATTCACATATGGTTGTATGAAAATTATGATTCCCTGATTGTGAAGTATGATTAAAATGTTTAATGGATCTCTAAAATTTGAATATTTTTTTATCAATATTTTTAATAATAAAATATTAAAGGTGATGAATATATAAATAATCAACAAACATATGATTTAGAAAAGTTTTTTTGAGATTATTTTTCCAAATTTCATAAACATTTAAGGATTATTTTGAAATAAATATTACGAAAAAATTTATAAATTCTAAGGTAATGATTTTTTTCATTTTAGTATATGTATTGATATTTCCTAAAACAATTCACTAATATTCGTGCATTATATGTATTTTATTTACCATCCTTGTCCATCAATTTTTTAAATGACCATTTTCACCCAATTGGTATTACATTAGTTGCAGTGTGTGAAAAAATGAATGCATAATTTCAAGGAACACACTCTATTTCATAATGCTATAAATATTTCTATTTTTTGGAATCCATTCTTTATAATGATTCATTGTATGATAGAGGTTCATCATTCCATATCGATTATTTTTCATCTTTATGAGTGAAAAAACCCCATTACTATATAGTTTAATAAAATACTTTGTTGAACTACATTGTACATGTTCCTCAGGAATATCACTATCTCCCACGTCTCATATCAACTCTCATTCATATAGAGTAAAAAAACTTTGATGTTAATCATTCATTGAATATTTCAATTAGAATTTTTTTCCCTCTCTATAAATATGTTATTTAATTCCACACTATCTTTTATATCAGAATGTTTATGTACTTTAAATACCTTATTATCATTCAGATAAACTTTTAATACTTACATTATTCTATGGGAATATAATATTCACTAGGTAAGGACTTGAAAAAATCCTCACCATCCTATACATGTATGCATAGAATATTTGTTCTCTCAAAATATCACATCTTATATGGAATAAAATCAATTTATTTAGTTGGTAATCAGTAAATTATACATTATTGTGTCAAAGATGTGTATACCTAAAAGTAAAATTGAAGAGTTTCTTAACTCATCATTTACCCAACCATGTATATAATGTTCTAATTCCCCGTTTCACTGAAATCTTTCAAACGATGCTTATTTGGAAGAATTCATTTGGATACTATCCAACACATTTTTATTTTATAATTGAACTCAGGGATAGTATACATTACTCTTAGATATATGCATAATACCATAATCTTTTTAACAATATTTTTTTATACTTAATGATGATTTTCCTTTCACATATAAAAATAATCACACTTTACCTATCAAATTTGATATAGCCATACATACTATGTTCCAATGTAAATGTAATGTTTTATGAAATTAAACACTAATTTTATAAAATAGGTGGACCACATTTTGTATTATTAATCAATTATTGTTACTCAGTGGGTATTAATACTCTCATGAAGATAAGTTATTTTCATATATTTCCTTATAAATGAGGATAACAAATATCTAAGGCTTTAACCTCAACAGAGTCTATTTCCCTGGTTGATTTATTTTTTGTAATCCATAATAATATACATGACCATGCATAATTTTCTATTAGTGGGTGTTATATGAGACATTTTTTATGTATTTTTCCTTAATTTCAATTATAGGGATTTTGATTTAAAATTTATATGATAAATTTTTAAGACTCAACATACAATAACATGTTTTATCATAATAACATCGGTAATAATAATTTCAAATAATTTAATTAAATCCAATGGTTTCAAATCACAACACTGATATTATATTTCCAATATGTGGAAGAATATAATAACTAATAATTCATATAATAAAAACACCAATAACCAACAATAAATGATAATATCCCACTACCTGGGATGAAATTCTCATATTATTTTTGGGATAGATATTAACCTTTCATTATTTTAATCTTCAGTTATATGTTTATGTTTATGTATATGTATAAATATGTGAAACTCACATATTTTATACAATTATGAACATAAAGATGATGATATATTAAATTCAATGAAAAAACACTTGATGTGAAAGCATACCCATGGTTCCTTTTCCTATTCTTGGAATTCTTCTCTCGTGGAAATTCCTTCCAAATTCAATTAATGAATAATCCTAGTCATTTCACTCCAAATCTACCATTGGATTTATTTTAAGTATGTATCATCCATGTATTCAACTTGGTATTAGAATTATTCCCCTTATCATTTCCATTCATCCTATTATTTACCAGATGAACTAATGAATTATTATTATTCATATCATTATCAGTAGGATATACCTATCCCAAATAATAGAATGTCGCATTTTATTTTTATTATTGTCTTAATTAATAAAATATGACATATATCTTGCTATTAAAGAGGAAATAATGAGATAATTTACTAGATTTTGGTTCACTCTATACTCCAGAGATTAAATATCTCAATATACCCAATCATTTTGAGTACATGAGGTCCAATTGGATTCTCATATGCTTGCTTGAAACTATACATTACATATGATATCTCATTATATTTATTCAATTATATATAATTATATAGAAGTTTTAAGTGATTTAGAATACTATAGGGATATTTATCCTTGTTAATTTTTTAATGTTTATTGTACTTCGATGATAACATGATACACTATATATTTATTGCACCATCTACAAGAAATCGATATTTTATAATTTTCATGGACTACTCCCTGAGTGGAATTATCATTATGTGAGGGATAATACACATATATATTTATCTATTGGCCTAATAATATGTGAAAGAACCAGTTAAAAACAGTAATTTATGTCTGTTCATGATATTTTCATCATCAAAAAGTTATTTCACTAATAATGTACTTTTGGAGGAAGTATCCATTTTACCAATAAAAATAAACATAGAATTTAATGAATTATCTTGATTTACTTTTTAAATAAAATGATTAATTAATTAATTAAATGAATCAACTAATTTTATAAACTCATATCATCCTATGTGAAGAGATTTAGAATACCCAGTGGATTTAGTATTCTTTTGGAAATGATCATTGAATCATCAATACATTTTCCACGATATAGATTCTCCACTACATATTCAGTTTCAATTTATGAAATAGACTACCAAGAACATTAAATCATGATTCTTTTCTCAGTTGAGTGATGTCCAATAATATTTGATCATAACATTAATTCCCTCAGGGATTTTCATCCAATGTGTAATCAAGAATTCTATCTCAACTTCCCTGCTACTAATATTAGTTAATTTGAACCATTACTATCATAAGATTCACCAATAATAGATGGAACCCTCTACTAAATTTGAAAAGAACTTATTATAAAATGTTTTTTTCAATTTTAACAAATGGATGTAATTATGACATAATTTTATTTGGAGTGTTTTTATTATATCACGATGAATGAATTTATTCTCTCTTTATCATGTTCTAATTATTTGATTATTCGCAGAACAAATAAATTCATTAACCAAAAAAATCATCACATATTATTTAAAAGTATTAATTAATTTGTTATTAATTTTGGTTCTCTCATAAACATACCCATTCATAGATATAATAAAAAATTAATATATTTAATAATACCCTTGTGTGATCTTGAAAATTTGTTATTTGTTGATAAATTGTTTCATAATAGATCACCCACGACAGTAAGGATATAATATTTTAGATGGTTTCAGATTTTTATCCTAGCTCAATCCTAGGTCTAATGTTTCCATATCACTTTAAGATAACTGGATATTCATTGTTTCATCAACGCCTTATAGTGACATTTAAAAAATACATAAACACACACACACAATGTTTTGGGGTCCCATGAGTTAGAATAAATAATGAATAATACTGATGTAGATACATACCACTATACATATTATATATTGATGATATGATATCAGTTAATAATAATGAATTATTATAATAATAATGTGTTTTTATAATGTATATGTAAATAATTTTATAAATGGAGAATCATTTGTTATTAAATGGTCAAGACAAGTCGAGAGAAAATTTTAATTCATAATAAAATTAAATTTGGAAACTTTTATGTATAGGGAAATTAATTAACATAAATAAATTGTTATTTTCATTTATTTTTATCGTTCAGTGCAAAAATATTGTGAAATTTTATTCAAAAATAAATATTATTTTAAAAAAATAATATCAATATTATCTTCCAAAATATTAATATATTAAATTAATATTTGGAATATTTTAAGAAATGTCCCCAGGACACAGAAATACTTTTTTGAGGATTCAGTGTTATCTATTCTAGATGTGGAATAAAAGATCTAGAAGAGGCGATCAAGACACTTTCTAGTCAAGAGTGACCCACATAAGACCATTCTTGTCCTGTAGAACCCACCTATGACCATCTCTGGTTAGGAATGATTAACCAATGGCTAGTTGTTGCCAAAACAACGGTGGGGTGGCCTATTTTCTACTATCGAATGCACATGGACGACAGTAGTGGGTCGCTACAATAGGGTACTACACGACATGAGTTCACAAGAGGGGGTGTCATGTGTATATTGTTAGTGGATGGGAATTGGAAGATTCTATTAAGGCAATATGTGGGGATGTTGACCAAGATGATGTGATATGTTTTTCGATAGGAAGGGATAACATTTCTATTAGGGTAGTTGATAGTAGTTGTTGGTGCTTTTCACGTGGGACACGACTATGAAGTGTGGTGCTAGGGATCCCTTTCAGGTGAAGGTATCACCAATGGGGGTATCTAGAGGGAGATAGTGGCACTGACATGTGGTTGGTGGTCCATTTTGGGTGGCTTACATGGGGAGGGTATTAGTGGGGAAGTTTTCATTTATTTTATAACATATATTTTTTTGTTGACCCATCAGACCACCAATCCACACCCCTATTATATATTTTTTTAAGTTTCCTTCTCAAAACACATACCACCCCTTTTAAATTACTTTTCCTAATATATATTTTTACAAATAAAATATATCCTTTATTACTGGGGAAGTTTTCATTTATTTTAATTGTAATTAATTTTTTAAAAAATAGTGCATGTAAAGAAATATTTTTATCTGCATTTTCATTCACCAATGATGAATATTTTTTAAAATATGTTCACATAATGATTCAAAATGAATAATAATTTATATCATATATATCCATGAATTTTTAATTTTATTCAATTTAAAAAATTATTTTAGTTCTTTTTGAAAAAACATAATTTGTTCATTTATTTTTATGATTTTAATTTTTTCATTGATAATAATTTATCACAAATAAATTTTAATGAATATGTTTACAGAAATATATTGATACTATATTTTATCATTTTATTGTATGAAATCCTAAATGATGGTGAGGGATAAAAAGGGAACACAAATCCTTAATGAACATTTTCCACAAAGATAATTTTGGGACCTAACTAGACATTAGTGACTATAATTTTCTATATGATTTAATAATTGAATTTTGTTTTACTAAAATTAGGGATTTTCGATTTAGAAGGAAATATTTTTATATAATTCAAAGTTAAATGTTTTTATTTGAAATAATGTTTCTATAATAAAAATTATTTTTAAATATTTTTATTTTAATGAATATTATGTTTAGTATTTTATGACTTATTAAAGAAGTAGTTTAAAAATTACATTATCCCCTAGTTAATTTTCATATAAAAAAACCCTTTCTCCCATTAAAGGGATTTTTTTTTGAAATGTTTAATTATGACCAACGTTTTTATTTAATAGGAAAATATATTTATCATTGTTCTCATGAATATACAAGGCTAAATGGGATTTTATATTCTTTTAGACTCTAATATTATGGTTCTATTCGAACCATTACTTATCACAAAAAACATAAATAATATTCTTTTTTATTATCTATTATTGAGATATATTTTGGATTATTGACTTTTATTGAGTTAAGTTAGAATAGTATTCATGGACTGCTCCCTCCATAACTGGACTCGATTAAAATTCACCTAAGGTAGTTTGTCTTCAACATATTTTATCAAAAAACCTATTATAATAACACTTATTCACTCATGTGCATCGGTCCTAATTAAATAAAAATCCCATTTATTCCACCTAAAAAGCATTACTAAGATTTTGTAAGTCAATTTCATTGATACCATACAATATTGTTATCACCAACCAACAAAAATGACATGACAAGTCTCAATAGTCACTAAATCTCTTACATAGTACATAAGTCATGCCTTATGAGAGATCATCGACTACAAAATTTCACTAACACTCCGATCTGAAATACCTGTGGGAAACTAGCATGCTAAAACAACTATACCAAGTATTTATAGAAGGTCATAAATTTGGGATGTCAACGTTTTTCATTTTCTAAATACCCATGAAAAATCATGTGTTAAAATACCAACTAAGGGGTATCATATACATACATATCAAGAATTACACTATACAATTACTACCCACAACTAGAGAATTAATAATATCAAAAAATATATGTTGATTCATAATTTCTATATCTGACTTTTACATTCGATTTTTCTTGGAAATCACAAACACTTTATTAAGAACATGCTTACTAATTTTTTATGTCTCGAGTTATTTAAAATATTTTTAAACAATATTACTTATTAACATACATATATTAAGTTATAGAGAATTAAATATATAAATATTAAACTCTTAAATACAATTTTTTTAATGCTTATGATTTTGATAAATCCAACTCATCTTTATTAGAACCACATATGAGAATTTATTTCTTGTATTTAAAATTAAAATAGTATTAAGCATCTAATAGATATTGGTACCAATTAAATCAAAATGATACTCCTATATAATATCATATTGATAGTCATAAGGAAGTCCACGGGAATGACTATGTTTATAATATAAATATAGTAAATTTATTTTAAATATAAGAGAAATTATAAACACTGTGATTGTGTTTATCAACATGAAATTTATCATTCAGTTACACCAGGATGTCATGACCGTTTAAGTTGCAGGTGTCCAATGTTATTGCAACAAACTTGGAAATATGTCCATTTGGAGATAAAAATTTGACATTTAAGAGCCCCTTTAAAATAATGATTCATCTGAACTGATTATAGCTAGTTGATTATAATCTCTCTCTAATTTTCATAAGATATGTGAATAACCCATTCTTAGTTTTCTATAATTATTAATAGAGTAATTCTAATGCAACCAATATATTTTGTATCATAAATTTTTTTTATTGTAACTATGTCTGATCAAGTAATGATCAGAAGAATTTGGTGTAGGATATTAGTGAAACAGATCTATGATATTGAGGGCTACCTAGGCTTGGTATATTGATAAAATCTGATCATCATATTATGGTATTTTAGGGATAGGATGAAAGATACATTTCGATCTTCTTAATGAGTGTTTTCTTTGTAAGAAAATTTAATGATTATTAAGTATAAAGCAGTGGAAAACATTATTATGGGTTATTTATTACATTAAACATATGAATAAATACAATTACTTTTAATATATTGAATGTAGTTTTATTTTTTAATACTATTATATTACATATTTTTTTTAAAAAATTATATTCATATGCACTTTAACTTTAAAGTGAATAATAATATACATATTTAAATTTAATTTTTTATCAATATTACTTTTATTATGATAATAAAAATAAATTTTAATTAATATTATCCACCATGATTATGATACTTGTACAGTGATTAATCAGATCCATAGTTATTTTTACTCTGATATAACTGGCCACACTGTGATTTTTATTCAGTTACTTTTTTAGTCAGAGTGATATGAATTTTGATAATAAAAAATAAAAAGGATATGGGTTTGTTTAGTTTAAATATTTAATTTTTTTTTCAAATTAAAATTCACCAAAACTCTTCTATGTATTTAAAATATTAAAATAATCATATGATTTTATAGTCAATACTAATGACATAATGATTCAAAAAATTGTATTATAATAGGTTTTTATAACTATCATGTTTTCATTTTTTTTAATTCTTTAATATATATTTATTATTGTAATTAATTTTTTAGAAAGGGAATTCCCTTGTGTGGCCTTTTTCAAACCCTCCACTCAATGAAACCACCCTCCCCACGAAGAGGTCACTCTGGAGAGAGCCCCAACCAGGAATGAGCCATTACCAGCCGATATGGCAGAGCGTCCCGGAGGGTGACAACCCGGGCGGTGATGGTTCGTCAAGAAATCTATCAGCATGGGTGGGTTGCACCTCATTTTTCCCACCCAGTCAGAAACCGGCTGACCCAGCAAGGCGAGTGGATCCCAGGGGAGAGGTTCGCCCCGAATGCGGACTCACAGGATTCGAACCATGTACCTCCCCAAGAACGACGTTGTTGTACCCTTCTCCATCACCACTATGCCACCGCTGAAGCAGATAAACGTGTTGATGGGTAAAGAGGTATTGGGCTGGCCTGCCCACCTGCGTGCCGCACACCCCCAGCTAGGCCCAAGGTGGCCAACACTTGGGCAAGGGGCAGTTCTCACAGGGTCGAGGAGACGAGAGGATCACTGACGTATGGTGCGCGTTGCCTCTGTGAGGACTCAAACCCAGAACCTCAGTGACGGGACGCCACCGCCTTGAACCAAATCACCCAGCCCCTATGGGCTTATATATTTATTATTATTGATTTGATATAAAATTTTAATATTGGAGTGTCTATATATGGAGAATGAATTTTGTATTTTAAAAAAATTAGGTCTCAATGGTGGTTCAATATAAAATATTAATCCAAATATATTACATATATTTGATATGGATAACTATGAGTATTGAAGGGAATAGATGAAGAATATATTTATCAATAGAGAAGTTGAATATTTTATTCTTCTTTTCAGATGATATAAATTATCAAACAATGATGTTACTTATTTTTCCATTCAAGAAAAAAAATATCAGTTAAACTATAGATTGAGGACTAATTTGTTATGTTCTATGAAAATAAATAATTTTTGTCATATATTTTATAATAAAAATTCCATTTGTATATTAAAAAATTCATTATATTAGTCATTTTATTACACATAATGTTGTTGGCACTCATTGAGCTCATTTAAGAGCATGGAACCAAGACATTGACTTATTAAAATGAAAATATTTTTCCATGGATCACCATATATTCCTGACTACTATAATAGTTTTGCATGATATTGGTGTCAAAGAGATTGATGATGAGATCCTTATCAAAAAGATAATTGAAGTCATTCCCAATGAGTGTGAATCTATGAGAACCCCAGTTGATGAAACAAGAAATTTAAATAATCATACCTTTAATTGTATTATTAGTAGCCTTATACAGTATCATGGTATGCTGAAGAGATATGATATGAAAAATAAAAAACCATTTATTGAATTTTCAGCAACATCTATCACCCATACTGAACCACAATCTTCTATGAATGTTTTTTATTCATCAAGAATGATGAAATTTGTTGTTCAATATGATTCAAGTCACTCTAAAAATTCTTAAAATGAATTAGATATCTTTACCAAAAGGATGAATAAATTGTGAAAAAACATTATTTTCAATATCATTATAAAAAGATTTATAATGCTATATTTACAAGAAAGATGAAGTCACATTTTATTATTGCAATAATTTTAGAAAAATTAGAAAAAAAATGTCCAAACATTTGGAGGAATGATTGAAAATAAAATATTGTAGATAATTATACAAAAAATTATTAAAAATTAAATGGAAATACTATTATAAAATATTATGGAACATGGATTACCCGTGGAGGTGATTATTTAAGTTGTAATTATCTTTATGAGAAGAATTATAAATATTCTACTAAAGAATTATCCATAGAAGATTATTTTTCTATTCCATTAAACATAAAGTTTCATGTTATATTGAATTAATTGAAATAATAAATGATAAAAATTAAAAAAACATAATAATGTTATAGAAATTCTATTTAAAGTAAATTCACATATATATTTTATGGATAATGAAAACTAAAATATATCTGACATCATTGAAAACAATATTTCATAGAAAAATACTGTTTCTAAATATTTTGATAAATTATATTCAGTGAAATAATTTAGAAAATAATCATAATATTAAAACAAATACAAATAAGGATTAATATTAAGTCATGAAACAAAAATCATAAAAATCTATTTTTCAAAAATATTTTAAAAAAATAATGATGAGAATTCAATGTTTTGATAAAATGTATAAAAAATATATCCTTATTGAAATTTTCATAGAATGGTTTATGCCTATAAAAACTTGTTTTTATTAATAATTTCTCAATTCATAAAAATACCCTTTTTAACTAGGTGTTAATGCAGTGGTCATGGGAAAAATAATTGTTCATTAAACAATGTTCAATCCATATGATTTTACAATTCTTATTTATTTAAACAAACCTAGATTCATAATGTTATCTTTTTCATTCGTTATCGGACCCAATAAGGGATGGGTTCTGAAAAAAAAATCATTTTATTTTCATGATATCGTGAAATGTACCAAAAAATGATATTGTAAATGGATAGAGGTAGTTCTAGGCATATGACAGGAAAAAAACAATTCATCTAGAATATTATTTGGATAAATTATGGTAATGTGACTTTCAGATATAATTCTCCTTGATGGAATATAAACATTGCTATTACAGTTCTTCTAGTAAAGTATTTTATTTAATTTTTTTAGTTAAATTTAATAAGATTAGACCTGTAATAATAACTAAAATATGTGATGAAGGTTACCTTATGAACATTATGAATGATAAATTTTTAGTAATCAGTTTTAAGGATGAATTTATTATTTTTGTAAATCATCATGATAATGTTTTTACACATAACATATAAAACATTTGGAGCCAATACATACCTTTATGTAGTGAAATATAAGAAGAAGTGTTGTTGTTGAAAAAATGTTTTGGACACTATAACATAGAAACATATCTATGTTGACTAATAACGGTCTTATAAAGGATCTACTAGTACTTATGTTTGATATTTCTATATTTTGCGACTCCTGCCAATATGGTAAAAACATAAGATATGTTTAAATCAATTAGTAAAGTATCAACTTATGATTCTTTACAGTTTGAGCACATGGTTTTTTTGGTCTAACACAAACTGGATATATTGGTGTTAAATACTATTTATATGTATTAAATGATTACTTCACTATATCAAAATGGGTTTACAGTCTCAAAAATAAATTTAAAATATTTTTTTTAAACAATTGTAACCAAAGTTAAAATTGAGAAAAACCTTCACGAGATAATAACTTCGAGTGCTCATTATGGATATTTTTTTAACTTTTTTACTTTGACATATTTTATAGTATATAAGGTATTTAAAATAACTATTCATCACTTATAACTCCTCTAACATTTTTTTTGAATATGAATGATGAAATATATTTTCCAAGAAATATCTAAAACAATGTGGAGTGTTTACTCAATTACTTCACATTTTTGGATGATGTGGTTAATACTTTTTGACATACCATAAAATTTTTTTTATTATAATGTTTCTTAATAATACACATCCTTATATGTGGACATGATGAAAAGAAAATTTTTCCAACTTCATTGTTTTTTTGTTGCAATGTTTACACGTTTATTACAAAAGTTAATGTATATAAACTTTCACCCAATCTTGATGAAGGATTTTTTAGGTTATTCCACTACATTTATGTGCTATAGAGTTTTGAAAAGAATTATTATACAATTGATGCGATAGACCATGTTTATTTTTATGAATATGATCCATTTAAATTTTTAAAAAAAAAATCTACCAACATCCACAGTTGACATTTCCAAAACTGAATTTCATACATTGTTATAATGTTCTTATTATAATAATATAATTAAAAAAATCTGATACTATTCATCTATATTATTTGATACCTTTTTGGAAGAACATACTTTTAAATCCCCATGAATTCAGTTATTTATTAGGAATCATCCACATTAAAGTATCATTAGTGATGTAGATCGACAAATTAAGACTAGATGTTCCTTGTGAAATTAAATGGATCATCTAGCTTTATTATCCCAAAATATTCCAAGTTATATTGATGAGGATTTAGGTGATTAGTATTGGATATATAAATAAAATAGGATATCAATGAATTTGATAGAAATAATGTCTATTCTTTAGTTGAATGACCTTAAAAACATAGATTATTAGAGTAAAATGGGTTTTCAATAGTAAATTTAATTAAAATGGACTAATTGTTCGAAAAAAACACATTTTTATGGGATATGATTAACATAAATGAATTTATTATGAAGAAACATACGTACCATTTGATATAATTGATGTTATGCGAATACTTCGAGCCTTGGTAGAATTATTTATTTTCAAAAAAAAATTAAATGGAATGGAATTGTTCATTTATTGATGGATATCATTAACAATCAGTTTACATGGAATAAACTCATAGTTCGAAAATATAAAAATCATGAATACATTTATAAATTTACCAATCCTTAAGAGGGAATTAATAAAATCCCGTAGATAATTTTATGATAGGTTAACATGATTATTGTTATAATGAAATTTATTTATGTGAGATGTAGATCCAAATCATTTTATAAAATGAGTTAATGGATACAATACAACTTTAATAATTTATTATTATTAAATTATATTCAGATCAAATAAATAACCCATTAATTTATTCCTTTGAATATGTTATGAATGTGGATTTTAAAATGAGTATGATGGTTGATTTGACATATAATATTGGTTTTGAAATTTCTCCAAAACTATAATTATATTTTATTCAAATACATATGTATATATAGTATCATCTTATGAAATTGGTATATGAATACACTAAATGTATTTTAACTCAAATTTATATGACAAATATTTTAGAAGCTGATGATGTTGGGAAATAATTTAATCTAACAAATATTAGTGTTAGAATATGAATTTTACTAAGAATAACATTTCGATGATCAGATTTAATGTTTTCTTCATTATTATTTCCAATAAATGAATATTATACATATAAATTACATATAAAAACTATAATATTAATTTTCTATTATCTTAATGGAATAATGGATTTATGATGCTTCTATTCTTGTAAAATTGTTAATAAATTATTATTTTTTTCAGATGAATACAATGATGTCTATAAAATAGATTTTAAATGTATATCTCAATCATGTAATATCGATGGATATTTCATTGATTCATTGTCATTTATGAACAATAATATGTAGAACTTTCTACTGTTGAAGCCAACTATGTGGAAGGTGAAAGCTTTAATGATCACGTGTTTTTGATACAACACACACTCATTAAATATAGAATCATTTTGAAAAAAAATTAGCTCATATTCTACAGATTATTATAAAACCCCCAAAAAATCACTCACAATATAATCACATAGATATTATATAGTGTTACCTTCAGTAACCCACACTTATAGGAGAACTAATTTTTCAATACATCAAAACACATGATAAAATGGATGAAATTTTCACTACAAATATTACCTCTAATATATTTTAATACATTAAATATAATATAGTAAATATAAATGTAGAGTAATCATTTATATCTACTTCTTGTTTACCAATCCTTTATATTAATGTTTCCCTTTTAAAATGGTATATATATGTTTTTTCTTTTCTAAAATTTTTACTATACTAAGAAAATTGTTTATGAAAAATAATTTTTTTCTAATGTGATTTTTGGGCTTATATTAATATATTTAATTTTTGAGTCTAAATCCTAAAAAATACGCTCGTACTAAAAATATATCATAAAAATCATTGCAATAATGTTTTTTAAAAAAAATCAGAATAAAAAATATCATATATATTTTTTCCAGTAAAATTATTTCAATTAATTTTCATAAATAAAATCCTTTTAATTATTATTTTTCACTATTAATATCTTTTTTATGTGAATAACCTTCTTATTCATTGATTTAAAATCAAAACTATTGTAATCACTTTATTTTACAATTTCCATGATGAACAAATCACTCATATTTTTCTAATTATTCACTCAAAAGGCACATTACTAATGTTTTTTATACAATTTCATTAGGTTAGTTCATTAATTATTGTTATTATATTAATATTGTTTATAAAACATTTGATTTTGTGATAAAATTTATAATGTTTTTGAAAATTTATTTCTCTCTCAACCTAATAAATGTTTTAAAAAATCATGAATATTCAACTATTACTTTTAATATTTCATTATATAAATGTAATATGTCAGATCTAATTTCTTTCAATTGCAACCATTGGATGTTTTATAGAATATGAACTATCATACCTGATGAATATATAAATAGTGATCCCCCTCATGTACCATATAAGTTTTTCTAGAGATTTTCCCCATACAAGAAAACCCCTTCATGATTCTATGTCAGAAAGATGATCTATTCATCAGATTCACAATTCTATATTCTGATCTTATAATAACCTGTAATGACTACATGAAATTCTAATTTTATGGAAAATATTGAATAAAAATAATTTTATCAGCAATATGTCTCTACTTTGATAATTATCATAGATTTTGAAGGGATGGAATTAGTGTGTGTTGAAAGACTAGACAATTATTTTGGTATTTACTACACAAATCATGGTTATGATTTTAATGTCTCTATTATTTTGTTGATCGATGATGGAATATGAAATTTTCTTGTTTATATGTATGGGATGTGATTGATGTTTTCTTAAATGAATTGTCTGAGTTTTGAAGAAATACTATCAGATTGACAAGCTTATTTCCCATCTCAAAAATTATTATAAATTCCAGGTTCCTTTAATAATACTAAATCATAAGAATTGTTATTTTTTTAATAAATCAATGATAAGTAATGTATATGATATGACCCGACCCAATGAGGATAGATCTGGGACTCCAAATTCATGCTTCCATAGGCCAAGGGCTAGAATCCCATACCGATTAATGTTTCACACAAATGGAGGATATAGCCAAAATTACTTATATGAACAAACCCAAATAATCCACTGTGCAACATTTCCATTATGTGTATACAAAAAATAAAAATAAATATATTGAATCAATCCATCCCAAAATAGAGTACAACCTATGTAAAAAATAGAAAATATGGGGCCCATGAAAAGAAAACTACTAATGCGTCCCACCTGCTCTGATGGAGGGAATCATTGTCAAACATCCACAAGTAAGCTCCTCATCCATGTATCAATGAAAACCCTAGACATTCAAACTATTACGGTCTTCCTTCTCAAATTCCAACTAGGTCTCGGTCAAAGGAACGATATTTGACACAAGACACAAGACATGTGCCGGAAAACCCATGTAGGGGTGAGTATAATAATACTCTATTGGTGACCCAAAAAAGTTAAACCATAAAAGGAGTTACTGATAGTCATATGTTAACTCAACCTTGTCTATTGAATAAAAAACCAAAGAGAATGTCAATCTCGAGACCATTCTTAGCAATAACTGACTAGTCATCTCGGTGACCAAAGCATGTTAATGAAACAAAACATACCACAATGACTCAGAGAAAAATACCCAGATATACTCATATTGATCATGGCATCTCATGGTCCCAACAATAGATATTCTGAGGTGAATAACTCAATGATCCAAAATAACACTCAAAACGATCACCTAAGGTACCAACCTCATAGACAACAATATGTGCCGATCCATCTTAGATAGCTCAGATAATAAAATGGGGAATACCTAGACAACATAAAGTCAATGAGATAACCTCACCATCCTAGATGAAACCCCATAGTGGGATTTCACTCAATCAGTAAAAATAATTAACGACAAACCTGACCATCCCTTGTGATTCCTTTCCATGAGGTCATGCTCGACAGAAGGATCCACTAAAGAATTCATCTAGTGACTAAACTACCAAAAACTTATTTTGTAAGAGATCTCACCCAAGGTCCACTAGGGGATACTAAAATCATATCTGTAACACAAAACATGGAAAAGGGTATCATGCAAAAACCTGAATCTATAAAAACATGTCTCAAAGAGGATCATCTCCCGTGTAGTTTTGGTCACACAGATACTGTGAAATCTTCTATAGAAAACATCATGAAAGATCACTGTATTAAGAAACATGTCCTTACACACAGATGTGAAGTCTGTGGCCAGGGAAGATAAGGGAAATGTACCCTTCTATAAAATCTTGGGTATAGGATCAGTGATTGCGTTAATATTGGTCATAATGACACCAAAAAACAACACCTTGTAAACATGAAAATATGTTAGGATTGTGTTGGAACTCTCGGGGTGACACATGCTCCAAATATGATTGTTCTGTAGTCGAGAAGAATTGAGGAAACCCACTCCATAAAGTGGAAACACACCTACACTACATGTACACAATGAAAAAAAAGAGGGGTCATGGTCTGAGTTGGGGGACTTGTTATTGAAACCCATTTTAGTATCCAAAGAGAGACATAGTCTGGTGAAGGGGATGAGAAACTGAAACCCTCATAGCTAAAGGACCAAGGGGACCCAATCAATCTTATAGATAAATATGTCGCAAATAGAGACAAGGAGGACACATATAACTCTAATGGTAACATTTCACTAACCCTAGGTAACAAAAAATATTGACTACACACCACGTTTCATTGAAAAAACTATATCCACTATCCTGTTCTACACAGAAAAACACACCAATTAGACTGTTTAGTCACCAAAGATGGAAAAAGGGTGAAAACGATACTATTAATTGCTACATGTCTAAATGGGTCATATTAGGGCCCATGCCCCGATCGTGGAACATATCTAATAAATTGTGACATTTTAATTCTATCATAAAAATACATAGGATCAACTACGCACACATCCAATATAGATACATGGTTAGAAAGGAAAATTTCTTCACAATTTCCCAAACTACACCTCATGGGTCCTACACCAAAATTGAAATTTAAGAACCAAAAATTGGACCTAAAACGTCTACCATAGTGTTAGGGTTGCAACACCACTGATGATGCATCAATCGAACATGAGATACCAAAGATACGTCTAACGCATGAATTGTCAAATAATAATAATTATATTATTATTATTTCAAACAGGTTTTTCATACCAATAAGCATCGATACCAACTCAAAAATTAATCAATGTGGCCTCAAAAGGTATTCCTTGGATGAATGGACTCACGAATGCAGAAATCACATGAATCAGACACCTAGAAAGGGAGTTAAGAGGGTTTTATTAAAAACCACAGCCCCAACCCACCCGGATCTTTAGGTCCAGCTCGCTCATCCAGCCGCCATATAGACCACACTATCCCACCATGCTAACCATCATCCCAAGATATCTCTAGGAAATTCCACATCCTAGAACACCATGAACCGCTACACGAAGAACCTCGTGCGGCCGCTCGACGCTCCCTGCACCACTGCTTGGCACACCATGTGATGCTACCCCCCTACCGACGCAATCTCCCCAGATATTGTTGCACTGCACACCTCACCGCGATCTTCTAGCCATGACCTCCCTCAATCAATGGAAACTAAAACAATCTAGCTCATAAATCCTACATTACCACCCTGATCATCCACCACCTTTAACGGACCACCTGGAAGAATATGGTTGTCAAAAAATTAATCTAAGACCATTTCCGAAAACTGTAGATCCCAGTACACACTGACAGGGACTCCAAAAAATGATCCATTAAAAAAAAGAAGCATTAATGAAGATTGTGATTTAAAATAAAATTTTCATATATTTAGGAATATCACCAATGGATCAAGTCTAGATCCCCGCTCTGGTGCTGCTACTTCTTGCTGCAAGGATGATCATTGTTAAGATCGGAGCTCGACGACACTTTGCATCATAGATTATGGAAGATAGACATCAAATGATGAGGGGGGTATGCTATCTGTCGTGCACAATAGGAGAGGGGTGATGATTTTCTTTTTAAAAATTAAATATTTTTATTTATCAACCCAACATTATATCGTGCCTTGGGTAAACACAATGTTATGATTCCCACTGAGGTCTTATAAATTCGGGCTGAGACTCTGCTAAGAAGTTATCATTAGTGATGTCCAGAATATTTTAATTTAATTTATTTATGAAAATGTACTCCATAAAAAACTATACAAACAAAGGGTAAATATTATGCTCTAATATCAACTATGCCCTCAAATATCTAATATGATTTACCATTTATTCTATATCTCATTTTTTTTTCTATGTGCAGAGTATAAAAATACATAATATTTATTCTAAATATTATTACGGGATCACCGGGACATGAAATCACACACCGTCTCCGCACCTACCTCTAGATTATTTATAGGAATATTATGTAGACTTAATGGGAAAAACCCGAGTCTCTACATCCTCTTCAAATTATGGTTATTCACCCAAAAAACATTGGAATTTGGGAAAGGACCTGAGCTCTCTAATAGGGCTTCCACTCCAATGAGATTACCAAAGGGACATGTGCTATAAAAAACAATAACCAATAAGACCCACATCCCAAATAATGGAAGAAAGGGTTTAAAAACTTCATAGGTAGCCTACCACCCCAAGATGATACTCTGAACCCGAGAAGATATCCATCCGAACACAATACCACACCACCGAACACACAGGGCCACCCTATCAAGTCTACAACCTCCCCATGCAAGACCCAATATTCCTCAACTATTCTCAAATAACCTTTTCAAACAAAAACACAACACAATGGAAAATACCACCTTTTCACCACGTATCGCTATGTTACAGGTTAAAATGCAAAAACTTAGATGGATGACATACTCTCCACTATAAGGAAAATCCATGCGCACTATATATCCCATCATGACAGACCACGCAACCAGTCCAAAAAACCTTATGGAAAAATTATCCACCAAAATGAATTAAAACATGGTTTCCCATGCATACACATTGAGTTCTACAATCCCTTAAGAAACCATCGCCAACGCACGAAACTGACCGTGAAATCAAAGGTTGATAAAACTAATCCACCGCACCTAAACCCTGTCCACATTGGACGACACTAACATAACCGCATGGTTTTGGATCACGCCATAAGGACACATCATAGTGGGGAATGTTTCCATCTTTCCTATTCATTATAATGCCAATCAAAACATGACACATCCTCCTTAATCGTCCCATGTACAAGCTGACGCTAAGCACACGTGGGAACCAATGAACATCAAAGGCCTTCCCAGACACTCAAAATGGGTCATATCGAGACATCACCAATAAAAACGATACCAAGAATCATGTACAAAAATCAATGGTACCCAAAAAATGCACCTCGATAATGTTCTCTTTGGGCGACACTAACGCACCCACAGGGTTTTCATAGCATCAAAAAAATGTATCTCGGTGGGGGAAATATCCATGTTCCTCGTTAAATCGATGATATGTAAAAATACACCACCACCAACAGAGACATCCATGGCTCAGTTTGAAAGGCTTCATCTACTTGAAACCTTGAATGTGGGTCAACCCTCTGCTCAATGGGTGGTGGCTCCACCAATTTCATAACTGATAGAAAAACAACCTAGTGACCAGACCACATTAAGGTGACCTCATCACTCATTAGTTTGTAAAATAAGTTCATCAATGAAACAATATAAGTCTATTACCACGGAAAAATCTTGAACAAATTCTATATGTACCACGATAAAAGAGTATATTTGGGTAGTTTATGAAAGGATAGGAAAAACCCAATTCCGAGTCATATAAGATGCATGTACCCTTGATTTCTCTTGTAACAAGCATCCAAATATCCTGAAATTAAAGGCATGTTATTAGATTCCTAGTGAATGGATTCATTACTTTCATATACCATCAAAGGAGTCTTGAACCTGAAATACAAACTCAAAACATCCAAACACTGATGTTATGCGAACAAAACCAATCTCACAGATGGACTAACTATGCTGTGAGGTCCTAGAAGAGGAACATTCTTTGATTCCACTCGATAATGACCCGACCAAATAGGGCTCGAGCCGCGACTCCCCAAGCCGACCTCTATATGTCATGGCATGGAATCCATCAACGAGTAGGATATCACATACATGGAGGACATAGAATAATGTACAGGTATACCCGCACCAACATATACATTCATCAAACATTTCAAATATATATATAAACTAAATGGAAATTCATGCATACGTCTATTCCAAAACATAGTAGAGGAGAAATAAAAAATGGAAAATATAGGTCCCATTAAAAGAAAAATGAAAAATAATCCCACATGCCATGAAGTAGGGGATCACTATCAAGCACCCAATAGCAAGCTCCTCATCCATGCTCCAGTGAAAACCCTGGTCAGTCCATCTTCTACGCTCCTCCTATTCCAGGTCCAACTTTGACTCTGTCGAAGGATTTGAAGTCTCCACAAGACACAAGACATGTGTGGGAAAATTCTGTACAGGGGTGAGGCTATGAATACTCAATAGAAACCCCAAAAACCCCAAACCAAAAAGGAAGTAACTAATAGGCCTTAGTTAATTCAACCCATAATGAGAAAATAAAAATAAAAGAGAAACTACATCACGAGACCATTCTTAGAAATACCTATGTATTCTTTTTAACATCCCCATCATGTTAATGAAATATTATAAAAATACCCAGATATACTCAGTTATGTCAACAAATCTCATGTACCCAACCATCGATTTTCGATGTTAAAAAACTCAAAGTTCCAACACAACAATCACAATGATCTCATGAGGTACTGACCTCATATACATCATCAAGAGCCAAGACATCTCTAATCGCTCACAAAATGAAATGGATCCAGCATCAAAAACTAAAAGTACATGATCCAACCTCTCCATCCGACATGTTTCTCCACCAAGATATGCCACTCCATTGTTAAAAAAAATTAACCAGAACACCTGAAAATTCATTGTGATACTTATCCCTGAGGGAATGATTGATGAAAAATTCCACAGAAGAAGTCACCTAGGGACTAAACTACATCCAACTCTGTAGGTAGGGGATCCCTCCTAGGGTATATTGTTGGACAATAAAACCATAGAAGTAACACTGAATATTGAATGGGTAATCATGAAACATCGTGAATTTGATACAACCAGTCTTATATTGGATCATCCCATGTGTAGTATTGGTCACGCTGATACAGAGAACTCCGCTAAGGAAAACATCACAAATATCCAAGAAGAAAGAAACAAGTAACGATAAAAATATAAGGATTTTGTGCCTAGGGATCACTTGGGCTACGTACCCTAATATAACATCCAAGGTAGAGGATTATCTCTCATGTAAATATTGGTCATGCTGACTCCAAAATCCATAACGGGGAAACACGAAGGATGTGAGGATTACATCAAGCCTATCATGGAGACACATGATATAAATACACAAAATTTACTATTATAGGGGATTTAGAAAACTTAATCAAGAAAAAAGGAAGTCCAATGCACTGCACGTAAGCAATGTAGATAAATAGGGGTTTCTGTCTGGTGAAAGGTACATGATTCTGAAACCCTCGTTGGTAAGGGACCAAGGGGAAACACTCAACTAAACTGATCAAATAATCAAATATAGGGACTAGGGGACCCAGTTAACCCTACCTGAAAAGGAGTGACTGACCGCAGTGACCCACCCAACATCCCCTGCACAATGCATCTTCTAGGCTGAAATTGTGGCCACCAACATATTTTATGTTGAAACATTACACATGATATTCTATTTACATTAACCAAATGGATAACCCGTAAGAATGGTGCTATTAACCATAACAGGTCTGAATGGGTCATCTTTGGGACCACCACTCAATCTAGGAACACATCAAATAAATTTTTTCAATGAGATTCTCTCAAAAAAAAACATAATATCGACAACTCATTCATCAAAAAATAGACACCTAGATAAAAGGGAAAATTTCGTCTTAGAGTCCAAAATCTGACATCGTGGGACCTGCACCACAATTTAAGTTAGAGAACAAAATATTGGTGATGAAACTATTTTCTTATAATCATGGTCACAATTCCATTGACAACACATTAATAAGACTTCAAACCTAAAAGATACGTCTCACTCAAGATTCATTAAATAATAAGAAAAAATGATTATTATAAATGATTTTTCCTACCACCAGTCATTTTTACTGGCTCAAAAATCACTCAAAGTGACTTATTGGTTTCTTCCTCAGAAAACTGGGTGTGTGGCTACAGACAACATGCAAATCAAAAAACTAGATTGGGAGTTACAATGTTTTTAATAAAAACCATTGCCCCAAACCAAATGGACCGGCAGTCCAGCGTGCTCAGCTGACCGTTGTCAAGACTATGCTTTCCCAAAACACTATCCAGCTACCCCTATTGGCATTATTAGGTGATTCTGCATGGTAACCTGCTCTTTCCCACTCCCACTGACGTCCACTACACCGTGACATCCTCTACCGTTCGCTAGCTGGAGCGGCCCTCGCTTGATGGAAACCGCTGCCCGACGTCACTGAAACATGCATGATCAACCTCATGCCACTACCAAATTCATAAGACCACAATGAATAATATGGTGGTGAAATAATTAATCAGATACATTTTTTGAAAACCTTAGAAACTGATCTAGGGAGATAATGGCTCCAAAAAATGACATGATGAAAAAAAAATGAATCACAAATGAGGATCAGGCTTAAAACTCCAAATCACACACAATTTGGCATATCTCTATAGACTGAAGGCCAGATCCATGCTCTGGTGCTGATACTACATGATCTAGTAACTATCAATGTAATGATCAGAGCTAAATGGTTCTTTGTGGCATTGATTCCATTGGTTTATTGTCGAAGGAGGATGAGGGGAGGGGGTTGCTTTTCATCGTGTGCAATATGAGAAGGGTGAGGATTTTTTTGAAAAAATTGATATATTTAGAAGCCCACCACCCACTCTTCTCCAACCCACACCTGACACAAACATCATTATGTAATCTATAATGGAGAAAAAATATTCTAAACCAACCACAATCTTAGAAATTCAATCTGAGACTCCACTCAGAGGTTATTCTAGTTGAAATCCAAAATAATTTAATTTAATTTACATATAAATATTTCATAATTAACACATTCTACAACACACCCGCACTGATAAATCATATACACTACCTATGAAAAAAACACTCTGGACACAACTATTCCCTCAGATTTCCAATCTGAGATACCGTTTGAGAGATAACTTTTTTCGACCATGGGCATAATATAAAAATACTTAATATTTTTTATAAAATAAATTCTGGACAAACAAGGTCATGGAATCAAATTCAATCACCGCTCCTAGATTTTTAATATTCATTGAAATATTCCAATGTCTGACAGGGTGAATCCCATGTCGATACATTATATCATGTTACTCTAGAAAATTCAGTATTTTCATTTTCAATGGATGAATTCTTAATACTGAGAAAGGGATATCAAGACATGATAGGAGTTTCATATGTTTTTGTATTGGATATTCTAGTGAACATGAGAAAGAAATATCTGGTTGAGTTATTTTAATAAATGTTGACAATACAATCTCAATATCAATTAACTCAAAAATCACCATGTTTATAACATTAGTATGTAAATTTTTTTAGAAATTCATTTTTTATTTCATGGTTCATAAAAAATAGAATCATATTATGGAGAAAATTTTATTCATCGAGGATCCGAAGAAAATATAAATGCGGTTGTTTTATGATTAAATGTATAATATGTTCATGGATATTACTGATGGAGTTGAATTAGTGGTAGAATCTTCAAGTATTCTTGATAATTATGATATTATGAAGAAATTGTAGGTTGATACCTCCCAACCAAAGAATCCAAAAAAATTAATAAATAAAGAGTTCCTTGTGATGTTTTTGAATAATTGATGAAATATTAAGGTGATAAGAAGTTAGTGGACACACAATTCAGAATTGATCCAAGAGAATAAAAATCCACATAGATATGTGATGTTGCATACCTTGAAAAATATGTTAATTAGATGAAACAAAAGAAAATAATACAAAGATATTATTTAGGATAGTATTTATTGAAATGTGTTTGAGACCCATTATATTTAGTTCTTCCAACATGAAAAATTGATCATGTCATTCCAGATGGTGGATTAGTGTTTCATGTAAATTCTAAAATTTCATCAGTGAATGATAAAGTAAAAAAGTATTTGGTTATAAATAATCAGTGCTAGCAATTAAAATGAATGAATCACACAAAGAAATTTATATAAAATGATATTTGAGAACATAATGAAAATTGGAAGAAGAACTTGATCTAGTAGTTAATTAATAATTTTAATGTAAATAAGGTGATGAAAAATAACAAAAATAAGGGGATTAAGAGTAAAACAATGGTGAATATGAAGAAGGGATAGAAAAAATTGATGAAATGGAGGATGAAGATAAATTATAAGAATATGATGAAATTGAAGTGGTTGATGATAATGACTAAAAAATAACAAAATTTATTCAAAAATCATTATGTTGGAAAATTGGGAAACCACACAAGGGGATTAGAAGGGATTATTTAACATATATAGAACTCACACAATCATTGAAATCAATGATAATATTGTTATAACTCATCACATTATATAGTCTTTAATATAGATTAGTAACATTATATTACAAATCTTCTTTGGGGATTTATTCAAAATTTTGAACCATCCTATCCAACAATTGAATATATTTCTACACGATTATCTTATTTTCATTGAATCCTTATGCCAAAATGAGATATTTTCGATTGACCAATACCATTTTAGGATTTTTAGCTTTAATGTGGACCATTATTCTATATATTATTTTATCTTTCTCCTTCATAAAACTTATATGGAAGGATACATTGGGAGTTCCTTCCATTGAGTAAAGAATGATATGAAGGTAGTGTTCTTTTCATGCTTCTATAATTTGAAACTTCTTCTTTAGGAATTTTTTGTTTTCATCTTGCTCTTTCTACTTTGGAACTCCATCCTCAACCACTAGACTAACCACCAAAAAATTAATCCTTTTCTGATGAGTCTGGTAATTTAAAATGACTAGAAAATTATTTACCTTGTTACCACCATCTTTTAAATCATAACTAAAATTGATTTCCGTGGGTGGGTTTTAGTTTTCCTTACATGATTTTGGTTTTTTTCTATTCAACACTATATTCCACTTTGGGTCCTGGGTACCATTCTCCACTATCTCCATCCACGGGTCATAAGGTACCCCACAATGAATAAGATCAATTCTATATATTGAAAACTGATTGTAATATTAATCACCAGTCAAGTAAAATTCCAACCCGACAATCGAGACTCGTGGAGAAACAATCCCTTGGTGCCCAACCCCTACATCAGCCTAAGTATTATGGAATAAAAACATTCTGAAATGTTTTTATTTGTATCATAATTAGATTCTTCATTGGAAATACCATCTAAATATTGGAAGGAAAATATATCTAATAGTTTGGAAGAGTAATATTCATATATATATATAAAGATGATTTATCATCTAAGAAATATTAAGAAGACCAAAATTATAAATCAAATCTGATCATAATGTTGATACTAATAATGATAATGATCACCTCAAATTTTGATATGACAAAGAAGATGATACCATCATTTTTTCAAGTAAATTTGAAAAATTAGTTTCACGAGCTCCTAAAAATAAGGGTAATCATGTTAATGTTATAACCATTCAAATAAAAAATCATGAGATACCACTATATCAATTATGCACTTCTAGAATGATATCCATAGAAGGAGTTGAATATATTGCTCCTGTGATGAAGTGACTATAATGAACTCATTCTTAGTTTCCATGTATTTATGAAATTGGTGATCTTATTCAGGAAATCTGGATTAGAAATAGATATTTATAAAATCATTAATATAGAATGTTATTCGGAATGAATATGAGTTCAAGGTTTTTCAAGAAAATTACTAGACACATAAAAAATAAATTAAATCAAATGGTCAAATGGTCTCATCATGTTCATGTAGATATTATAATGAATGATGATCAGTTGGATGTTATAATTAAGTTTTTAGTAGAATCCTAAAATTTTATTTGATGTGTTATGTATGCATATTTCTAAAAGAGTAAAGTTGGTGGATGTGTTTAAAGATGAAAAAGATGAAACAATTTTTTTTTGTAATTTATGAAGAATAATATCAGAGACATGGAGATTTAGATTACCAGACTTTGATCCGTTAAAGAATCTATTTTCATTGTAAATGGGAAAAATAAATATATTTTAGAGGATGTTAGTAATCTATTCCCTTTGTATGTTAAATAAGACATGTTGGATAAATATTGACATGAGTTCAAGAATATAAAATCCTTTGATAAGTCTCTATTGAAGAATGATTAAGAATAATTGTTTTTAACTCTGGGGTTATTTGTTATATAAAACCTATTAATGTTATTTTCAAATAATTACTATCATAAGAATCCTAATTTATTTATATTTTCCCTATTATAATTTTTTTATAGTTCATTCATGTTTTGGTGATTATGTAATTCATTGTATTATTTTGTAAATTTTTCCTTATCTATTATTTTAATAAAACTACAAACATTTCCCTACTTATTTATGAAAAATAAAAAGTGCGATCATTTTATATAAATGGGTAGAAATAAATAAATGAATTTAATTTTTTTAAAAGGACATTTTTATATTATGGGGGAGATAATATCGTGAGGTAGAGTACATCATATTAAACATTTTATTCTTCATCAAATTCATAAAAGTTAAAAAATAAAGGTGTGTTAATGTTTTAATGATTAAATCTGAATAATAATT
Organism: Viscum album; assembly: GCA_963277665.1. Lineage (NCBI taxonomy): Eukaryota > Viridiplantae > Streptophyta > Magnoliopsida > Santalales > Viscaceae > Viscum > Viscum album. The sequence continues at coordinate 426,908,899 of OY728156.1, forward strand.
ATTTAAATTAATAGAGACTATAATTTTTTCAATGTTATTTTTCTTTTATGCTTTGGGTTTGTTTATTTATAAAAGGGGGATATTGTTGACTCATAATTTGTACTTCTTACTTTTCTATTCCATTTTTTTGAAATCAAAAAAAATTCTCAAAAACATTTTTACTAAATTTTTAAATAAAAAGTGTTTTAGAATGATTATGTAGAAAACATTTCTTTTATCACACATAGAATAAATAAAAAATTATTACGGGTTTGAATTTTACATTATTCATTGTGATTATAATAATGTATCTTTTTCTAATTACTCAGACTCATCATTATGAGAAACTAAAGTTATATTTTTTCAGATTTTTATTATTAAAAATTTCATAACAATTAGAGTAACATTTGTACCAATTGCATCTGATTGATACTTGTAAGGATTATCATATTGTTGGTCTTAATGAATTCTATCAGACTGACTATGATTATAATTAGAATATAGAATAAATATCTAAAATATACATAATATTATAAAAAATGTGATGGTTTCTACCAATACGATACTAGACATTCAGTTATTAATGGTCATCATGAGTTGTCATTTACCAGTTTTATGTATTCATTGCAACCAAATTAGTAATATGGCCATTTGGATATCACAATATCACCCTGGGGTGATCACCTATAAATACCAAAGGATTTTTAGTATATGGATCTATTAAATTATATTCTCCATCAAATTTAATGAATATTAGATAACGAGAACAACTCATTCTTAGTCATTTTTAATTATATAGATACAGTCCTTATAAGGAAACCATATTAATTTTTATACTTAAGAACATTGGTTTTCATAATTGTGTATCTACATCACAATGATTTAGGAGTTATGTGGATCAGAAGATTAAGAATATAATCCATCAGAACAAGGGATGTTGTGGCTAGGTAGATAGAATAAATACAATCCCCGTATCAAGGGCTTCCAGGGATATAAATGTAGATCCATTCAAATAATCATATTGGGGTATTTTCTGATAAGTAATGATATAATTTTTTGTATGTATAAAAAAGGGATTCCATTAGTTTTGTCCTAGATTACATTAATCTAATGGTTAAAATATTTTTTTGTTCAATATCATAAAAATAAATAATTGGTTTTAATTATATTTAATTACATGTTATAAGTGTTTCTATATTCTGCATCACATTTAAAAAAATTTGAATAATGATATTCATCATTCTATTTTTTTTATTAACATAATTATGATAGTAACAAGATATCGGAATTAATAATTTTCATCATGATAAATAGATGTGTACACTAATAAATCAGATACATAAAGATACAATTTTAACTCAGATATAATTAGAACCACTATGATTCTTATTCTGTTACTTTGTTAATCATTCTATGTGTGATTCTGATAATCATACTTAAATAGGCATTATTTTTTATTAGATTAATTTTATTAAACTATGTATTTAATTCCAATCCCCACTATTTTATGTATTTCTATTATAATCATATTATAATGATCCAAAAATCAGTATTAATGATATACTGATCAAAAAATATATACATTAGACCACTCAGCCATGAATATTTTCACATATATAGACATGTACATATGGTGGCATCACCCTGAGATGAGTTGTGTATAATTTCCTTAGTTTTATGGTTTAATTATGTAGAATCTCATTCCATGGTATCTTATAAAAAATAATATAGGTTGTTAATGAAACATTTAATGATGAAAACTATACAAAAAATTTACAATGGGATTCATCTTCAAGAAATAAAATTCTTATACCTTGCTAATATGGATACAATGTTTCCCCCCTTATAGGTACTAAAATAATTATATCAAAATATATCATTCCATAAGGGTATAAACATGCCCTATCCACAAACGGATATCAAAATAGCATCTCATCAATGAAAAATTAATATATGTACCAACATCAGGAGACACACAATATATTATTTTTGGAAATTTAACTAGCTAGGCCTTTATCGTTAGTGATTTAAATATCATAGGAAAACATAGGTTTCATGTAAATACCAATATGATTATAACGATTCCTAAATAGAATACTCAATCCATTGCGTAATGATCCAAAAGACTACATATAGCCTCTTTTTAATGGTCCTAGATCTGGAAATCCAATAACTCATAAACACAAACATAAAGTATAGATCATTTGGAAAAAATAATCTTAATCATAACATCACACACAATGAATATCAATCTCCTTCGGTTGGTGACAATGAAATATTAATTTTTTTTCTTGATTTACCATCATGATAACTATCATAGGATTTGTTATATTCCTATATTAATGGATTACATATGAGAAAATATAAAATAGACAAAAATTTTGATACCACTTGGGAAATTCCTCAACCCAACATAATTTGATTAGTAACTATGCAGAGTTTTTGAATTATCATAATGAACACCTCCTAGTATTTTACATTCTACTGATAATTATTAGGGATATAAGAAGGTAATGTGGGGTTATTTTACAAAAAATATTAAATTTAATAAAACATTAATAAAATACCCAAATATCTAACACACCCAAAGCTATAATAGAATGTAGATAAATAAAGAATAATACAATAATAAAACAATTATGACCCATAAGTACAATCATATTGACTCAATCAACAACTAGGACAATCATAGTTATAGAATTAAAAAGATGAATAAATAATTATCCATTTTAAAGAAATATGAGGCTAAACTACAATCCTTGAGTATCACCATCAACATGAACTCTACAACCCATATGATCTACTCAATCTTGATGATGTACCCCAAATCCTCATCCCAACCAGAACTAGAAAAATATGATAGATTTATTGGTACCCTTTTTTCAAGGAAACATGAGGTATATTGGAGTAAAAAACACAATAAATATCCACCAATGTGCTCTAATATATTAACAAAAATGAATTTTTATGGTAATGTTACATGTTTCATTAAATTTAAAAAACTAGGAACAATATATAACTAAAAAACAATACTAACCTCATATTGTGTTGGAATATCTTGGAATAGTCCATTTGGAAAATTGCAACCCATGTACATTTTACTATACCTCTAAAAATCTTTAGGTATGTAACCCCAATCAACCATATAATCTTTATCTAGTACTTATGTTTCTCTAAACATGTTTTAATTACCATTCATCATAATGTAAAATACCAATTAACTAATGAATAGATTTCCGTTATCACAAACCTAAGGAATTATCCATGAATGGTCCATACCATAATATTAGTTCAACCCCATCTCTATATATATTGAATTCCCACATATAGTAACAATGAAATACACTACTATATTTTTTATAGTTTTGTATTGTAGAACTCCTCTATGAGTGTTTTATTACACTATTATAACAATCCTCCTATAAATGAATTTTTTTAGTAAAATATAAAATACCTCCACTAAATGATTTTTCTCTTATATGAAATAGACACACATTTATCATAAATTTTCCTTGAAAGATATTTTTAGCTAATAGTAATAGAGAAAACCCAATTGTGAATTTTTAACCCATGCGTGTTTTCCTCAAATAACAAAATACCTCCCGCATTGGTATTTTATTTTTTCATGATGTAATGAAAACAATAAAAAATAAATTCTCAAGAATATAGGGTAATTCTCATCCATATTCTGTAAAAAATAAAAAACACACTCTTACAAGGCACCAATCTTCACCAAGACACCAATAGGGGGTCTACAAGGCATGTTCAATGACGAGGAACCACACATAATGGTCTCAATATGAATTCATAGTATTAGGTTCATGATTTTCACTATTATTGTATCACATCACTCGACAATGTCATACAATTAATTATTACAGCATAATCCACAATTGTTTATCCATATTGGCTATAATGCAAAGGGATGCCACTTGACCCATCCCAACAAATGTGGTCTTAGTAAGTTGGTCCACTAACACAACCCACATCAAATATTTCCATGATTCGATTACCCATAATGAATACATCTCCAAGGTAAAGGATAACTCTCACTATATTATGTTATTTATTCCAAAAATACTGAGGTATCATAATTGTCATAGTATGACCAAATATGACCAAATAGTATGAACTCATAACTTCCCATATATAAGTAATTCTATATATCATAGTATTTCCTATGGCCATTCTAAAACACCTACATGAACCAGCATTTCTGAGTCAGAGTCCCAGATAAGCAAATGCATTCCTCCCCGTACACCAGATTCTTATAGATTATAGCATGGTTCCCATGTGGAATCATGGGGAGACTATACCATCCCTCAATGTTCACAAAAGAAAAATAAAACCCATAAATTAAATTAATTTCAAAATAAATTTACATCTATAAAATTGGAGATGAGATATATATAATATATAAAACTAACCAGGATCCCATGTATATATAAATCTTTTAAATAATGGAAGAAATATAATACCCAAAAAAATCAAGAAATGACAACATTCCCTTTATCCAACAGATCAAAAGCCATCATAGGTTCTCCATCCATAACTGGATCTCTGGTCATGAAGACTACAAGAAAACCAATATTCTTGAGAAGGGTGTGAGTATAAGATTCAGTAGGACACCACCAACGTCTTGAAATAGTATATCATAAAATTAAAATGTTTTTTTTAAAATAAATTATGTATTGGCATGTCAGAAGTATACCATACAAGTATAAAGCACCTACAGTTACCACTATGACCAACTTTACCTCCTTTGGCCCTATTCATAGAGATACATGACTACTTTGGAACAATATAGGATGGAATCATTGGTAAAAACCTAAAATATCCTCCTCGAGTTGATATACCAAATCAATTGACCCGTTCAATTGGATTGGATTGTCCTAGTACATATTGATCACTATAGTGATATGACATATCTCTCTAGTGGATATCTGAAACAAGTTTCAAGTCACTCATATCCACCAATGTCTTATCAAATACATCGTATGCAAATATGAAAAATGTATGTCACAGATCCCACTAACTGGGATTTTTTGTGTATATGGAATCTAAGTACTACAACATCCCACTTAGAGGCTATTCTCCAAAAAAATAAAATATAAAATTTTATAAATATTTATTCATATCTCCCTTGAGGTCCAATTTTTAACAGTAAATGTTTCATCTCTCATATATTGACCAAATAGTATAACCCTACATTCTCAAATGTTGTATATAGGAATATACAATATATGAAACATAATGAAAAAGGTATTTTAAATTCACATCAATTATCAAGTTTCATAATCATTGTTATCACAATCCATTTGCATGAAATACGAGAACAAGTCAAAGGCTAATAACCATTGTCATGTGGTCAATAAATAATCAAAAGTTACAATGGGTACACAATCACACAAATAATAATGTTAATAACCCATATAAGACATGAAAAAACATTATATATTACCTACGTCTACAAACACACCAAAAATCATGTCAATATTCTATATAGGTAATTTGGAAAAGTTAAGAACCTATTATGGATACACATTCACATCCAAAACCATGTAAATAAATTATATAGGAATCATAAATATGTTATGTACTTCTTACCTTATATAAAATGAAGATTAATGGGTACTGTTGAATTCAATGTTTATTTTTAGGATCAAAAACATTATCCCATTGTAAACAAAATTTATATTGAATGTATGCTCGTCGGGATTAACCCAATGATACTTATGATTCATTAATCCATTCAACATCTCATTATATATTGATGATTGATGATTTGAAATTAAAAAAATAGGAAAAAAATAATAATAGATTGAAGGTGGAGAGAGAGGGGGTGAGGTAAAAGGGTAGAGTGGGGTATGATATTTTACAACATTCATCCCGTACTCTACCGACAATCTCATATTTATAATTTTGTTAAAACATCTTATTATCTCCACATGCCTAATGCAATACCCCTTTAAAACCCTCTTTATTATCATTCTATGTTGAACAAGCCCACATTTACATAAATTATTATATATTCCATATTACAATTACCTCATTTATTTAAATTTATTTATTTATTTCTTATCTTAAAAAAATTCATCATTTTGAAATATATATTAATAATCATAAATATATACACACTCTATATGTATATATACATGCACCCATATGTATATATACATTTATATTGTATCATTAAAATTAAATAATATATATATATATAAACTAAAAATTATATTCCCAAATTAATTACAATAATATTAAGGACTATTTTTATTTTCAATATTCCATTATGTTGGCCATTAACATTCTAACAAATAACATCTATTAAAACATGAAAATATTAAATTTTTTTTACCCCCGCTAAATTATTTATATTTTGTAAAAATAATAATATAACCACTATTACATTGGAAACTACCAAAATATTTAGAAGGAATATATCTTAATTACTAATTAAACCTTTATAAATTCATTTTTAATTTAACATAAATAAAAATAATTATAATAAAATTATCATTATTATTTCATTTTTTAACCACCCAAAAAAATATTTATATACAAATATAATTTTTTCAATTCATATTTATTAATATAATATGATATATTTCACTGCTATAATATATTCTACCTTTTTATAAAATAATTATTGTAAAATGGGTAAATAAAATAATCCTTACATGTTATTTAACAAAAAAACTCCATCCACACAATGGTTATCTAGAACCAACGGTTAAACCCTCATTTGGAATCTAACTATGATCTCAAATTCCTAATATGATATTTTTTTATATATTAAATTTCATTAATTTAATATATAATAAAAATATTAAATAAATTATTATAATCTGTGATTTGATCAAATTCCTAACACACACAAATGTTATATCGTGTCTAAGATAAGCCCTGCATATCTTGTTTAACAGTGGTCTCATATTTTTTGTATGATCTTATGTTCTGTAGATATAACATAGTTTTATAAAAATCATGCTTGTGAGATAATCATATATTTAATTTTTTCGGCATTAAAAACCCTTGAATCCCATTCAAACTCAATGTCAAAGTCAAAAATTGTTCTATTGAATATTACAGTGTATTAACATTTTTTTCATCCTTTCATAATTGTATACTAGAAACATGTATTTGAAAAATAATTTTTTCATACCAAAAACTTATTATTAATTAATGAACTAAATTGGGTTTTATTGTAATTTAATATTAAAGAGGTTATAATTCTTCCCATAAGAAATATTATCATCCCAAATATGTTATTTTGATGATGGAGCCACAAATTTCTACTAGAGTATTTTCTGCGTTAATGTTAAATTATTTTTACTTATTTATTTTATGTATAATATTTTTTACTCTTCAAATAGGTGTTTACAATAATCATATTCTAATTCCATTACATGCCATTTAATAGAACCCATATAACACATAGCACTTTATGAAGGCTTAAGTCTATATTACCAAAATCATTATGTTATTCCCAAAAACCTATAATAATTCAAGCATATAATACAAAATTTTAAAATAAATTATTCTTCAGATAATTCAAGAATTGACATTTAAACTAGTCATATGTCTTTAATTATTCGTTCTTCATATAAAAATTCAACACATATATGTGGATTCTGAAACATCAAGCATATAGTGATGCATGAACACAACCCAAAACCCCTAAGGCACATATCAAAATCACTTATGTCACTGAATGAGAATTTAATCAATCGTAACAACAAACCACAATTTAACCATTTTATGAAAATATAGTGGTCCACAATGTCGTACTGATCAGAAACTGGCATAGTCATTCTACCTGAGTCCCAACCATCATGTCTCATATATATCTCTTTCCAAATCATGAAAAATAGAAAATAAAACATAATATATCATAAAACTATGATATAGTGTGTTAAGGTCCTTACATGAACCACTGAGTATGAGCTGGATTGCCACATGACCATAGGTTCATTTCCATGTATGCGAATGTGTCCTGACATTCAGTGAGGGTATCAAGTGGAATCATAGGGAGACGATTCCCTCCATCAATGTTCATATAAGAAATAAATAAAAATTATAATAAATTAAATAAATAACCATTTTTCATGTGGAATACTTAATATGAATATCATATAATAACAAAACAAGGATCCCATGTATAGGTAAATACAATAAATAATGGAACTAATATACTTCCCTCCAAATTTCAATCTAGTAATGACTATATCCTACTAATCCACAAGGTCAACCATCTACTGTTGGCCTTTTTCCCTTCTCTGGGTTCTAGTAATTATGTCTATGAGCGCAACAATGATTCATAAAATTAGTGAAAAAAATATTAAAGTGTATTAGATGAACATAAAATAGTATTAAGATAACAAAATTATATCACACGAGTAAAAAATGAATGAAATGCCTTTGGAGATTAGCTCTACCTGATTTAGCAGAATACCATGATAACCATATATAATTCATCCTTGTGGAAAATAAAATTATCAGTAAAAACCCTATCACATCCTCCTTGAATGGATATACCCTTGAATTTGAAACCATACACTATGAGGGACAGTCCATGTACATGTCGACTATTTTGTACTTTTCATAACAATATTGAGTAGATAATGAAATAGTCTAAGAAGTCTCTAATGTTGACCAAAGTCTTATCACATCCCTCCTATGAGGATAACCAGAAGCATGTTATGAATCCAGTTAACTTGAATAGTCAATGTATAAGACAACCCAATCATATCACAATCCTCTCAAAGGGCAATCCTGAACAAGCACAAAATACACATGTCATCAATCATGTGTCATATGCCACAAGTCATCAAATTTAGACCAATACATGTGTCACATATCATATGATGACCAAATAGGAAAAACCCACACACTCTACTACATCATATAGGAAAAAACATCTATTATACATAATATAAATTACTTGTCAATATCATGAAAATTAGTGAGTATCATAATCATCTTCTCCAAAATCTATATACAATAAATAAAGTCACAAGACAATAACTAAGAACAAAAATCATGTGGGATATAATTAACCATATTTCTTTTAGGATAAAAACACACTAATAATAATTTTATTAAACCATATGGTGAACTAGAAAAATTAAATGAATTCTTCTAGACACACATACAAATGATCAATAATTTCAATTACCCATATATGAAATGAAAAAAATCCTATCGCTTCTTACTAATACACACATACACCCAAAATCATTTATATAACATTTATACGGCATGAGAAAAATATATGGACTTCATACCTTATATTATTTAATTATTGATGATGATTATTATCATTTACATTTAATTTCCTTGCCAAAACCATACTGGATTAGGAAAAATAATTGATTTCTAATACTCATTGAGACGAACCCAATGAAACCATTTATATATATATATATATTTATATATTATCAAAGTCACATGGTATATTTATGTTGTAAGTAATAAGAAAAGATGATGAATATTAGAGGGAGGGAGAAATCAGAGAGGGGGAGAGGTGTGAAGGGGAAGTGGGAGTGATATTGTCTCCCCATGTGTCCTCCTTGAACAACCAAGAATATGATTTATGTATTTTCATATATTTAATTTTCAATATTTATTCATCTCTAACTAAATTTCCATTCACAGATACCATTTAAAATCAACCATATGTTATTTATTCCATACACAAAATCACATTCATTATAATTTTAATTTATTCTATAATCTGATTAACTCGTTTGTTCCAATTTATTTATTTTTTTCCTTTCTTTTTCCATGATCCATTCAAATATATATACAATAATCATTCATATATATATATATATGTACTACATATATATACACTATAAAATTTATATTTATATTTATTTATATATTAAATCTGTAAAAATATAATATATTTATATATACAAACTTATAATTATTGTCCAACAATAATAATAATAATAATAATAATAATAACAATAAATACTATTAGTAAACATCTTACATCATTTCCACTATTAATATTACAATAAGAAATATCATTAAATCCCGACAATATTAAATGAGATTTTATTAACCATAATAATTATTTTATTAAAATAATTAATTCCAAAATTATTTATAGACCGTAATTAAAAAATATTTATATCCAACAACACCAAAAATAATTTCACATATTTATTTTTATTTTTCATATGAGAAAAAAATTGACGATCAAATTATTATACCTATGTTTTTCAACTATCCCAAATAAGTATTCTTGTACAAAAGAACATTTTTAGTTCAAATATAATTTTTTTTTGACACATATCTTTGAAATCGTATATTATATTAATAAAAATCATAAAACTATAGAGGGTAAATAAAATTATATATACATGTGATTTAACTGAACACCCATCCACACAACGGTTATGTTGCACTAATGGTAAAACAAAAATTTCAGATCTACTGGTGGTCTGAGATTTTTCACATGATATAGTGTTTTGGTAATATTACAGATTATTCGGATACTATATTATAAAATATTAGATAAATTATCCTTATGTGTGATTTTACCAAACACCATATATAGAAAAGTGTAATGACATGCCTCTAGTTAACCCCGCAACCCATGCCTAATAATGTTCTCATGCTTCCTATATGATTCAAAATTTTGAAAATATCCAATTTTTTCAAAAAAATCATACATCCATTAAATAAGATTTATTTAATATTTTTGGCCAATCAATATCAAGGCTCTATATATATTGGAATCTACTGATATATAATTTCCCCAGTCCAACAAATATTCAACATAATGTTCTAAATTATTAATAATGATTTTATCATTTTATAGAGGAATAATAAAAACATGTAATGAAAAAATGAATTTTACATTAAAACATGTAATTTGTTAACAATGGATGGCTATATTTCATATTTTTATTATATATTTTCCATGTGATAATTGGTCCCCAATGGAATCACAGACACACCACCATAAAAAGGTGTTTGATCGTATCCCACTACGCCCACCAATTTCCCAATGACGTGTGTTCCCCTAGATGCGGCCCATCCGCAGTAAACAAATTTTTATACCAACATAGAAACACATATTCTTCCTAGTGTGATTTCCCTACCAACACACACCCTTGTAAATCTCACTAGATTTCACCAACCTCATCACTACCCTAAGACATTCACTCTTAACAATGGCTTTAAAATTAGGAATCCCCCCACCTTAAAGGGCGGTGCTCATTTTTACAAGACACCTATCATTATGAGTGTTAACCTTTTTAAATTATTAAGTGTTATATTAACCCCCCCCCCCCCCCATAGTAGAGTTTAATGTACCCATTGTGGTCCTTACATGTCAACCCATAAATGTACATCGAACTAACAAAAGGGTTACTTCACTAATAATAAAGTAATATCAATGCTTTACTGTAGCAAAATCACCCCCATCATAACATTCTCATAGGGTAAAATCTTGATAGGTGCCTCCAATTTCCCCATAGTAATGTGGTTCCCTCCCTAGGGGTTGGGCATATGTTTGAAATATTCATCCAACAAATTATTCAACCACCACCAAACACTTATTATTTGAAATGAGAATTTTCCACATTTTCACATACCCAGTTAAACTTTCCAGGTGTCAATACTTCCAAACCACAACTCTATTACATGCATGCTTAACATTTGAGTTCTAATTAACCAGGCTATCAAATATATTGGTCCACCTTTTTTACATGAGTCATATAATTTATAATTATATCCCTTTAACAATATGGAGGTGATACAACATTATTGGTTTTTTCTATTAGGGTACCTCACAAATAACAAGAGGGGTTATTATGATTATAATATTGGGATAACATGTAACCAGTGAAAAAGATTATATGTTGGCCCCTGCAATTCTCTACATAACATTTCATTAAGATATACTATTTTTCAATGTTTTAAAATAGTTCACTATTTAAAAAAAATTTATTTAATTAATTAATAATTTCATTAAATTTTAAAAAGTAAATGACCAATGATTCATGATGGCATAAAAATGGTAGCATAATCCAAATTTATAATATCAATGAGAAAACCAAGAAACCAAAAACCTTTATAAGAATAATTCCCCTCATTGTTTTAAATTCTGAGACCCACTAACCCATATCATCCATCCACATATAGGATCAACCAATATCGACTATGTGACCATAAATCCATAAGATTAATCATAATATAGCTCTATTGAAAAAATATTTGAGGCTTATAGGAGACCCATCACAGTAAAATTATCTGAATATAAAATTTTTCATGATGATTCAATTTTTTGGAAATTAAAAAAATATATGAACATATAAAAAATTTTAGGGTTTGATTTACCATTTTCTTGATATTGAATACGTGTAAGAAGATGTTATAAAGGGACACACTCAGTGGAAGCAACATAAAATCCCCTTCATATTCTACAGATTACAAAATTATTTATTATCAATGGATCCAATTACATAATAGGGAGAATAAATATTAGAGAAGAATGAATAGGGGGATAAGATTTGGTACTTGAGACAATAATTTACCTCAAATTTGTGGTTAAAAAAAACTTCCAACAAAACATTATCAGTATTAGGGAATAAAAAGGGAATGACACACATACTTGTAACCCAAACTATTAAAAGTAATACGAGGATTCTCACCAAAAACTATATATTGAATCATGAAAATTATCCCCATAAAGTCACTAATTTAAAGTTAGTGTTTGGTCATCGACTAACTAGACGCTCCATAGATTATATAACACCAACCTATGGCCACCATAAAGCCGTTTTATGGAATATAACTAGCTTTTGGAACCTACATTGATGAAGGTCTCACCACATGGGCATATAATAAACTAGTGGCCTCTCATCAGTGGTCCAAATGCTATAGAATATTTCCCTTACCATTAAGTCATACCTCCAGCACATATTGGTCCCTAAAGAATACCTCTGAATCCATTCCAATCATCACAAAACCCCCATTATTTGTACTCAAACTATTGTTTTCTATTTCCTATTATAGTTTAAAATCTATCTCAATAAGTAATATAATATTGAAAACCATCCTTACGTTTAATTCTAACCATACAAATTGGATATTATAGAATCAATGAAATTATACTTAAATATTAGATTTTCATATTTTTTGGACATGTAATATATATCTATACTTATTATTCAAAAATTTATTTGTGTAATTATTTCATACTCATGGTACTAAACTATGATTGTAACTAATAAGTATATATTGAGACTATTAAGAATGTGTGTGTTAGTGTGTGTAAGGAGAAAGAATGAATAGCTTCTGTAATGTTAATATTAGCATTGTGGGACGTGGGTGGGGATTAACACCCATTTTACATCACTACTTATTTATTAAAAAAATTTATATATGAAAAAGCACCAATTATAATGATAAGATTTTGTGTGATCCTGTTTTTTGGAAAAAAAATTCATTTTAATATGTCTTTTAAATTTTAAACCATCCTCAAAACATCATATTTTCCTTCAATTTTCACTAAACCAACCACCACATTATTATTCTACATCCAACACATCACTATTGTTTCATTTCATCAATATATATTTATATGAAGATATATATATTTATATATAAATTTATATAATTTATAGGAATCAAGATCATCAATAAATAAAAGGTTGACAAATTCTTATGTGATTATAGAAAATGTTAAATTACAATGAATGATGTGAGATATCAAAATCACAACATTTCTTGTAACATGTAATTTTCAGGATTCTATTCATGAAATATTATTATGGTAAAACATGTATCATTTTTTCATTTACTATTATAAAAAACCCACTCTATAATGGATTTGTATAGAAAAATTTTGATACAATAATAGAGTAAACATTTTGTAAGAAAATAATTTCTAATGGTTTTGAATTACTTCCTCATGTCATGTAATAATTTAATGGTCATCAATAGGTTATATATATATATATATAATTGTTTTCATCATGTTTATAGCATAAGGATAATTGTATGAGTATGATTGAAATCATTTACTACACTATGTAAAATATTTTTAATACTCTAAAAGCTATAATATTTATAACATTATCAAAATTTTCATATATGTATCATGATACATGCCTTATTGTCTATAAAAAATAAAATATTAAATAAATTTTTAGTAATAAAATTCAACTATGTCCATAATGGAGGAGGATTATAAAAATGACCCATTCATCAAAGGTATTCATCCAATTGGAATTTTCTAGGCATCCTTCACTAGAGTATATGATTTTCATTAGTTTATAATTTATGAGAGAGACAATGATACAAGGATAGTGAGTTTAAAAGTATGTGGTATGATGTTACAAATATCATATTTTATAGTATATAATTACTAAATTTTATTTAAAAAGATTCATCTTTCTGTATTTTTATTAAAGATTTTTTATTTTGAAAATAAATTATATTCATGGATTTTCATTTTTCATGTCTATTTAAATTATTAAAATATATATATGAAAAATACATGAAATTTTCGATTCATTCATCAAATAAAAATATAATATTTGAAAATTAATTTTACTTTAATTCTTGTTTAAAATATTTTTTTATTAGATATATCATTTAATTTTCAATTATTCATAATAAATATCTCTGATTGTATTTAATTATAAATTATTATTCCATGAAATATAAAATTCATTTATTTTTAGTCTGTCCAAAGTGAAATTATTTTTTGATGTTTCTTTTTAATGAATAATTTTTAACACTAATATTATGTATTTGAATATAATTTTTTATAGATAAATTTTATTGAAAAAGTATGTTACTAAAATTTTTTATTTAGAAAATGAAAATAATAAATGATAAATATTGATTTTTGTTGAACCCAATGTCTTAATGTACTTTAAAACCAATTAATGGGTAGGCCACATATATCCTTTTATGTTCTAGGAAGCCTCATGTATTTTTATAATCATTGAGAAATATTTATTTAAAAAATTGAATTTCAATTTAAAAAAATTATAGAAATTTTTTCAAAATTAGATTATTTTAATTTTGAGGTATATTTTTATAAAAATATATTTTTAAAGTTTATTTTTTTTAAGATCATGGACATTAGTTTTTTATTATTCATCAATGAGGAATCCTAAATGTTCTCATCCCCTTATAGATATTTAATACAAAAGTCCCATTTTCATTTTTTGATATTTTGTAATTTTTTTTAATTATCCATTTATTTAAATTAATATAATTTATTTTCAACGAACTTTTCATTGATTTCTCATTAATAATGGGTTCATATTTCATTAAAACCCAATTACTATTCATTTTTGCTTACCAGTTAATAGAAAAAGAATCAAAGGGCCTATTAACGTGTAAGATCTATTGTGGAGACATTTTCTGATTATGAGATCTAGATTGTGTGACACTATAGTAGTATTCTATGATTTTTTATTAGTAATAAAAAATATCTTTATGAAAAAATATTTTGAGTTTTATATAAAATAAAATTCCTAAATATCTAAATCATTAGGCCTAAAATGATCTTTGGTGTGTAGAGGATGAATATTAATTAGCGATTCATTTATATTTAAAGACTAAATTGGGTTACTTATTTTTATATAGAAGAAATTGAAAAAAAAGATTTTTTATCACTATTCTGAGGAACATGGGTGTTCACCATCTCATTTCTCTTCGATCACTTCCTTTATTTATTCCTCTTAAGTGAGAAATAATTTCAATTTTTTAGCCTAACAGAAAAACCCTTCTTCCATTTGAAAATGGAAAAACTAATTATTATTAGAGTATCAATCATTATTTTTATAATCTATATTATATTTATTTATTGTTTAGATCATTGAAAAACACACCACCATCTCACACATCATTATCAATTCTACCTCAATTTTCCCCACATTAGTATCATCCACATTATTATGACCAGTGATCTCGTCATCATTCACTTTAATGATCAAATTTCATTTGACTCCTTCTATTGATAAAAAATCATTACTTTCATCTTCAAAACATTTTTACCATCGAATATTGAAAATAAATTTTCATTTCTACATTTTTTTAAATTTTATTTTTTTCTTTTGCTGGTGAATTTTTTATGTTGAGTTTATATTATTTATTCAATGAATGACTTCATGTAGAACTATCATGATCCCCATAATCATTTGTTTTGTTCTATTAGATGAATAATGTCTGAATGAACCATAATTAGAATAAATTAGATATTGATTTTATAGATAGTTTATTTTTACATTCCAAAAACATATAATGTAGATTGACACCAAAATTGTAATAATTTATCTCAATATATTTATCTTCAATTAAATTACCCTCTTAAACTTATAAATATTTTAAATAACTCTTGTAATAAATAAAAATAATGTAAATATAATTTTTATGATTATAATTATTGGTAATATTAAATAATTTCATCATTTTATATTAAATTAAAACATATTTTAAATCTCCCAAAGGAAGGGTTCATAAATTATAGAAATCAAGTATACACACAACTGCATCAAATTTATCTACAATGATTCATAGTGTTATAATTGTATTCATATGATATTCAATAGACTATATTACAACTCAAATAATTCTCAACACATATTTGACTCTTGTGCTGAATTCATCAACAAATGTGTCATAATATATGAATATAATTACATAAATAATGTACTATATAAGTACCATTTTCCTTCTACCATCACATTCACTAAATATATGCAATCCATGCTATATTAAGTTATATTCACTTTCTTAATACCCATAAATAAAATAAATAAATTATTTAATAGTTATAATAGATGTCCCTTTTATGATTGAAAATCAATCATTTTGTTTTTATTATGTATCATAGTTATCAGAAAACATTTAACAGAAGGAGGATGGAAAATTTTAATTAACTCTTACACATATAAAAATATTTATAATTAATATAAAAAATTAATTTCAACACAAATATGGTAGTTCCTTTCAGAAAAAAATTAATTACACTGTTATTATTTAATTAATATTAAAACACACTGTGTTATCATGAAATATATCTCTATAAATAAATTTTTTTTCTTTAATACCATGGTTTATATGAAAACCAATGTTTGAAAAAAATCATGACATTATTTTGAAATATTATTCTTTAATGTGACCATTTTTTCAAGATATTGGATAATAATTCCTGAATTAGAGTATGAAAAGAACAAAAAATAAACTTTTGAGACATTTTTAAAATGAAATAAATTGTATTCAATTGATTATAAAATAAAATAAAAACCACTAATTGTGAATGATATTTTTTTGTGAAATAAATTATTGTATAAAGATGATATTATTTATCTTAATAAATTATATTTATCACTATTATTGAATTATTTTAATAAATTTTATATTTTATATATTAAAAAAAAATTAAATTTCATTTAATTTTTTGTATGATATGTTAATATAATCAATCCAATTTCATAAAAAAATCAGTTTTTCTATTTTTTCATTATGATCTATTATATTAGAATGAATTCCTTACACATATAGAAATTCAAAATTGAAAAATAAATCACATATTTTAAATTAAGAGTTTCAAATTTTGTATGTATGTCACTTTTATTTTTTTTCATTATTAATAGTACATTTGGTGTATTTTTGTCACATCGATATGGATAAAACTGGAAACATATGATTGAAACATTTGTATTAGGTGTTTAAATATCTCTAAATATTTAATTTACCCTTTTTAGTGAATATTTATTCCATTTTATATTTATTAAATATATGGACATGTGGTTCCATGTGTCATTGATTATGACTGTTATATTAGTTTAATAAATTGTAATATACAAAATATCACTTTATTAAATTTAATAATTATAATATTTTAATATATAGATAATAGGAGACTAAATTTCTCTATAATATAATGTTTTGTCATGTAAATAATATTAATATATCTAGTAATATTTTTGAATAAAGTCATTGAGATGGGGTGATATTCTGAGGCCGTGTGATACAAAATTTATATTTGAAACTATTTATATATATTAATATCATGCATGAAAAAATTATTGAGATAAAGTTAAATAAATATTATAAAGAGACTAAAATCATAATAAATTACTAACATTTTAGTTCAAAGAATTATTTATACCCAAGAAGATACATAATCATTATCAGTGTTTGCTATTTTTGTAATATTTGTCACATGCATAAATAAATAATAAATAAGTAAATTCAATAAATTAATTTATTTGGATATGGGGAGCTAATATTTTTCTAAATAACATCACATATGTAAAATTCTCTAGTTTAACTATAAAAACCTAAAAATCATAATAGATATTGGTAGTAGGGCCTGAAGAACAATGACTGATCAAGGATCATTCACATTAATAGAAATCGAGGAACTCACTAATAACAACAACCATGATTAATTCCTCTTCAGTTATTGATCAATACAAGAGTAAGCAATTTATTTTAGATTAATTTATTCCTATTTTAATATTCTATTTTGGATTATAATCAATTAAGTTGTGGATCCTTTTTTTGATTGATCGTATTATTTCTATGGGATAATGATACAAGGAATTTGGTGATTTCATTTAATGATTTATTTTCATCTATTAAATTGACATTCAAAGTGGATCAAATCAAGGTGAGCATGAAAATAATATCATTTTTTTATCAATATTTTTTTTATGAATTTATTCCAATATTCATCATCTATTTAATATGAAATTTATTTTGGATAATGGTTTGAAAAAAATACATTATTATCAATGGTTTCAATAGCATTTCATATCGAAATATATAAAAACTGTAGATTTATTATTAGATTGATGAAGGGGTTGAGCTATGAAAAAAGAACGTGATCTTATTAGCATTATTTGATTGGGTATATATATGAGGTGATGCGAGATGAGATGTATGTTTTCCAATGTGAATTAGATTTCCATATTCAATCTAGTTGTAATTGGAAGGATCCGTCGGACGACATCCATATTTTATGATGTTCCACACAACCTGATTATAAGTCATAGGAGTGGATGAATAAACATTAATAATATTCATGGTTTCTATAAAATAGTAATATAAACATGGTGTAATCTAGTAATACACTACATGTGGGCACCTGCTACTATTCAAGGGTTTCTACTGAGAAGAAAAGTATCTAATGTCATTTAAAATGTGTCACAATCCATGTGAACCGTTCATTATGGATATATTTGTATATCATAGGATTCATATCCATGGATATAGACTCAGTAAGTTTAATGAAATGAATATAGTACATGGTTGGATATGTTAACTCTTACATAGTGTGGTCCACAAATATGAAATGGTACTCGAGCATGGCCATGTGTACACTATCCTAGAAATATGCATTTGATGAGTTTTATAGATAAGTTTATAATCAAATGGAAACTTCATGTAATACTATTAAACACCATAAACTCCTACAATGATGTTAACATGTCTTTATTCACCTAAATATGAACCAGTTTCCCAAATGGATTTTACACTGAATCCACCCCGATGAGGGTATATTATGGAATTATGACCGGAAAATGAATTATGATCCTCTCTAAGATATTCTATTCAGATATAGTTGATAGAATATTTTTTCGAGGCTGGGATGATATCCTACATCATATTTATCTATAGTTAGGGCACTTAGAATCTACATGACCAACAATACACATGGATTGACACACTATATAGTGGGATAGTTCATAATAGGTTATTTGTATACCCCAATGGACTTGGGTGTTATCCCCATATATGCATTAGTTTCTTTAGACATCCAGCATGAACATCCTTATGGGAACACCAAAAAATTATTAAATCATAGATAAATTCATTTATCAAATGACTCCCATGGAGTGATTTCAATTAGGAAAGTGTAGATAGAGACCCTTGAGTAGAAAATATTTCTTGGAATAAATTTGTGACTATACCATGATAATTAGATTCGACTATGAGTATATCAAGATATTATACATTATGTATGAAATTACTATTTACACATCATGGTATTGTAAGGATACTATTAAATCATTATTCTTAGTGAGTTTAAGGATTCATATTCTATATTGATATAATCACCCCTACATCGGTGCATCCCACACATGACATTTCTTATACAGAACATTGTCCAAATGATTAGGTTAATAGTGGACCAAGATCCGATTGAGATTTGATTTAGTATAGAGAGCACATGGTTCATACTAAGAGTCATATTTTATTATATTCCCATCTTACAATCAAGGAGGGACTTCTTTAAAAATTATTTTGTGGGATTCTATTATGACCATATTACTACCTTGTATTGTTTTTCCTTTAATAGTGGCATATAGATTTGTTCATGAATTTGTTACCAATTTTATTTTATATTTTTTAATTTCATATGAATTGATATGTGTGTGTGGGTATAAGAACGATTGGATAAGGCCACTTATTTGACTGTGATTCCCCCTTTAGGGTAATCCACATCTCCATGACTATTATATGAATAATTTTTGTAGTCACAATTTTTTTGATCATTGTTCAGGTGGTCTATAGTGTATCGGGTCGTGGTAGAGTTATTTAAATGGAGTGCTGTAATGTCTCGGAAATTCCATGTATTCTTTTTTATTTGTATAGAGTTAGTTCAAGTCCCCAAAATTCGACGACACATATTTTCGATGTCCAAATATCCAAGAATAGAATTTTGATTTATTTTATGGTATATTTAGATAACATACGAGCTGGATTTTTATATTTTGAAAAATTACTTGGATCAAAAATCCGAGGGAACTACTGAATTCAGAATGTTGGGATTGACCTAGACATGACATAACATCGGTCAGCATGGGCCGAGTGGAAAAGTTATTTTATGGAATTTTTTAAAATAACAATAAAATAATTTAAATGAACTATTTTATTTTCCTTCAAACATTAGAGTGGAGGAAGGAAACGCTGTGGGGATGTGACATGGTTATAGCGATGCACATCAATGAGTCTCATTAATGGATCATTAAACACACAACATAACGACGTTTTGATGTTTCATAACAGCGAAATTATATCTTAAACAAGACATTGTAAAGACGTGCCATCACATCCTAATGGGAACATTGTGACGTGAATCTATATATAATTCGTTGCACTGGGAAAGTAGGTATTAATGGAAATGGAGAATTCTCCTGCAAACATTGGATGGACTACCACCCAAGCAATGAACGAATAATGCCATCATATGTTCATCTTCTTTGACGCCATTCGAATATAGGAGCCGGGAAGAGACATCAGCATCTTAAACCCCTCAAGGAAGAACGTGAGTCAACAAACATAAAAGAGGTATTGTTTTTTGATTCATTGTTATTACC
Organism: Viscum album; assembly: GCA_963277665.1. Classification (NCBI taxonomy): domain Eukaryota; kingdom Viridiplantae; phylum Streptophyta; class Magnoliopsida; order Santalales; family Viscaceae; genus Viscum; species Viscum album. Next base: position 426,930,246 of record OY728156.1, read on the forward strand.
AGTACATTTATTGAAATTACAATCATGGGTAAAGACATGAACAGGTTGATCAGTGATTCATACATTTATGTGGCAGTGTGTTTCATTCTTAGGGTTTCAAATTAGGGGTTCAAATCATGGCATATAAGGATTGATTAGAGCCATCCTGAACCTCTACCATAATTAAAACATATAATGTGGATGAGGAGAGATGACACAAAAAAAGTCCTGAAATCCTCCATTGTGATCTCATGGTGATCATTTTGTTTGACGCAACAACAACGTGATTTTGAAGGCTTCACGGTAAATAGGATTCTCCCTGTAGGCTTTAAGCATAGGTAGTGCGAAGAACAGATCACTGGAATGCATCTGGTGGTGCACCAAATGATATACCAGTGCACTGGGGTTGGCAATAGTAGTACGCGAAAGTGGCTGTTGCAGGAGCCAAATGCATGTAAGATGATATGAGAAGGCCTCCAGCCATGTCGACAACACGGTGGATCTGCGCGCCTATGCGGCGGAAGCAACGACCTATCGGCCTACCACACTGGATACTTGTGATTCCAACATGGAATCACATTTCCCATGGACAACCCCTGGATTGATTCCTCAGGTGACGTGGAGGACGTACGGTCATCACCGGCTGCGAGCGCATGGAGGAGCGGCCCTGTCATGGCAGGCCACGCTCGGATAGGGAGAGACGCGGTAGTCTTCCACATCCTATGAACACCCCCATTGACCACTAATGCGGCTGGTCTATATACCAATGGGTCATGCACCCTAGTGTACTAGACCCATGTCAATTGGATGGACCCACTCCCCTTCGGGCCGCGCTAGACTAGAGCGAGTCTCCGAGTGACCCATCGGGCAGGACCCTCTGCCAATAGGGTCGGGTCTAGCGAGGCCTTTTGGGCCTAGGCCACAAGCCAAGGTAGACCAAACCAATATCGAACCACACCAGGTTATGTTAGGTCCTTCATAATGAATTTGGGAATGTTGAACCCCTGATCCCGGTTGTTCTGGTCTATTCTACAGGTTCAAACCGGGCCCCATCGCAAACATTCCCCTGGTTACTAAAATGCATGTATCTTGCTAACAGTGCATCCGATTGATAGGTCGTTTGCGGTATTGGGACCTTCTCAAGGAGGAATATCATTAATAGTGACTTTTTGTGACTTTCATGGATTCCGGGAAGTGAAAAAAAGTCTTGAGAAGTGGTTCTCCCTAATGCGCTACGAATAAAACTATCTTGTTGGCTGAGACATGAAGACTGCTCGACGATGGCCCAATGGGAAGAGGATCTGTGTGACCCTGCATGTCCACAGTGGGGAGTGGATCTGTGTGACCTAGAATACCTACTGTACATGACAAGAGGAGTACCTCATTTTGGAAAAGATGGGATGCAACTCTATTTGACCGGGCATGACCACAGAGGGGAGCGGATCTGGGTAACCCAGTATAGCCATGGTATTCTTCAGGGATGAGTACCATAACAGATCATGGTCTGTGGGAAGCATCTCTATTTGACCTGACAGTCCAATTATACTTGATATAGGAGGAGTTCTCTAGTGGTCTAGGAGTTCTATGTTTGTGACTAACGATGCTACCGTTACTACCATATAATATATCAATAGTGAGTTTCCTTGTGTTACATGCATTACATTGAGGAATTGGTGTGTGTTCTTTTTTTGGGGTCCCTACTAAGTACTATGTTACTCACCCCTGCATGAGCCCCACCCACACATGTTGTGTCTAGTGCAGACGACCGACATTTTGACATGGGTGCTTAGGGAGACAGGACGGTCGGATACTACGATGGTGGACTTGGAGGTATAGGACTAGGCAGGGACAAGTAAGACTGGGTGGATAGGACATACTACGTAGGCATCCATTACCTTAAAAAATCTCATGATTAGGTGGGGTATACTACAGATGGCCATCATTGCACCTTTCGAACTTTACAATTTTCAGTACTATTCTTGTGTTTGTATAGTGTCCCACTTTCATTCAGCTATACTTGTACACAATTTATTCAATGTTATGATGTTTCCCTTTTGAGAGTTTGGACATGGTGGGGCATGTGCGTGTGTATTGGTATCTAGGCTAATTCCTCTCACATGGAGGTTGATGCCTTCAGTGGTAGTTGCTATCCCCTATCCTTTAGGAGGCAGGATTGGGGTTGTCACGGCATGAGCCCCATGGGATTGGTCATGACAAGTGTTCCATCATAGGACCATAGTTTAATGTTTATTATTACTATGATGTTGGTTCTGGATAAGGGAAACAATGTTATATGTTTGGACATTGGCCTTCAGGTCAGGGACTCCAGCATTGATGCGACTTCCAACATACCCAAACATCAGAACTCTGATTAACTTCTTTTATACATGGTACATGTAGGAATTGGTTTTTTATATTTTTTTACATTCATCATATAATAATGGGTTTTATTTCCATTTACATTGTGAGTCAAATCCATAGATATACTAACTCACAATGGCATACCGTGTATATATCAGTACACATCCACAAAAATTTCCAGCATGCATTCAATGGAAGGATTGAGATGATAATTGATTTATTGAAATGGAAATGCTATAGTTACCTTTTTAGGAGCCACTTCTTATTAAAGGATTTTTTGTCATTCCACCACCTTTTTAGTATCATATGGTAGCAGTACAATGAGTAGATGATCTATTTTGGATGATCATGATTCAGCTGTTCTATAATCATTGAACCCTAGTGTTTTTTGGTGAGGTATATGCACATGATGATGTGAACATGATGATCTATGTTGGTGCATCGATAGGTCGATACCTAGAGGAGTTGGTTCAGCCCTAGGCTCGAGCCTTACTCTTGGAGACACCTATGAAAGATGAATATGTGATGAAATAGTACATCTATTAGTATGTTATGACTCTTATAGTAGATAGTTTCTTTTTATATATATTATTTGAAACACTGATTAATTTTGAATTCATCATAAGAATGTTCTAGCTAACACGATTAATGCACATATCGACTATTTTTTGATGAGGACATGTTGTGTATGCATTTAAAATTTGAGGTTTTCAGTCATATGTGAGAAGGAGATGGATGTGGATATTGATGGAGTCATATATATATGATTTCGAAACAAATTAATTTTATTTTTTAGGATGATTCTTGGAGAAGTGGATACTCTAGTGTATCAATTTTCTACCGTGATTACTGGGAATGAGAAAATATTTCATAAATATGTGATACAATTACCTTCCCACTAAGAGATGGAATTTTGAATTTAATTAAACAAAATGATGACCCTATTATCTATTCCAAAATATCATATGGATCTTCTAGAGATTCCTAGGATACGTGTGTGATTAGAGTATTTAATTATGGAAGAATGTTTAAGACCAATTACTTCCCCCTTTTAAGTCCCAATGTTGTTTTCCAAGAGGGGGGAAAATGTTGGGGTTATTCATGAAATATTAGAACCATAAATGGGTTACCATGTAGAATATGTATCCACTTTCAATGATCTCTGACCACTTATATTAGATTAGAGGGTTGTGAGGGTTCTCTATGTTTGACCATAGATCATGATATAACCTTCTACGAGAACTAGTCGAGGATATTCCCAATATGACATTTAGATGTCTGTAATATCACAACTAGTGTAGGAAGATACCCTTTGAAATGAAGAACACCATAAATGTTTTTATCAGTCTCATGAAATAGACCATTCAACTATTCTTAAATATATTTTGCTGGACCTCATTGATGATATCCACGTACAATTGGAATTTGAGTAGGGGAACATGAGACAATTGAGGATAGATCTATATACACTAAGAGAAAACCCATATTATTAGAATATTACAAAGTGTTAGTTTTGGATTTCATATTTTTCATCTTATAATATTTTATATATTTTAATGGTGTGGTCGTTGACTTAAAAAGGTTGAGGTTGTGTTCTCCTTAGATCCCCCAGGACTGTGACAGTGGTGCACTGCTTCGTTGGGATGTAAGGATACTATGGGATATATTTTCCCTATTTCTATAGGATATACAAACCCTTGACTTCATTTACATAGAAGATGAATTAATTATTGTAGAAGTAATGGTTCTATTAGGTTTTTCAGTATTTAATGAAGGTGTTGGAACGCTCCCTAGTCTTGAGTTTTCCATTGAAGGGTGTTATGTATCCAATTTTTTGACGACTTACTGACCAGACATTGTTTTGTGATCATTTATAGGTAGGGAATGATTTCTAATTAGTATTAGAATTTAATAACACATGAGTAACACTACACCCTAATGATTAAGATTTGGTTTTGCTAATGATCACCATAAAGACAATTGGACATGACCTTATCGGTGAGTGGTTTATCTTATACACTAACCACATGAATATTAAGTATATATTACGTCATAAGGATATTAAATATAGATGTAAGTGATAGGTAGATTACTTATAGTGCTTTAACATTTAGGTAGCCTATAATAATGAAAAGATTGTTGTCATGGAATACATTCTCTATAGAATATCTTGTTTAATGTTTTTGTATGAGGCATTATATAATTTATCATCTATATATTTTTCCTTAGTGTCCAAGGATAGTGAATAGTATCATTATTTTATGGTTTTTGGATCACCTATGTTATTTGAGGTTTAGGATTAATAATCACAAGGATTATAATAATGAGACTTTATATACTTAGAAGTACATTGGATATTATCACAATGGATTTTATGATTGTGGGGGATAATGTTATCATTTCCATAGGATGGTTGAAGGTACCATTGAAATTCATAGGTTAGGTGATGAATGATTTTCATATTACCTAATGAGGCATACATTTATGTGTGGTGAATATATACTTATATGTCCAAAATAATTTTTATTGTGCATTAAATTTTAAGAGTGTAGTGGAGTTTTTATCATGATGGCTTACTTATCCATAGTTTAAGGATGAATTCCTTGTATAATAGGGTTATATCAACCCATTTTTAGGAAAAAGTTGTTTTTGGATGGAATATATATTCAATTAATGATGGGTTAACCATGTACATGCATAGGAAATGATTCTATTTGGGTGATCATAAAAAAAATCACCATGCTAGAAAATTTCCAATCTATATTGGAGGCGAGTTTAGTAAAAATATCAGAACATGTCATTTTTCATGAGATAATATATCACTATAGAGTTCACTCATATATCGTTTTAGGACATTATGATCACATCACAACATGATCTTGAATATTATATCAGGACACCTTTTAGAAATTGATGTGTTTTGTCATGATTTTTTACACCCTGACTAACTACAAGACTATGTTGACCTTCCAAGTTCTAGAAGATTTAATGAAACATATCATTCTATACAATCGACGTAGTTTGTAGGATGACATACTATTGGTATGGTTTTCCTAAAATAATACATACCATTCCAAAATTAATATTGATTGAACTGAGGCCATTTATTGGTGACCCTATATGTTACCACATTATGGGACATATGAATGAAATTCAGTACCAATTATCCTTATTTCTATGTGAGCAATAAAATAAGGTGCATGTCATCTAGGATAAAATGAGTATTTCATAGAGTGGTTAGAATTTATTTTTGAACTGATAGAAGATTATATGGGTGTTTAATGGGAGATTCCATGTATTCATGAAGGTATCACCTCCTCATGGATTAAGGATATTTGGATAGGTAAAAAAGTTTTTCATTCTATTCATTGGACCTGCACGGATAATGCATATATTCAGTGAAGTGGGATACCTATTTTCTATTTCACCACAGTTTGATCGTGTACATGATATCATCAATGTGTCTGTAGTGTGGATATATGTGCAAGACCCATCATATTTAATGAACTAGTGATATATTGACATTGATGAATGATATATATTTGTAGAAAACCCATTGGATATCAATTATTTCAAAGATGAGATCCTCTAGGGAATTGTGTTTCTTTTGGGGCATGCCCAATGTCTAAACGATAAAATTTATGAGAGAACCTAGTAGTGGGACACCTGAAAAAAATCAGAGAAGAACTTATTTTTGACTATTCCTTTTTTATTTTTCAGGACTAAAACCATATGGTTATTAGAATTTAATGTATTTTTTCAATGAAAATGTCTAAAATATATCTAGTAAAATTTTATGAGATAAGAGCAGAGACATCATGAGATTCTAAGTCCTACAGAACCCAGAATTTATATTTTCAACGTTTTTAAAATATTAATACAATTAATTTGAATTTTCTCATAAGAAGTGTAATAAGTCTTCAAAGATTTGTCAAAATATAAATATGTGGCAGAAATTGTGTTCAATGCTTTTTTTCATTGGAACAACTTAATCTTTGTTAGTATTGAGCGTTTGAGGAAAAGATGTCACCAGAATTAAAAAAAAGTATATTAATAAACAAAAAAATATTTACAGTGACATGAAAACCTAGATTATTATACATAAGAACACTTATGTAAAATTCTGAAGATTATCCATATAACCACTATGATTGAGAAAGTGAATTTAAAGATTATTTAAAATGTGGCGATGGATCGAGGACCATTCACTCTAATCGAAATCAATAATCTCAACAATGATAATGATGTAAATAATTTATTTATTAAAGATCAGTCCATATGTAGTTACAATAAAATTTATATGGATTTAGCCCTATATTCTTATGTAATGGGAAATTATAATTAGTCAACTAATGGATTTATTCTCATTTTCATAGTATTGAGTCTATGAGATAATTATTTTTGGATATTTTTGGATTTATTTTTTTGTTTGATTTTTTTCACTTCTATAATAATTATAATGGAATAAAATCATAGCCCACAAAAACATGTTTTGTGGTCCATTAAAAATTGTGTGGTTAGTGAATTTTTTCCCCCGTTCATTGTTTATTGATAGCTTTCATTTTTTGGCTAGTGGTTTGACAAATAAATAGCAATCAATCATTGGGAATTTTTTTCATCGGGAAAAAGATTGATACTATTGATATATATTTGAATTGTTAATGTGATTGAAATAAAATACTGGGTATAGAGTAGGGATGAGTTATTCATGTGGGTTTTTACATGTTGTGACAAGATACATGACTAATACTGTCTAATATAAATCGGATGGTTGGATAGCAGTAAGCGGAAATAGAAAGGCTCGGATAGATCAGACCATTCATTACCTGTGTGATTCATGGAAATATTAGTTGAATTAGGTTGGGGTAATGGATCAAGAAGTATATTATTATTTTATTTTAAATCCAAATAAAAAGATATTTGAGGAATGAAATACACGCTTTGTGGGTCCTGGGTTTTGGTGATACCGTTTCAGCGGAGAAGAAAAATATCACTTGTGGTGTTAAACATTTCACATGCCATGTTACCGTTAAATAATGAATATCTATGTAACATGAATTATACACAAAAAATGACATCATTAGGTATATGACATATATAGAGTACCTGGGTTGAGTCATGTACTCATACATCGCTTTCCACACTGACATGACTAGTTACAATGATAATAAATTCTTTACATTGTCATATATAGAGGCATAGTTCATGATACAACGGTAGAAATGGTTATAAAAGGGACACACTATATTATTATATTGCACATCATGTAGTCCATAAAATTTAACATAGTTACCTTGTTCCCCTTCATGTACTCTAGTTTCCTTAATAGTATGATCCCTTTAAACATCTATGTGATGATATAATATGGAATTACATCATCATAAAGTATTTTCATCCTTTTTTAGGGATTTTTTTTTGATATAGATGTAATAATATCTACATATGTCCTAGATCAGATCCTCTATCTTATTTTCAGCTAGGTGGGGTTCTCTAAATCCATGTGACCAACTATACATGCGAATTGATCCCATAGTAAGATTCTTAATCCTGATTAGGTTATTGGTATATGTAATATCCCTATGTGTGATCCCTATATATATATTGATATATTTATACAGTTAATTTTTTCCTTCCATATGGTGACCCCCAATGAACTTGACGTCTTATATGGATTCCCATAGAACTATCATACATGCAGTGTATGTTTCCTCAGGTGAGTGTGGTCTCAGACCCATGACCACAATCTCTGGCTGGAAAAATGACCAGGAACAAACCTTGATATATATTGTGTACTATAAGTGTATATTTATTTTTAATTCTATGGGTCAGATTATGATTTAAATATAATGTGATGAGCTGACTACTCCTGATTATATATCCTTAGTTATTTTAGTGTTTCCTACTATGTATTATTCAAGTCCCTCATGCATGTGTTCTTCCAACCCATGTTGTTTCTAATACAGATGATCCTGAGTTTGAAACATCTATCAGTGGACCATTATTAGATATATATTATATTTGGTATAGGAATACTTGGCTTCAAACACGAAGTCCAATATTATAGTAGTCCCATAATATTATAAGGTTGGATTTATTAATAGTTTTTTTCAATTTTATTTGGAACTGATGATTGCCTAGTATTTTATTTCACTAAGACTATTGGACTTAGATTTATTCAAGATTTTGGTATCAATTTTATTTTATATTTCACCATTTATTTGTGTCTATGTAACACCCCATGCTTCCACGGTACACTTTTCTTTTAATAATACAGTAGTGTGTGTTTTACGCAACTTCATGTTCTAACACACCACAACCAATCAAACTAGGCATTATGAATATTAATACCCACTTTTTGAAATATTATAAATTTTATCATTCAAAATGGACTTCATTTTTGTGTTCGGAATATAAAAATTAGCTTAGGGTGAATTTTTGGTACTTATTAAATAACTTTCATATTATGATGAATTGTGAAAAATACGAAATTTTAATTAAAAACAACTTTTTAGATAAAAATAATTAATAGTGATAAATTATGAATTTTGTTGGTTTTAGAGTATAATTAGATTATATTTTTACCATTAAATCCAATTTTGTTAATTGGACATAATTTCACATTTATGTTGAACATAAGCAAGTGCCAATCTTTTGATAGTTATTATCTCTTAAAAACACGCTTTTTGTTTTAACAACGGGAAATAATTTTAAATTAATTTCTGCCACTTTTATGTTCTAAATTCCAAAAAATGGATTCCATATTTAGAATCAGGAGGATCAAATTGTGTAAATTGGTAAATGTTATTTTTAGACATTTCGAATATTTTAATCGGTAAATATTTTATTTACAAGGGTTAAAGTGAAAATCCGGTAAATAAGGGTAAAAACATAATATTATAATAATAATAATAAATTACCCTAAAACTTGTCCTAACCCTATTGGTTGATACATGTCCAACCATTGTCATATCTGGGTCGATTTTGGTAGCCCATGGATCTACATGAAAGTGATAATGACACTTTATATTAATTATGTTAATGTAAATACAAAAATGACATAAGCATATATATTTTAGCAAAATTTTTTTAAAAAGTGTTATATATTTTATATTTTTAAATATAAATATTAATTATATTTATAAAAATATTATCTACATAATGGTATATTATTTATAATTTTTTTACATTGAATAATTAAATTTATTTATGACACAATAATGATGCTGTATTTTACTTATTAATGAAATAATCAAATAATTAGTATTATAAATGTTAAAATAAATATAATTTGAATGTTTTGATGAAATAAAAAATTTTATTCGTTAATATGAAATGTTAGGATTTATTAAATGAATTTATTTTGAATTAATAATTTTTTATGACTTTAAAAAAATAAATTTTTATATAGTGTCATAATTTACATAAAGGATTTTTTAAAACAAATATTATATTATTAATTTATATTCTATTCCTAAAAATATAATGTGTGGAAAAGGGACTTATATAATGATGGGTGTATTATTAATGGACCACATGGGGGTCTCTTAGAAGTTTATAGTTTGATTATTAACTTTATAATAAAAAAATACCCAGAGACATGGTCAATTTCAAACTACTTATCTAAGAGTTAAATAACAAATATAAAGTTAATATAGTGACCCAAACCTATAAAAAATCTATTGGTTGAGTGGTTTTAGATCTATCCCAACCTTAAATTTTAAATAATCCACTTTAGAGCCATTTGAAACCGAATTTGAATTTATAATAAAATAATATATCTAGCTTTTCCAAAGGTTCCCCTCACCCCTCTTATAAAAGGGAACTCCCCCTTCTCAATAATTCAAACATTAAAATCCTTTTGGCTCGGAAAACCCCATACCAAATATTCAATACACTTCCCTCACTTCAACCTAGAGGCATTAGTTTGATCAGAAAGCCAACATATGTATCCCTTTTGATCAAATCAAAAGGAAGAACTCACAGAATAGGAAATGTTTTCACCACCCTCTTTCAAGTTCCTTTCTTCATCAACATATTCTTTATTTTTTATTTACATTATAAAATAATAAATACAGTATCTACTATATACTTTGAAGTTATAATAAATATTTCAAAAATATATTCATTATTCTATCCATCTTATGAATGATAATGTCACCATGTGTGTCTGCATATGGTTTGTCGTCTCCACGCCGTGGTGTAATTTGTAATTCAACACTATGTTATTTGGAAGGATATAATGATGCGTAATATGTATATAAATATAGAAAATAACATAATAATGTATCTGTAAAATTAATATACCATCCAATTACACACCTTTAGGGAAATTATATTGTCACTCGTGCGTACGTATGGATTACCGTCTCCACAACACGATGAGATTCATTTCCACATTTACCATTCATTGACGATTATAAAAATATATATTACAATTATGTTTGTAATATATGTCATAATAATTCTAATGGATATATATATATATATACGCACTTACAAATATTTCATTCACTTAGTTCCGTTCAATACGTTATGAAAACCGAAACAACTTTTATGCGTACGTACGGAGTACCTTCTCCATAAATGGTGTTTTACATTTCACATATATATCTATTATACATAATTATATTCTAAATATATATGATATATATATCAGGTTTTATATTCTGGATGTATTTAAATCATGATCTATGTTATACAATCAATAGTAACAAGTTAAAACACGTATGATAAAGAAATCGATTATTACCCGAAATGTTAATTTAACACGGAAATTATTATTAAATTGGTAGTAAATAGTCATAAAGCAATGATGTATGATATCATCAATATTAATACAGTTCTGGTATAATTTAATAACATACTACAGTCTTCATACAGAATGTTTAATGTACCATTGACTAAAGGAAAGTGCAAGGTAAGGGGGTTTCATCTCAATTTTTATTCCCATGTTATTCGTACCATGTTTCCAGTATTACGTCTTTTTGTGGTGTATGTAATGCCCATAATTGTATTCTTTTTATAATACACTTTATTGTATGTGTATTTACATATTTATTTTATGATACCTTTTTTAATGGTTGTATGTTTCTTAAGTTACCAAATTGTTAAGGGTTAATTTCATAATCTCTTTATTATCTAAGGTTGTTTTTACGTAAGTATCTACTAGGAAATATTTATTATCCTTGTCCATGAATCATTAAATAGTTTTCAAAGGGATTCTATTAAGGTAATTTTTACTTAAACAACATTTTAAATGTTTTTAATATTTATTCATCCAAATCATTTTCATTAATATCCATGATTTCAAAATGGTTTGAAGGATTTATTTAAATAGAAATTATTGCTTTAAAATGTTAATTACTTTCAAAAGTTTCAAAGTGGTATGGGACAATTTGATTAAAAAAATTATTTAAATGTCTTTCTTTCTAAAATGTGTGACTTTTAATCTTTTTCATGAAAAGGGATATTTCATTCAAATAGTATTACAAATGATTTTCATCTATGTAAAAATCATTTAATGGATTTTAAACCTGATTGAAGTCGATTTGTTATGATACAAGTGTTCCGTTTTATATTGAAGGTTTTTGGATATGTATGATTATGGATGTGTTATTTTTATACCATTCATTGATTATTTGTATAGTATTGACATTTCTAATGCCTATTTTATTACAAATGTTTATGTTATGTTTAAACCTTTTTATATGAGGAATGCATTGGACTTAGTAAGTGGTAGGTCGAGCCCGCTATTGCTCCTCGATGCATCGGTAGATCTCATGAGACAAACTATTATCTTGGCACAAGGCCTAGATAAAAATTTATTTGTAGTCTTGGATCAAGGCCTTGACATTGTGGTTATGATAGTATGGCATTATGCTTTCTATCATTATAAAAATGGGTAGTGATATTGCATGTGATTATTCTACTAGTAGAATATTCATATGAATAAGTAAATGGAATTATTTCATTTTATTGTATCCATATTATGTTTAGGGACATGTTTAAATGGTTTCTGTTTTAGTTATACATTGCCTTAAATGTTTATTCCTATTTGTGAAAGTTTCCACTGTATTGTTATCCTTACTGAGCATCTGAGTCACCCATTTCTGTGTTTTATTTTTCCCCAGGATACCAATAAGTTTATTGTGATTGATGTGCAGGGTTATGCCAAGGCAATAATGTCATTCATAAAGTATTATTTATGTTGTTTTGTATGTTATGAAGTGTAATGTAACATTCATGTATGTAATCTATTTTCCAAGAATGGTAAACTGATCGGTCCTTTGGGACTTGATTCATTGTAATCATGCCAATGTATTAAAATAATGCACTGACTCTAGGTAACTGGGGTCGGGGCGTTACAGTTGGTAGCCGAGGAAGTTTAGCAATAACCTTGGAAGCTATATTTAGATAAACTCTGATTAGAGCACATAGACCAATGATAGACTTTGAGGATTAGTATAGAATAAATTTCTAGAATTTTGGTAATGTAGATATTTTTTGAGTTTTCCAAGCAATACATCCCTGACTGGAAATGAGAAGGTATAGGCGGCTCTAGCAAAGCTGTACCTCGGGGTAAAACCCAAAAACACCACTTTGAGCTAGAATCGAACGAGAACTAGTTCACGACAATGATCCTTACTGCACTCTTGGTTACGACACTCCCGGGGGATATGCTTTGGATAATTCACATTTTCATTACAAGACATTATGAAGGATTTATGATTAAATAATTCGTCAAAGAAGACATTTTTATGATTATGGACAATATCCATAAACTGTTCAATTTACGTTAGGTATTTTACAAGTTTCGAATTCTGAATTGTGTTCATAAACTGGCCTAGTGTATGCCATTGTATTGAAATGGAACCCAGTAGAAGGAATGAGAACTCTGAAAATATGTATGATCCAAAGAGTAATAAGGGTCATATCATTCATGGTATTAAGCCAACATTTATAAAGGGAAATAGTCTACCATTTATTCTCAACATATAAATAAATAGTACCATGTGTTAAAAAGATAAGTAATGAAATCTCTGAGTCCCATGGCATTGAAGGGAATCAAGAGAAGAAAAGAATGGAAGAGAGAAATATGGATAAAGGGAAGAGGGAAAAGAAGTAATTTCCAATATGTGATAAATGTGTAATGAATAACCTTGGAAAATTCTTGAAGGGAATAGGAGTTTTTAATATGTGTGGAGAAAAGGACACCATGTACGTGACTAAAAGGGTAAGAAAAAGGTTTCAAATGTACAATGCTTCAACAACAAGGAGTTGGGACACTACACAAACCAATGTTCAAATCATCAGAGTATGCCCCATATGATTATATTGGATAATAATCAAGTAATGATAGCACCAAATATGAGGAGGATTGACTTGTGTTCTAATGTTTGTATTATAGAATTATTTCATTTGAGTGTTGTATCAATAGTATACTGGTTACATGAATTATAGAGATAAATAAGGATTGTATTGCAGTACTATTTCATCGGTAATTTTAGATTATTTGTTCTTGATACTAAGGTAGTAATTTTGTAATAAGAGATGGTCGATTCTGGTAATTCAGGATGTTGTGGTGTTGTAAAAGAATACACTATGAAGGCGTTCAATTGTTATTACATGGAAAAAGGATCATCATTATATTTAACATCCTTATAAATTTTGAACTGAGTGTTTGGATATAAGTATTTTAGATAATTATAAAGGATGGAATGGATTATGTTTGAAATTGGAAACTCTTGTTAAGGTTATTTTTGGATTTCCATAAAATGGATATCCCGGAGGTCGGGCTGCAACTCTTCGCGTCCGGCATGGCTTTGAGACATGAACCCGCAACTGAAGGGCGACAAGGTTGTCACACCCATCTTTTTATTAATTTTTTTTTTCTTTTTTGATTTATTATTTTATTTTTCTTTGTTACGAGGTTCTGGAAGTGCCCCAGATTAAAAAAAAATTTCATTTAGAGCCTTTACTGGGTTTCGGACCCGTGCGCGGTCACCGCGTAGTAGGCGGACACCGCATGGTGAGCCCATGTGTCAGGAAATTTCCCTTTCCTTTTTTTATTATTTTTATTTTTATTGTAATATTATTATTATTATAGTTATTATTATTATTATTATTATTATCTTTATTTTATTATTATTATTATTATATTATTTTTATTTTTATTTTTTTTTATTTTTATTATTACTATTATATATATATATATATATATACAATTTCAGTAAACCTAAATCTACCCCCCATGTTGAGCCTTCCCCCCCCCTTTCCGCTACCTTCAGCGCCCCCCAATTCCCTTCCCCTACAGCCTCACTCTGCCTCGGTGCCCTGTCCATGCGCCTTACTCCAACCGGTGCACAGCTCCCCTCATCCTGGCCTCACCCCGCACCCCATCACTCTGGCTATTGTGCCCTACCCTGCCACTCCCACACCCATCCTCGCTCAGCCCTGACACCCCACCACACTGCCCTGCCCCTCCGGCGCCCCGCTGCGCTGCCCTCCTGCTCCGGCGACCCCACCGCGCAGCCCTACTGCTCTGGCGACCCAGCTACATCGGCCAACACCTCCGTCGAGCCCCCCACCTCCGGCCAGACGGCTTTTGACTACTCCGCACCTGACCGACCCTACTCGCCGCACCCCCTTTGAGGCGGTCCAACCCACTGGCCTTTCGCAGCGCTGCTGCGCAGTTCTGCGCCCCCCCGACCAACTGTCGTGGCCCCGGTCACCACATACCTTGTTTTAATGTGGGTGCACGATGAACACCGCTTCCATGAGTGAATGGCTTGGGTTTGTTCTGTTTCACCTACGTGAGTGTGAGGTGGTTTAAATGATTTTCAGTTGTTTGGATTATTTTAAATTATTGAATGTGTCTTTTTGATTGTTTTGGTGATTGCTACGATGTGTTGGCAGAGATGTCTATGATACTGATGTCAGCAGGTTGCGGGTGCTTGCGCGACCGTGTGTGGTGTGTCGCGTCACCCTATTCAGTCTGCTAGTTGAGGTAGGTTCCCATTGAATTGCTTTTAAAATTTACGTTACATTGATTCTTGCCATTTTCTCGATATATATATATATATATATTCTGAATATTATTATGCCACTTAGGATTAATTCATTTGTTATGAAAATTTATAATTCATTTTTTGTGGGGTAAAAATGGTGTCGTTTTGTTGCGTTTTTGCAACGTAATTACTCAAAATAAATAGATTATCAATTTTAATTAATGTAAAATAATCTATGATAATTAATTATCAATATAAGATGGTTAATTTTTAAATCATTATTTTGTGTAAAAAGAGGCATTTATTTTATATACGACATTTGAAATATATTCCCGATGAGCGGACACCAAGTTGTGAAAGAATACCCGTTTGGATTTTAAAAATAATTCATGGACTTTCAAATGTGGTTCTGGTTTGAAAGATATATGTTTTCTTCTGA
The DNA here is from genome assembly GCA_963277665.1 of Viscum album. Classification (NCBI taxonomy): domain Eukaryota; kingdom Viridiplantae; phylum Streptophyta; class Magnoliopsida; order Santalales; family Viscaceae; genus Viscum; species Viscum album. The sequence goes on from OY728156.1 coordinate 426,946,032, forward strand.
ACACGTATTCTGTTTCTCATGTGAAATTTCTCGGTTGGCTCCTACAGTTTATATGGAAAAATAAAATGTTTTGGTTTGTTTTTATAAAAATATGTGGCAGCCTGCAAAGTAGTGTTTTGGGGCTCTTTAAATGGTTTCAAACATGTTTTGGACCAACAAAAATGTTGTATTTTTTTATGTGGTGATTGTGAAATGAGTTCAATGCCCATTTGGCACTTTATAGAAAATGATGAAAATGTCCTGATGAAAACCCTCATAGGATAACTCTCATGCCTTGGTTGCAACTGGTTGTCTGGGGGGGGCCCAGGCATAGAGGCTCACTGTTACTTGAGTAGTCTAATGGCAATTGGTTGTCCCATGGAGTGGCTCGGGGTGATGTCTATTGTGAATTATTATTATTATATATGTATTTATGTGATTAGATGCTCGACTAACATCAGTTGGCTCACCCCCTTTCCAAACACTTGAGACATGGGAATCTGGCATATTGAGAGAATATTCTATGAATGATTACTACACTGGTAGGTTATGGTACTGACCAGTCGCCCATAATAAGTGGATATACTGGGTTTATTACTATGGGATTTGTCCTCGACCTGCCTGAGAGAGGATGGTCGAGCGTATTGTTTGTTTTGATTTCATCGTGACATGTCAACAAGGATGATTTCTCATTAATTGGTGTCTTCTGGTTTATTCTCGATCTCTTAGGATCACCCATATCTATTTGGATTTGGTTGATTGCAGTAGTTATTATAATGAAAATAACTATACCTACATTTCCCTTGATGTGTGTTTTACTTTGAGAATTTCTAGTATATTGTTTTCCTCGGAATGTGGTAAATTTCTTTTGAATAGGTTTCTAAAAATGGTTTTCAAATCAAAGTGTTTAATCCTATTTTTACAAAATTAAAAATATAAACATCACATTCCCTTTCTAAAAAGCCATTGACCCTAATGAAATGAACCCAATTTTGGAAATAGTTAAGGTCAATGGTTCGTACTCTTTATTATGTAAAATACATGGAAAAACATACTTTTATAAATTGTAGTTCAAACTTGAAATGAGTATTATTTTATTTTAATGGTAGTGCATTGAGAATATATATATTGTGCTAGCCTACTGAGTTTTAATAATCATGGCTATACTGTTTTATTGTTTTTATTTCTGTTGTAGGTTCTGGCATCAGTTTTTCTCCCTGAGCGATATTGGTTGTGTTATTGGAGAGTGACCCACGGGGTCATGTGGAGTTTTTTTCATAGTTAGGTTAGTAGCGTTGTTGGTTGTTCTTTATTTATTTCCTTTTGTTCTATTTATTTTCCTCATCTTAGAATATTTTCTTTTGGGCCAAATCATTCATGCCTGTTTTATTTTGATGGCCGACACTATTTTCTAGCACGTTTGGATCGAGAACGCCCCTCGGGAAATTTTGCGGGCCGACTCGGGTGACCGGTTAAGGGTCGACCTGGGTTGGTTCATGACAAACTGGTATCAGAGGCATTCCCTTGTTATTTGGGGTGTCTGGTAGATGTAGATTAGGATTTTTTGTACTCGAGAGGTAGGTACGATAAAGATGTCATGAACCCTCACCTGTTCCGCACATCGAGTCGCTAGGGATAGTCCGGGAATATAGTCTTTGTTTTGTTTGGGTTTGTTTTGGATTGAGGGATGACAACGAAGGTAAGCCGATGTAACATCGTGATCTCACATGGAGTAGTGACCCATGTGGAGTCTGGGTACATAGTTCGAATATCTCCTAGATGTTGATGCTTAATTAGGGCATGACCCACTACCATGTCACCAGACTAATTGTGACCGCTAGTCCCTCACTTTGATGGTTTGATTCAAGTTTAGTGTCATTTTCGTTTTGGATGGTGTAAGTGCGTTTTTGGAAGTGAAAAAGGGTTTTTGAAAATGGGACTGATTTCTTTTAAATGACTTTAAATTAATGAAATGAGTTTTAAAACTGAAAGCTTTTGGTTTGGAAAACCGGTGTTTTCTTGGAAATTGGTCGAGAATGGTTTGGGGTGAAACACTAGGTACTCCTTATGAACGTTTGCAAATGTGAGAGGATGCATGGAAAGTGAATGTTGGGGATTATGAATGAATGTGGATGAAGACATGTGAAACAGTTCATGGGATTACCTGGGTGTGTTTGAAATTACTGGCTTGACCTTGTTTTCTGAATTGGTTTTTTTAAAGGGGAAATGGTTTTAGAAAGTGATTTTGGTTTGAAAGTGGATTGGCATTTGGAAGGTGGTCTTGAAAGAATGTGGCTTTGAAAACCGAAATGAAAAGGGGATTCTATAAATGGGATTTTATTTGGGGTTGTGTTTGTTTTGTTTGCATTTGATCCAATTATTGTTGGATGAGGGTGTTTTATTGATTTTTTTTCAATTGATATTGTTTTCATCTTGGTGTTTTATACGTTGTTCAAAAATGCCGCCCAGAAATGTTCCCATTGTTTTGATGAGTCATGACAAGTTTTTGGACCTTACCGGACACTGAGTATCCTTTACGGTGACCATGGTCTGTTAGAGATAGTAGAGTGGCTTGAAGAGGTCGAGTGCGTCTTCAGGGTATTGGGAACTCCCAAAGCTATTAGATTGCATGTTGTCCTGGGTATGTTCGAAGGTCCAACTCTGGACGAGTAAGAGTTGTTCACCCCACCATTACTGCAAGTTTTTATGATTTGGTATTCCTTCAATGACGTCTTCGTTGAATGGTTTATACTTTTGGAGGTGAAGATGAAGAATATGGAAGAGATCATGTGTGTTCAACATGGACAGTAGACGGTGAAAGCGTATGTTGATCATTTCAAAGATCTTGCGTCTCTTTTTCTGGGGATAGTGTTGAAGTACTGGATGAAGACTTCTACCTTCATCAGGGTTCTTCGTCCAGAGATCAAGGAGTGAGTCCTCCGTTTTTGGGAGCATCACTTTTGAGAAGTTGTTGCGTGAGGTGTTTTTACCTGAGATGGATTCCAGAGAGCAAAAGGTTGGAAGTAAACTGTATCCAGTTGCTCGTGAAGGTCCCCCATCTGACAAAAAAAGTGTGTCAGGTAAATTTGTTTCAAAATATTTCTTTGCAGTGGCTCTAACATCAAATTCATCGAACCATCTAATGGTGTACCATCAGTGTTGACGTTTAGGGCATGTGAGCTGTCATGTCACACCCCACCGAAAACATGCCATCATTGAAGGTGTATGGATCATCTAGAGAAACTTTGCAGGAAGCGTGACCTAAGGAAGACACCATGACCAGAAGATTCTAGTGTCTGACTGCGAGGCAGGAGATCCTTCTACCATCAGAGCCCTAGCCATAGGTCGTGGGGTGAAGCTCACGCGTAGTCAGGACTTATCGGGGGTGTGACTCCTCAGTTCAGGATTCATGTTCCGTGTTGGAAATGAGACATTTAAAGTCCTTCCGTTCTTGTTCTTCCCCTGTTAAAGTTTTGTCATTGTTGTAGATTCATTGTGTTGTCTTGATGTTGGGATGAGTATGTTCGTTTGTAATCCCATTAGTCTCGTTGGTTTGATTATGGTGTTCTGGATCATGCTTTTTTCATAAAGGTGTGTTTGCATCTTGCGTGAGTTGATCTCTATTAGACTTTGTTTGTTTGGAGATGTAAGTGACTTTTGGAGAAACGAAGTTGTGGGAATTCTTGGGTTTACTTCTTAGATTAAGGTCTTCTCAGAGGTTGTTTTCCTTACTGTTCGGGATTTATGGTCTAGGTCCAGACTTCCATGTTTTATTGGTTGCATTGTTTCACTCTGGCTATAAAGGTCAGTTTGGGTTATTTGGGAGTTCTCGCGTCACCACCCCTCCCGGGGTGGTATGGTGGAGTGTTAAATTTCCACACTAGTTGAGTTATTGTGGGGGGGAGAACCCTCCTGTGTTCTCCCATCCCCTTGTTTTGTGGTTGTTTTTTATTTCAATAGGGCATTGATTCAAGTTTCATCTATTGTTCATTTGGGCGACTTTCTGGGGGCAGAAAGTGCTTGTACTAGGGAGTATTTTCACACCCGCCTTTTTATTTAATTTGTTTCCTTTTTTTATGATTTTATTTTTATATGTTCTGAGGTCTGGGCAGAGCCTCGGATTAAATTTTTATTTTATTTTTCGTTTGGAGCCTCTACTGGGTTTAGAGCCTTTACTGGGTTTCAGAATCGTGCCCGACCTCGCCCCTCACCTCGGCGCTCCGGCCGCCGCTACCAACCCTGTCGCTCCCGCACCTGGCCTCAGTCCGCCCCGACACCCATCCACGCCACCCGGCCCCTCCGGCACCCCGCCCCACCGCCATCCCGCTCCGGCGAACCCGCCGCGCCGCCCTGCTGCTCCGGCGACCCTGCCGCACAGTCCAGCCCCTCCAGCGAGCCCCTGCCTCTGGCCAGCCTGCTTCCAACTACCCCGCACACGGCTGGCCCTATTCGCCGCACCCCCTTTGAGCCTCTCTGACCCGCCGACCTTTCGTAGCACTGCAGCACGATCCAGCCCCCCCCCCCCCCGACCTACCAACGTGTCCTCGGTAACCGTGCGCCTTGTTCTGATGTGGGCACGTGATGAACACCACTGCCGTGAGCGAGTGTCTTAGGTCCGTTCTAGATCTCATGTGCGAGTGTTAGGTGGGTTACATGATTTTCACTTGTTTGGATTATTTTAAATTATTTTTTGTCTGTTTTTGATAGTTGTTGTGATTGATGCGGCGTGTTGACAGAGAATTCCATGATACCGCTGTTAGCAGCTTCCAAGTTCTTGCGCACCCGTGCATGGAATGTTGCGTCACCATGTTCAGTCTGCAAGTTGTGGTAGGTTCCCATTGCACTTCTTTTAAAATTTAACTTACATTAATTCTTACTGTTTTCTCCCAATGTATATATATATGCTGAATATTATTATGTAACTTAGGATTAATTCATTTATTATAAAAATTTATAATTCACTTCTTGTGGTGTATAAATGGTGTCATTTTTTGGTGTTTTCGCACAATAATTATTCAAAATAAATATTGTATCAATTTTAATAAATGTAAAATAATCTATGATAATTAATTTTTATTCAAAGATGGTTAATTTTTTAAATGATTATTTCATGTAAAAAGATCTTTTTATTTTATACACGACATTTGAAATATTTTCGTGACGAGAGGACACCCAGTAGTGAAAGAATGCCTATTTGGATCTTAAACATAATTCACAGAATTTAAAATGTGGTTCTGGTTTGACAGATATAAGATTTCTTCTGACGATGTATTCTGGTTCTCATGAGAAATTGCCCGGTTGTCTCCTACAGTTTATTTTTTAAAATAAAATTTTTTGTTTTGTTTTTATAAAAATATTTGGCAGCCCGCGAAGTACTGTTTTGTGGATCTTTGAATGGTTTCAAACAAGTTTTTCTCATATAAAGAAGTTGTATTTTTTTATGTGGTGATTGTGAAATGTGTTCAAATCCCATTTAAAACTTTACAGAAAATGATGAAAATGTTTTGATGAAAACCCCCATAGAATAACTCTCATGCCTTGGTTGCAACTGGTTGTTTGGGAGGCCCACTGTCACGACCCCCACCCACCAAAGATGCCCCTCCTGAGTTGGAAATGGTGAAAGGGAGATAATGACCCCCGAGTCCCACCTCCGGTAGGCCCCGGGGTGGCGACTAGATCCAAGGGTATGAGTTTTCACAAATATGGGAGGCATTACCTTTTTTATTATTGTGGATTGGGAAATAGGAGAAGTCAACCACCAAAAGGAAAAGAACCAGTGTATATAAATAAACCCAAACCAAGACCACATGCATGTTTAAATAATTTTATAATAAGGTAAAAATACAAGAAAGATCAAAGTAAAATACCAAAAGAAAACAACAGATCAACAACTGCAACAACTCCAACTGTCGGACTAGTTGGGTCCCGCATGGCCCTGGTAGTCCTCCTGGAAACCTGAAAGTAAACTTAGGGTGAGCATTCAAGTATACTGAGTAGGTAAACCTAAAGCTCTCGTTCACAAGTGGGGAGACATCCTAATGTCCCATGAGAACAACAGAAGAAACCTAGCAAGGAATTCTATCCACCCAACCTCACGAGCCACACTCACCAAAACAGAAGCACAACATGTAGTAGTATATATGAAACAAGAGTATTGGGTACCCCGCACCATTTCCCTTTAGTTAGCTTCTCTTATTAACGGTGAACGTCCTGACACTGCCACACTCTCCCCGCCCACACACAACTGGTCCTCACTAACACGTATCCCACCCACACACACCTGGGCCTCACAACCACGTATCCTGCCCGCACACACCTAGGCCACACAACCATGTATCCCGCCCGCACACACCTGGGCCTCATCCCAAAGATTCATGGGAAACAGTAGAACCTGCCCGAAGAGTTTTGGGCTAAAGCCACCCCAATCGAAACCTACCCGAAGAGTCTTAGGTGTAAGGTTGCCTCAAGCCATCACATCCTAGGGGAGAAGGAGCAGGAAGGAGCTAGTAACTAAGGGAAAAACACCCACTCCCATGAAAAGGGAGTGTTTGACACTAAGTGATCAACATGGGTGGGGTGCGATAAAACACAAATGATACAGATGTATATATACCAACCACACAACCCAACCTATGGCTTCTAAACAGAGAAACTGATCACGTGCCTCAGCACTGCTACTATGAAGCATGCATACAACACACAACACCAACCCCATTTAGGTTTTCACGTTTCAGCAGAATTAGTTTATTTATTTCCATAACTACTGGGAAACTATCCACAACCAACCACATCTATCGTTCGTAAAACATATCCCTGCCATCCACAAATCAAGTCAGGAAAACACAAGCAACACAACCAAGCGATTCTTATCAACCAACCAACCCATTGATTATTAAACTCGTTCCATTACCGTGATCCACAATTCATTAACTCTTCCACTTTTTATTTATTAACCACAACCCTCTGTTCTTTCACATTCCAACCCATCCCTGCAGCCCCGCTGCGAACCGCCATAACCACAACCACATCATATATAATTGTCCCTTTAATACCACATATCGCAGCCCCGCTGACCATTAGTAACATAACATTCACACCAACCCACAACCAAGCCAACCGCAGCCTCGTTTCTCACCCAAACCACAACAACCCACAAAACACCCCCATCACATGCCACGTATCCAAGCAAACACCCACATGTTCATTATTCCATTTTATTTAACCGAGGTGATCACACAAGGATTCCAGATTTAAAACAGCCAACATTACGGGATTATCCAAATTCCACATTCCACAAAGTTCCATATACAAAAACGGTCTAGAAAGATAGGGAATCTTTTAATTGCTCAAGCAAAGGCCCCCAACTACTGTGTTTTTCAGTAGGCATAAGCCTATTCAATTCACAACATAATATCATAGGATATAAATTAAAAGCAATCACAAACATCCCAACCCTATTCTTTAACACGTTATTATCTTCATTTAAATCGGTTCAATAGTGTTTCACATAAACAAGATAACACCCACCCCACATGTTGCACAAATTAGAGATATGAAGGTAAGATCCCTACCTCAATAGGTTCTGATTACAACGCTCCCCTGGATCAAAATTAGAAGACGTCCATTAGCGTCCGTCACTTCTGTCGGTTCCCAAAAAAACCTCCTCAGGTGGAAGTCGAAAAGGAAAGGCCGAAGGAAAGACAACAGATCCAAGCTCGGAAGTTCCGACTCGTCGTTACGATCTCATGGCTGCTAACGGATCGTAAATCGGAGCTCGGACAAAGACGTTATGGAAGAAAAGGAGCCTTCAGGTCTCTTGGGAGAGCTCTGCTCAGAGGAAAGGGAAAGAAAGGAGTGAATTGAGAGGAGGGGACCCCTCCTTTTATAGGGGAGAAAAGGAAAAGTACACAATGTGTACTTTATTGTACACAGAGTGTACTCGGTTATTTTACACGGTCTACACGCGGCTTCCAACATGGCTCTATGGCCATCGACTGGTCAACACACGGTTTGAGGGTAACGCATACGCGGGGAAGGACTACACGGCTTGTACTCATTTATTGCACACGGAAAGGACACAGCTCCAACACGGTACATGGCTATTGACTGGTAACGCATACGTGGAGAAGGACTACACGACATGTAGAACTTGACACATGTCGTGCACCCATTATTTCACACAGCGAGGACCCGACCTACAACACGGGGTATACCCAGAAAGCGGGTACACAGAATGTACTCAAACTACACGGCGTGTAGTTTCAAAATTCTGGAAAGTGTGAGAAAAGCCCATTTTACCCTCCAGAACACTTCTTGACCTTCTTTTGGACAAAGGAATGGGCCGGAGAGGTCCGGGCCATTACATCATATACCTCTCAAAACATTCTCATCCCCGAGAATTCAAAACCAACATATAGGAAACCCAACAAGATACATTTTAGGGTTCTCATTATAACAGGAACCTAACCAACAACCCTAATCATATGTGTTAGGAGTTCTTTCTCCTATGTCGATATATTATTCGCTTTAGGCGGCACTGATTCGCCTGCACGGGTTTAATCGCATCCTCATTAATGTGTCTCGATTAAGAATTGGGTCTTCCCACTTTCATACATTAGGATTTTTCAACTCGCACTTCCCCCAACACCACACAACCAACACACTACCCGAACACGTGGTTTTGGGAAATTATTTCTTCTATGTCGATATATTATCTGCTTTAGGTGGCACTGACTCGCCCGTACGGGTTCAATCGCATCCGCATTAATGCGTCTCGATTAAGGGTCAGGTTTTCCCCTTTCCCACATATCCGGACATGTTACATACTTCTAGTGAACATGGAATCAAAAGGTTTTCAACCGACAAGCCAGGCATTCCATATATCAAAGGTACAGAGTACAAATAAACACAAAGTTCATAAGAAAAAGGGAATACACAGGTCAAAATAACTCCGTGTACTAAGCGTGCATCTGGGTCTCCCGCTCCCATGTGCTCTCCTTGAGGCCGCCATGCTTCCACAACACACGAACCAACGGAATGGTTCATCCACGGAGAACCTTCCCTTTACGATCCTCGATCCTTACTGGTCGTTCCTCGAAAGTGGATTCATCTCCCATATCTAACTCTCCCAAGTCGATAACGTGGGAGTCATCGTGTAAGTACCGACGGAGCTGGGAGACGTGGAAGACGTCATAACCCTTCTCCAACTGATGAGGCAGGGCCAACTGATATGTCACCTCACCGACTCGCCTCAGCACCTCAAAAGGTCCGATGAACCTAGGTGAGAGGTTTCTCCCTTTCACAATCCGCCACTGCCCCTGTCTAGGGGAAACCTTCAATATCACATGATCTCCCACCTCAAACTCCATGGGCCTCCTCCGATGATCAACATAAGACTTCTATCAGTCCTGAGCCGCTTTCATCCTCTCACGTACAAGCTGGACTTTCTCTGTGGTGCTCTGCACTACCTCTTGCCCAATAGCACCTATCTCACCAACCTCTACCCAGCAAATGGGTGAATTACATGGTCTCCCATACAAAGCCTTGAACGGTGCCATGACAATAGTAGAGTGGAAGCTGTTGTTGTAGGCGAACTCTACTAAAGGCAAGTGTCGTACCCATGATCCTCCGAAATCCAGAACACATGCTCGCAGTATGTCCTCCAACGTCTGGATAGTCTGCTCCGTTTGCCCATCGGTCTGCGGGTGCAAAGCATTTCTAAGGTGAAGCTGGGTGCCAAAAGCATGTAGTAACCCCCTCCAGACTCGTGAGGTAAACCGATTATCCCGATCTGAGATGATATTCTTTGGAAATCCATGAAAATGTACCACCTCGTCTACGTACCTCTGTGCTAAGGTACGAACCAGGCCTAACTCCTTAATTGCTAAGAAGTGAGCTAATTTCGTCAGCTGATCCACCACTACCCAGACAACATCATAACCACCCTGAGCTCTGGGTAGTCCTGTGATGAAGTCCATTAAGATATCATCCCACTTCCACTTAGGTACATCTAAAGGGTGAAACAAAACACTAGGAAAACAGTGTTTATCCTTCACTTGCTGACACACTAGGAATTTAGCCACAAACTCCGCCACTCCCGTTTCACCCCGGGCCACCAAAACTGTTACCTCAGGCCTCAGTACATTTTTGAAACTCCTGGATGTACATTCAAGGATTATCGAGGGAACTCATGGAGAACTCCCTCATGCATTGTCTCTGGGATAAACAATCTTCCATGGAAAAGAATCTGATGTCGGCCGTCCTCTGAACATCCTTCTGGAGCGTTCCCCTGGTTGATACGATCCTACATCACTTCCACCTCGGAGTCCCCCCACTAAGACTCTTCCACCTGCTGCAACAAGGAGGACTGCACCGTCATCTAAAACAAACAGCCTCTAACACCTTATACCCTGGCATCCAAGTGCAAGGCAGCCAACTCTCCCATCGCCATCCAAGCATCAGTGGATTCTCGAACTACTTCCTGATGCGACTTCCTGCTTAGGGAATCAGCCACAACGTTACCCTTACCTTCAGTGTAAGATATCTCAAAGTCATAGTCTTGGAGGAACTCGACTGATCTCCATTGCCGTAAGTTCAGGTCACGCTTGGAGAAGATATAACGCAAGCTCTTGTGATCTGAGAAGACCACAAAGCTTTCCCCAAAGAGGTAATGTCACCACAACATCAGTGAGAACACTACTGCTGCAAGCTCCAGGTCATGGGTGGCAAAGTTTCGATCATGAGGGTGTAACTGCCTAGACCCATAACAGATTACTCCTTTCATCTACATCAGTACACACCTCAGACCAAGGCCAAAAGCATCACAAAAAACCTCATACAACAACCCTTCCTCTGGAATCCTAAGTACGGGAGCACTGAACAAATTCTCCTTTAGGTAGTCGAATGCTTTCTTGAACTACTCACTCCATAGGAAGACCTGGTTCTTCCTAGTCAAAGATGCCAATGGAGCAGCAACTCGAGAGAAGTCTGAAACGATCCTGCGATAGTAACCTGACAACCCCAGGAAACTGCAAACTTCTGCCATGCTGTTGTGTGCCTCCCAAGAAACAACTTCCTCCACCGTTGATGGGTCCACCAACACTCCATGTTGAGACACTATGCGCCCAAGTAAGTTTACCTCTTGTGTCAAGAAATTACACTTCGACAATTTCCTGTAATGCTGGTGGTGTTAAAGAACTTCCAAGACTTCTCTGAGATGCTCAACGTGCTCCTCCTCTGATTTTGAGTAGATCAGAATGTCATCAATAAACACAATGACTAACCGGTCCAGAAACTCCAGGAAGAAAAAGTTCATAAGTCCCATGAACACAACCGGTTCATTCGTAACTCCAAACGGCATCACCACAAACTCGAACTGCCCATACCAGCACTTGAAAGTCATCTTCGAGATGTCACTGTCTTTTACCCGCAGCTGATGATATCCAGATCATAGAACAATCTTGGAAAACCAACCTACTCCCCCCAGTTGGTCGAAGAGATCATCTATCCTTGGAAGGGGGTAACGATTCTTGACCGTTACCTGGTTCAACCTTCGGTAGTCTATGCATATCCTGAGACCACCATCTTCCTTCTTCACAAAAAAAAACTGGAGAGCCCCATGGTGATATGATGGGTCGAACAAAACCCTTCTCCATCAGATCATCAATCTCAATCCGCAACTCTCGAAACTCCGATGGTGCAATCCGATAAGGGGCCATCGAAATCAGATAGGCACCAGGATGTAAGTCTATCCCGAACTCGATGTAACGTCGGGGGGTGGGGGTAGAGTCACAACCTCCTCAGGAAAAACATCTAGAAACATCCCAACAACCTCAGCGACATCCATCATCTATGTATCAGCTGGAACCACTGATAGCCCACATAACAAGGAAAGGAGAGGCTCCACACGCCGGCTTCCCACCTGATAGATCCTCTCACCAAAAAAAGATACACACTGCCCGTCTACGTCGGAGAACAAGACTCTTCTACGGAACCAGTCGATAACTCCACTAACAGAAAACAAATAGTCGATGCCTAGGATGACATCAAATGGTTGCATCTGTAACAGAAGAAGGTCCCCACTAGATCGATGTAGTCCCAACGTCAGCCCACATCCCCGGAAAACACAAGATACGCTGGTCTAGCCTCCAACGGGTGTACTCAGTACCATTGGTACGAAATGTCTCTCTACGTCTAGTCCCAAAGCATGGGCTAGACCAGGTGCAACAAAGGAGTGTGAAGCTCCTGAATCAAACAATGATGAAACAAGAGTGATAAACAAACAAATCGTACCTCACACCACTAGTGGTCATGCTGGAGCTGCCAACTCTGGTGCGTGCAACTGTCCACGCCCAGCTCCTCTGCCTCTCTGATGTCGTCAACCTCAACGACCACGACCCGATCGAGGTCACTGAGGAGAAACCCGAGGTCGGACTCCTCCTGCAAAGTCTGCCCTCGGAGGAGCATGGTCCGGCTACTGCTGGAAGGGCCTCGCTGGCAACTGGTGCTGCTGAGGTGGGTGCTAAACCTTACCACCTCCACCGTACTGAGATCAGGTCGAACACCGAATCTGAACGTGCCCAAAACCTCAACAATAAAAACACCTTAGTCCTGGGCTCGTGTAAAAGGGACGAGGACCCGAAGATCTGAACTGGAACTGCTGGGGCCTGCTCCCCACTGACCTGAACCTTGAAGGTCCCGTCGCAGGAGACCTACTGCTGACTGCCTTCCCCTTCGACGAGCCTAGCTGGATCCCCTCTCAGGGTGCACCTCCCAACGAGTGCATCCTCTCTACAACCTCGGCCTTCTTTTGTACCTCCAAGTACGTCAGAAGGGTGATGAGGGTGACATCATACAGGAGCGAAGGACGAAGCGCCTCCTCCAAACGTCTCGCCCGAGACTCCTCATCTGGAAAGAGATCTGGAGAAAAGAGCATGAGATCCTTGAACTTGATCCCCAAGTCTCGTACCGACATACTCCCCTGCTAAAGGGAGAGTAACTCTTGCCACTTCTCCGCCTTGATCATGGAAGAAATGAATTCCTCTCAGAATTCCGTCTCAAAGTCAGCCCATGGAACCTCGGCCATTATCCTCTCTCCGAGGTAGAGTGTCCACCACTGTCACGATGAACCTCTCACCTGATTGACTGTTAGGGGAACCCAGTACTCCCTCGGAGAAAGGATCAAGGTAAAAGCAATCACTGGCTCCTCAATCCAACCCTCCATCTCGGTATCTGAAGTACTACCCTCGTACTTCTTTAGGTTCTGCCACTGGAAATAACGGAGAGTCTTCTGTCACTGGATATCTTCCTTATTTCGGTCAATCCTCAACTGATCAAGCACCTGAATCTGCTGGGCCTCAGCCGTCTAAGACAACCGAGGAGGAAGTCCAGGTTCCATAGCTGTACGGTAAACAAGGATAGCCTAAGACCAAGTAGTAAAGAAAACTCAAGGTTTCATTTTATTTCAATTTCTATCCCAAAACACCTAAATCAAGTAAAACACAATCATGATGATGCATGTTCCTTCCCTAGGGTCTCTACCCAGCAATCAATGTAGTTTTACATGGTTGTTTGGTAGGCTCAGTGTCCTTTCATTGTATCACGGGGGCCCTAAAATCTTATGTCCTAGCCAGTCTTCCCTGGCCTATGTCACGCACCAAGATTGACTAACATTGTCACCCTACCATCCCATGCAATCCTCACTGTGCCTAACTTCAGACTCCATCCTATCTCTCAACCTCCCTCTGATACCATTCTGTCACGACCCCCTCCCACAAAAGATGCCCCTCCTGAGCTGGCAATGGTGAAATGGAGATAATGACCCCACGAGTCCTGCCTTCAGTAGGCCCCGGGGTGGCGACTAGCACCAAGGGTTTGAGTTTTCACAAATATGGGAGGCATTACCCATTTTATTATTTAGGATCGGGAAATAGGACATGTCGACCACCAAAAGGAAAAGAACTAGTGTATATAAATAAACCCAAACCAAGCCCACATGCATGTTTAAATAATTTTATAACAAGGTACAAGTAAAAGAAAGCTCAATGTACAATACCAAACGAAAATAAGAGAACAATAACTGCAACAACTCCAACTGTCCGACTAGTAGGGCCCCACACGGCACTGGTAGTCCTCCTGGAAACCTGAAAGTAAACATAGGGTGAGCATACAAGTAAACTCAGTAGGGAAACCTAATGCTCTCGTGCACAAGTGGGGAGACATCCTAATGTCCATTTAGAACAAGAGAAGAATCCTAGCAAGGAATTATATCCACCCGACCTCACCAGCCACAATCACCAAAACACAAGCACAATAGGTAGTAGTATATAAGAAACAAGAGTATTGGGTACCCCGCACCATTTCCCTTTTGTTAGCTTCTCTTCCTAACGGCGAATGTCCTGACGCTGCCACACTCTCCCCACCCACACACACCTGGGCCTCACTACCACGTATCCCGCCCGCACACAACTGGTCCTCACAACCACGTATCCCGCCCGCACACACCTGGGCCTCACAACCACATATCCCGCCCGCACACACCTGGGCCTCATCCCGAAGATTCTTGGGAAATAGTAGAACCTTCCCGAAGAGTCTTGGGCTAAACCCACCCTAATCGAAACCTACCCAATGAGTCTTAGGTTTATGGTCACCTTAAGCCATCATAGCCTAGGGGAGTAGGAGTAGGAAAGAGCAAGTAACTAATTAAAAAACAACCTCTCCCATGAAATTTGAGTGTTAAACACTAAGTGCTCAACATGGGTGGGGTGCAATAAAACACAAAAGATACATATGTATATATACCAACCACACAACCCAACCTATGGATTCTAAACAAAGAAACTGAGCACGTGCCTCAGCACTGATACTATAAAGCATGCATACAACAAACAAACCCAACCCCATTTAGGTTTTCACGTTTCATCAGAATTAGTTTATTTAGTTCCTTAACTACTGGGAAACTATCCACAACCAACCACATCGATCATTCATAAAAAATATCCCCGACATCCACAAATCAAGTTAGGAAAACACAAGCAACAAAACCAAGCCCTTCTTATCAACCAACCAACCCATTAATTATTAAACCCATTCCATTACCATGATCCACCATTCATTAACTCCACTTTTTATTTATTAACCACAACCCATTGTTCATTAACATTCCAACCCATCCATGCAGCCCCACTGCCAACTACCATAACCACAACCGCACCGTACATCAATATCCATTTAATACCACTTATCGCAGCGCCGTTGCCCGTTACTAACATAACATTCAAACCAACCCACAACCAAGCCAACTGCATCCCCGCTACTCACCCAAACCACAAAAACCCAAAAAACACCCCCATCACATGCCACGTATCCAAGAAAACACCCACATGTTCATTATTCCATTTTGTTTAACCGGGGTCATCACACAAGGGTTCTAGATTTCAAACGGCCAACTTTACGTGATTAACCAAATTCCACTTTCCACAAAGTTCCATCCACAAAAACAGCCTAGAAAGATAGGGTAACGTTTAATTTCACAAGAAAAGTCCCCCAACGACCGTGATTTTCAGTAGGCATAATCCTATTCAATTCACAACATAATATAAAATGATATAAAGTAACAACAATCATAAACTTCCCTACCCTGTTCTTTAACCAGTTATTATCTTCATTTAAACCGGTTCAAAAGTGTTTCACGTAAACAAGAGAACATGCACCCCGTATGTTTCACAAATTAGAGAGACGAAGGTAAGATCCCTACCTCAACAGGTTCTGATCACATCGCTCCCCCGAATCAACTTTAGAAGACGTACGTCGGCGTCCGTCACTTCTGTCGGGTCCCAGAAAAACCTCCTCGGGTGGATGTCGGAAAGGAAATGCTGAAGGAATGACAACAGATAAAAGCTCAGAAGTTTCACCTCATCATTACGATCCCGTGGCCGCTGACGGATCATAAATCGGAGCTCAGATGAATATTTATGGAAGAAAAGGAATCATTGAGTGTACTGGGAGAGCTCTGCTCCGAGGAAAGTGAAGGAGAGGAGTGAATTGAAATGAAGAGGGGAACCCTCCTTTTATAGGAGAGGAAAGGAAAAGTACACGACGTGTAATTTATGGTACACGGCGTGTACTCGGTAATTTTACACGGTCTCCACGTGGCCTCCGACACGGCTCCATGACCGTTGACTGGTCAACACACGGTTTGAGGGTAACACATATGTGGGGAAGGACTACACGACATGTACTCATCTATTGCACCTGGCAAGGACACTGCTCCAACACGGTACATGGCCGTTGACTGGTAATTCATATGCGGGGAAGGACTACACGGCGTGTAGAACTTGACACACGGTGTGCACCCACTATTTCCCACAGCGAGGACACAACCTGCAACACAGGGTATACCCGGAAAGGGGGTACACGACATGTACTCAAAGTACATGGCGTGTTGTTTCAAAATTCTGGTAAGTGTGGGAAAAGTCCATTTTACCCTCCAGAACACATCTTGACCTTCTTTTTGAAAAAGGAATGGGCCGGAGAGGTTCGGGCCATTACACACACGCTTAGAGGCTCTCGGTTAATTGAGTAGTTTAAAGGCAAGAGGTTTTCCCATGGAGTGGCTCGGGGTGATATCTGTTGTGCATTATTATTATTATATATGTATGTATGTGATTGGATGCTCGAATGGAAGAAGTTGGCTCACCCCCTTTCCAAACACTTGAGTAATGGGAATTTGGAATATTGAGAGAATATTTTAAGAATGATTGCTGCACAGTTAGGTTATGGTACTAACCAGTGGCCTATAGTAGGTGGATATATTGGGTTCATTACTATATAATTTTCCCTCAAACTGCCTAAGAGAGGATGGATGAGCATATTGTGCATTTTGATTTTATCGTGACATGTCAACAAGGATGATTTGTCATGTGTTGGTGTCTTCTGGTTTATTCTCGATCTCCTAGGTTCACCCACGTCTATTCGACTTTTGTTTCATGAAGTAGTGATTATGATAATCATAAGTATACCTACATTTCCCTTACTGTGTGTTTTACTTTGTGCATTTCTAGTGTATTTTTTTCCTTGGAATGTGGTAAATTTCTTTTGAATCGGTTTCTAAAAATGGTTTTCAAATAAAAGTGTTTAATCCACTTTGTACAAATTTGAAAATATAAACATTACATTCCCTTTCTAAAAACCCATCCACAATAATGAAATGAACCCAAATTTGGAAATGGTTATGGGCAATGGATCATACATTGTTTTTATGTAAAATAATTGGAAAAACATACTTTTATAAATTGTAGTTGAAACTTGAAATGATGTTTTTTTATTTTAAAGGTAGTGCATTGGGAATAGATTTATCGGGCTGGCATTCTATGTTTTAAAACAAGGGCCTATTGTGTTTTCTTGTTTTTAGTATTGTTGCAGGTTCTAGCTTCAGTTATTCATCTTGTTCGACGTTTGTTGTGGTATTTGAGAGTGACCCACGGGGTCATGTGGAGTTTTGGTCATTGTCATGTTAGTAGCTTTGTTGATTGATCTTTATTTATTTGATTTTGTTCTATTTATTTTCCGCTTCATAGCCTATTTTCTTTTGGTCCAAATTGTTCCTAACTATTTAACTTTGATGCCCGACACTAGTTTCCAGCCCGTGGGGATCGGGAACGCCGCTCGGGCCATATCGTGGGCCGACTCGGGTGACCGGTTCAGGGTCGACCTGGTTTGGTTCGTGACAAAGGATGTATCACCTACCACTAGCCCACATGATGTCCTGGATTGAATAATGTAGTCATTTTTTTAAAAAATTCTGGTAGATGAATTATAAATTATTTTTTTTAACCCTATATAAATTGGATAAATAGAATATTATTTTTATGTTCTATTATCTTTTAGAGTGAAAGATTAGATTGTCTTAGAAATTATTTAAAGAATGGTACTCTACCTGTCATGTATATATTTTTCTTCTTCTATTATTGTATGAAGAAATTAATTATTATACTTTAGTGATGGGATCTTAGAACAAAAAATGTGTTATCCTAAAATCATATGTTTTTTTGATCCGATGGTAATTTAAATCATCAGAGATTGATGAATTTAAGGCCCACAATTTTACACTTGTTTGTGATTGATGACCACAACCACTACCTAGAAATATTCACATTTTCCTTTAATTATATGCATCAAATTTCCACCAATGTTCTCCTAATCGAGATCATAATTAGGTGGTTACCCTTTCATTTCCCTTTCCCTCTTATTAAGACTAAATTTTATTAACCTAATTTCCGATGTGGGTTTTCTCAAAGGGTTTTTCTATTTTCAACATTTTATTTTTGAGATATAATTTCAAATTGAGAGGATGAATTTTTTTGAAGGAGGGGAGAATGTGTCACCCCAAGCTTCCACGGTACGCTTCTCATTGAATAGTACAGTAGCGTGTGTTGTACGCAACTTCGAGTTCTAACACACCACAACCAATCAAACTAACCGTAATAAATAGTAATACACAATTTTTGAAATATTATACATATTATCATTCGAAATGGACTTCATTTTTGGGTACGGAATAGCGAAATTATCATAGGGTGAATTTTTGGTACTTTTCCGATAACTTTCATATTTTGATGAATAGTGAAAATTACTAAATTTTAGTTAAAAAAACTTTTTTAATCGAAATAATTAAAAGTGATAATTTATGATTTTTAGTGATTTTAGAGTATAATTAAATTATATTTTTACCATTTAATCTAATTTTGTTCATTGTACCTAATTTGACATTTAAACTAGACATAAGAAAGTGTCAATCTTTTGATAATTAATATCTCTTAAAAACACACTTTTTGTTTTAACAACGGGAATTAATTTTAAATTAATTTATTACAATTCATTGTTTTGAATTTTGAAAAATGGATTAAATATTTATAATGGTGAGTTCCCAATTGTGTCAATAGATAACTTTTATTTTCAGATATTTCAAATAATTACTTTCGTAAATATTTTATTTACCATGGTTAAAGGTTAAATTAGATAAATAAGGGTAAAAAAATAATATTTTAATAAAAATAAATTACCCTAAAACGTATCTTAACCCAATTTTTTGATAAATGTCCGACCAAAGACATCGTTGGGTCGATTTTGGGATCCCAAGGATCCACTTGTATGTGATAATAACACTTTATATTAATTAAGTTAATGTAAATACAAAAATGACATATGCATATATCTTTTAGAAAAACAATTTTTACATTGGGTTATATAAGTTATATGTTCAACTATACATAATCATTATAAATATAATAATATTTATTACATAATGGTATTTTATTTAAAATTTTTAGACATTGAATAATTAAATTTATTTATGAGACAATAAGGATGCAATATTTTACTTATTAATGAAAGAATCAAATAATTAGTATTATAAATGTTAAAGTAAATATAATTTGAAAGTTTTGACTATATAAAAAACTTTTATTGGTTAATATAATATGTTAGGATTGATTAAATGAATTTGGTTCTAATTAATAATGTTTTTATGACATTAAAAAATCAATTATTAAAGAGTTTCAAAATTGACATAAATGTCTTTTTAAATCAAATTTTATATTATCAATTGATATTATATTCCTAAAAATATAAGGTTCGGAGAAATGACATATATAATGATATGTGTATTATGAATTGACCACTTGGGGGTCTCTTATAAGATTATAATAAGTTTATTATATATATAATATAAAAATACAAAAAGACATGGTAAATGTGAAACAATTTAACTAAGAGTTAAATGAAAACGATAAAGTTAATAGAGACACCCAAATCTATCTCAAACCTATTTGTTAAGTGTTTTGCGACCTATAATCACCTTAAATTTTAAATAATCCACTTTGGAGACATTTGAAAACCAATATGAATTTATTATAAAATAATATTTCTACCATTTCCTAAGGCGCCCCTCACCCCTCTTATAAAAGGGTACTCCCCCTTATCACTAATTCACACCATCAAAGCCTTTTGGCTTGGAAAAAACCTTCCCAAATATTATTTAATCTTCCTTAAATTCAACATAGAGGCCTTATTTTGATCATAAAGCCAACCTATGGAGCATTTTTGATCAAATCAAAAGGAAGAACCTGAAGAAGAGGTAATGTTTTCACAACCCTTTTTGAAGTTCCTTTTTTCTTACACTTCTTCATTATTTGTTATCTCCATTATAAAATAATAAATCCAGTATCATATATATATAATATGATGTTGTTATAAATATTTCACAAATATATTCATTATTATATCCATCTTATGAAGGATAATGTCACCATGTGTGTGTACGTATGGCTTACCATCTCTACGTGTTGGTGTAATTTGTTATTCAACACTATGTTATTTGGATGGATATTATCATGAGTAATATGTATATAAATAATGAATATATGATAATAATGTAACTTTAAAATTATGATACCATTCAATTCCACACCTTTAAGGAAATGATATTGTCGCTCGTGCGTACGTACAGATTACCATCTCCACAACGAGATGAGATTCATTTCCATATTCAACATTTATCGACGATTATAAAAATATATACTACTAATATGTTTGTAATATATGAAATAATAATTCTACTAGAGATATATATATATCTATGTGTGTGTGTGCGCGCTTAAAAATATATTATTCAATTAGTTTCATTCAATACGTTATGAAAACAGAAACGACGTTTATGCGTACGTACGGACTACCGTCTCCATAAATAGTGTTCTCTATTTCATATATATATCTATTGTACACAATTATATTCTAAATATATATTATATATAAATCATTTTTTATATTCTGGAAGTATTAATATCATGATCTAATTTATACAATCAGGAGTAACAAGTAAAAACACGTACTATAATGAAAGCGATTATTACCCGAAATGTTAATTTAACATGGAAATTATTATTAAATAGGTAGTAAAAAGTCATAAATGAATAATGTATGATATCATAAATATTAATATGGTATTTTTATAATTTAATAACATACTATGGTCTTCATACAAGAGTTTAAACATACCCTCGACTAATGGATAATGCATGGTAAGGGGTTTTCATCTAACTTCTTATTCACGTGAGATTCATACCATATTTCCACTATTACATTTTGTACGGTGTATGTAGTGACAATAATTGTATTCTTTGTCTAATAAACTTTACTTTATGTGTATTTACATATTCATTTTATGATACCTCTTTCATGGGGTGTATGTTTCGTTAGTTACAAAATTGGTAAGGGTTTATTTCACAATCTCTTTATTATCCGAGGTTGTTTTTATGTAAGTATCTACTGGGACATATTTAATATCCATGTCCATGTTTTATAAAATATTTTTGAAAGGGTTTATATTAAGGTAATTTCTACTAAAACATATTTTTAAATGTTTTTATGATTTATTCTTATAAACCTTTCACATTAATGTCCATGTTTTCAAAATGGTTTTAACAATTTATTTAAATGGACATGAATGCTTTAAATTGATAATTAATTTCAAAAGTTTCAAAGTGTTATGGGAAAAATTGATTAAAAAATGTATATAAATCACTTCGTTTCTAAAATTTGTGACTTTAAAATGTATTCAGGAAAAATGGATATTTCTTTCAAAGAGTTTTACAAATCATTTTCATCTATGTCAAAATAATTTAATGGATTTCAAATTTATTTGTGGTTTATTTATTATGATACAAGTCTTTCATACTGTATTGATGGTTTTGGTATATGTTTGACTGTGGATATTTTATTTTTATACCATTCATGAATTATGGGTATAGTATTGACATTTCATATTCCTATTTTAATATGAATGTTTATGTTATTTTTAAACCTTTTAATATGATGAATGCATTGGACTTAGTATGTGTCGGGTGTAGCTCGCTATAGATCATCGATGCATCGGTAGGTCTAATGAGACAAACTAGTGTCTCGGCAGAAGGCCTTGACAAAATCTTTTTTTAGTCTAGGCACAAGGACCTCACTATGCGGTTTTGATAGTCTGGCATTATGAATTCCATCATTATGAAAGTGTTTAGTGATATTGAATGTGATTATTCCACTAGTAGAATATCCATGTTAATAAGTAAATGGCATTACTTCATTTTATTTTTTCCATATTATGATGAAGTTCATGTTTAATAGGCTTTTGTTTTAGTTATACATTGCCTTAAATGTTTATGCTTATTTATGAAATTTTCCGCTTTATTGTTGTCCTTACTGAGCATCCGAGATAACCCCTTTCTATGTTTTATTTTTCCCAGGTTTCCAAGTAGTTTATTGTGATTTATATGCAGGGTTAATCCAAGGAAAAAATGGTGTTCATAAAGGATTATTTATGTTGTTTAGTATGTTATGAATTGTAATGTAACATTCATGTACGTAATATATTTTCCAAGACTACTAAACCGATCAGTCCTTCGAGATGAAATTCTTTGAAATCAAGCCAATGTATTAAAATAATGCACCGACTCCGGGTAACTGGGGTCGGGGCATTATAGTGTATGTAAATGTATCTTTTTCTAATCCCTCCTATTTTAGAGTTGTGCCTATTAAAATATAATCTTCACCCATTCCATATTAGAGGCCTAATTGGGGTATTCACACATAGAATATCTCAAAAAGGTGGGTGTTGGTAGATTAGGTCACCATAAGGTGTAAATATTTCTTCAAACTATTAAAATAAATCATGCAAATTTATTTTAATTTTTTATAAATATAATAATTATATTTAATGGTTATGTGGTGATGACACACTATTTATAGAATCGATATAAAAATTAAATAAATTATTATAAAAAATATTAACAATAATAAAATATTATTGAATAATTGAATTTCATTGTTTTTATGAAAAATACCACATATTTGTTATTGTTTAATTTTTTATATTAAAATTCCATTTCTTTCAAATTTTCCTTAAAGACAATTTAAATGATTAATTTAAAAAATGGAATTAATGATATTTTGTACAAAATAATCCATTATTAAATTGTTTTAAATTAATAAAAAACCTGAAAATGGATATGTTGGATGATAAATGGTCATAAATTGAATCCATTTTTTATTTATTAGTTAATTTTTAACTAATATTTTAAATATTATCCTTTTGATACATAGGATTTATTTAACATAGTTAGTTCTTAGATTGGTTAACATAGTGGTTAAACTAGATGAAATGGTTTTAAATGACACCAAAACATCCACGAACTCACTAGATGATGAAATTTCAACCTTATATAAATTTTATTCCAATCAATATCCATTTGGAATAATAATTTATTGATTCCAAAAAAATATCTATAATTTTTTTAAATTCCCACTATCCCTGTTCCATCCATAATAAAGGACACCCCATATATCATTACATTACTCCAAATTGAGCCCTCAATATCTAAATAAACTATATAAAATTGAATTATGAACATCCCTATACATAATTTTTTGGTTTCAAGTTTCTTTAATGGCCATTCAAAGATTCCTTAAAAAAGATCCTATAAAGATCTCTTATAGAATATATAATCCTATTTTCGGACCACTTTCAATTTTAATTATAAACCACACTATAAATCTTGGGTATTAATTAAAAAATAATTTATCTATTATCTTATATATACTGAACTTTTTTAAGAACAAATAAACCATAATTATGTACCATCTTTTCAAAAAAATGGTACATGAATGAATCACTCAAATATATGTGTGGACTATAACCTCTACGTAGAGATACAAATCATTTTTTATAACCATATTTAATGGACGGTTATTATATTATTTTTAATTATTATAAATTTAATTTATGGAATTATTATTGTTATATAATTATATTATCAAGTCTAAATTTTTTCCTTCCTATACATTGTAAAAATTGTAATTTTTATCATGCGTACATGTTGACGACTGCCTCCATGACATGATGTGATTAATTTTTCATTTCATTTTTAATTACATGTTAAAAAGTAAGGATTATGTGAATATATGTTATATGTATGATATAATGAGATTCATTTAATTTGAATTAAAATATATCGTTTTATACATTCCAATTATTGAAATATAAAATTCCATTCATGCATACTTATGGCCTAGTGTCACCATGGATGGTGTCATTCATTATTATATCAATATAAACTAGGATTCATTAAAACTATATATTTATTGAATATATGTTATATTGATATAATGATTAAAATTCTATGGATGATGAAACCATAATCAGTGTAGATGGTCTGGATCTATAAAATAGAAATTCGCATGAAAAATGAAATAGATAACACCCAAAAATTACAATTTTAATAAATTAGTTTTTGTATAAATGTTTCAAGTTGATAGTATGTGATTTTATATTTACTTAAATTACCCTCATATATTATAATATTAAATTTATATTTATTTTATTTTAGGTTAATAAGAATTTAATGGAAATGGAACTAAATATAAGTGTTTTAGGTTACAATCTCATTGATTTTAAATATTCTTAATAATTTAAATTTCAATGATGATCATTAATGATATAAATATAAATTGACATGAATTTTATTATCATAGATTTATTTATAGACAATATATGTTTATCATTAATTTTCCTACCTTTAGTTACATAACATACTGGTCCAATTCCTTTTAAGGAAAAATATTCTTTATTTTTATATTCAAACAAAGTTATTTTTTTATTAAATGTCTAACTTTTGTATAATAGTTTTTAAAATATGTTTTACTATTATTAAATTATTTTATGAATAAATATGTATTCATTTTTTAATTTCTATTAAAATATTTTTAGATAGTTTAATCTTTTTCTAAAAAAGATTATTTGGACTATTTACACAAAATGTCTACCAATTTATTTAACCTACTTGATTGGAATTAAATAAACTACCATCATGGCCACTAAGAATATTGATGATCTATTTATATATATGTTATAATTTTCAATGAAAATTCCACACTTTTTATTTATTATTATTTCATATTTTTAATAAGTTACTTACAAATGTAATGGGTATTTTCAGAATTAAATATTATAGGTGATATTTTAATGAACTGTTATTCTATGTTATTTTTTTTGATGTTTCATATTTTTTATAAGGATTCTATTTAGTTATAGCATCCAAATTTTATATTTGTAATGTTTGTAATAATTATGAACTAATGAGAATTCAATGTATCTTTTTAATTTCATGTTGGTTATTTATTTTATTATAAATCCTTTGTTAACCATGTTTTATTTATTTTGGTAATGATATGGTAATATAATTGAATTTTTATAAAACCCATTTCCCTTACTTTGTTATTATATGATTAATTATTTTTAATCTTGGGAAAAATTCTATAATTTTTCAATATATGATGGTTGGGCATTGAATTATATATTCAACCTCTACTAAATCAATTGTTTAGGGATCGAAAAAATCAATAATGATATTTTTTTATGAGATATTATACTGCTAATGATATTATTTCATATGCTTATATATATTCTAGAAATATATATCATATGTCCATATTATGTTACCATGGCTCATTTTTATGGTTTATTTTAGATTTATTTACTTTGAACAACCAATTATTATTTAATGATTCAATTAAATGATATTTGTTAGAATGAAATTTTTAATAAAGTTTACTCTCATGTTCTCACAACATAATTGTCTTATTATGTTTATTTTATCAGTTTTATCTCTACAATTTTCCCACACATAGAATATAAGCACTCTCATTCTTATTTTTCATTTATATAGGTTTTGTTGAATGTTTTTAATTTCTATATGTCTAATAACGGAGATAATTATGAGGCATTAGTCTAGTTTCAAAGTATATATCTTATGAAATTGTTTCTTACATATCAACAATTCTGTATACAATATACCTATATGAATTTATTAAGGTTCACAATTTAATGTAATAAATATTCATCTATTGTGATTTAATACATATGTATATTAAGTAATGGTTACCATAATGGTTATAATAGTAAGAATTCATTACCATTGGAAACTACTGTGAGAAACATTTAAGGAGAAATATTAGGATAATTATTTGTATAAGAGAACATACAATATAATGTTAATGAAATGATTGTGGGTTTCCCTAAAAAATATAATTTTCTAAATACTACACTTGGCCATTATTATGGAACAGATTCATCGATATATAATAACCAAAAATATAGTTATTCATGTTTATCATGAGAATTATTCTAATTATCATTTAGTTCTTCCTTACTGCATATGTAGAATGAAAATACCATGGGATATTCTTGGGTGACTTCACATATTCACTATAAGGCATTATGGATGACTTAAATAAATGGATATCCTTTTTTCATAGAGTGTTACTAATCTACCATAGATTGAGAATATAGATTCACGGTAAAAAAATCATATAAATGGTATTATTGATTATATGAATGATCATATTGACTAAGGATGCAATGTTTTTATTATAATGACTTTTTCTAGCTAGGAATTCAGAAATAACACAAAAGATGAAGTGGTATTATGTATGATAAAATATTATAGTTTCATATTTGATATTGATTATATGAATTCCAATATATATTAATAATTAAATTGTATTAATAATTTATATCTAAAATGGATATATTTTTAATTTTATGTTAAAATAATAATTCTATGGCAATCACATCTAATGACTATAATTATTTAATTCTTAACATTTATTAGAATGTACATTGTGTAAATATCATTATTACTTATCAACATAAATTTGAAGTCATCCAAGGCATGGATAAACTATATTTACATAATTACCACATGAATCGATGACAAATAGAATTCAAATTTTTTATTCTTAATAATATTATGATCATTTATCCGTGTGACAATAAATAATAACATTCAATATAAATGACATCCATTATATAGGTTGTGATTCCTAATGAAAAGTATTTTTTATGTCAAATGGATTGATATGAATTCATATTGATAGATATTACTTTTGTGAAGGAGTATATAGATATATTTCTATGATAGTTTCCTAGAAAACCTCTGAAATTTGATGTTGTGTTTTCAGTAGAAATTTTTCATGGTGGTACAACTATTTTAAATAATACATATTGAATGTAGTCAATTGAGGAATAAGAATAGAAAATAAAACCCATAGAGATTCTTTATAGTGGACTCATTCGGCCAAGTGTGTCACCATAGAGGGAATATTTATTACTGTTTAAGAAAAATATTTATCAATGAGACCCTTTATTGATTATCACAAAAAAGAAGATGATAAAAAAACTTTTGAACATTCTCTCTTGGGAAATTACATTCGAATCATGTATGGGGGTTTAATTTTAAATTAATATTTTCTAATACTATGAATGAAAATTGAAAAAAAAGGATCCATATTTGAAATCATATAAATTTTTATTTTATAAAATTTGGAACCTAATTTTGGGCCATTATAAACATAGAAAGGAATATTAATTATTTATCGTGGTTATATTGAAATTTGGCATACAAGGGGGAGCAGTTAAACTATAATATTTATTGATAAAAATTACTTAGATCTATATAAAAAAGGATTTTATAAATTTATTCGGATCATATCACCTCTAAGAGTTGAAAATGGACCATTTTGGATCCTTTTGGAATGTGAAAAATGTGGTCACTCCTTTTTATTTTATGAATTTACAAGCATTTCACTCAGCTCAATTATAAAATCCCACCCCTCTCCACTCCTCTACATACATAAAATAATCATGGGTTCAAAAAATGTCTATAATAATAATATTTTTCATCCATACTCTCATACTATAAGTCATAGAATTTCATTAATCTAACCTTGGATGTTTTATGATCTGAATGAATTTTTTTTGAATAACAGGTAATATCCCACGACAATAATTTTATTTTATTTCCTCTCCCACATCCTTATATTATATTTAATGATGATTATATAATAACATGATTAAATTAAATATATTATTTATTTATTTCTGTTATGTTAATTTCTTATAAACATCTCAATGTCTATCATATTTGATACAAAATCATCATGCATGTGTATGGTGATGTTCTGCATTTTGAACCAATGTTATTATTTTTCCATCAACACTTATAATTAATGGATATAGTGAAAATTTAATTAATATATATGATATTTATTATATTATTATTCCTATGTAATTATAATAATAAAATTTATCTTCTTACCTATTAATACTTTGGAAAAGAGTAATATCGCTTATGTGTACTACAGAGAACCGCCTCATGAACAGATGTGATGTGTTTCTAATTTATGTTTTAAATGTATTTTAAAAAGGATATATTAAATTAATACATATGATCATTTTTTCATAATTATACTTTATGAATTATGATATCACATATTCCTTCATAATTTCTATTCTATGGGTGATACGTTGACTTTTTTCACGTACAGAAGACTATATCCCAATGAAGCATTGTGATTTGTTTTTCACTAACGCATTGAATAGAAGGTAATGAGAATAAATATTCAATATATGTCATATATAAGAAATTATAATTATTTTAAAATGGTGATATATTGTTTAACATTATATTATATTATATATTGATAAAACTGTTAGAAAATACATGAATACACACGAATAACTGTAAACATTAATAAAGAATTTAATTTTATATTTAAAACATTTATGGATTAATATTTATTAATATATAATAATATATATGATTACTATATATTTGAAAAAATTTAGAAATTATTAAACCAATATCAAATTATTCATCCTAAAATATAAAATTAAAATATATCTAAAAAACAATGTAGTTATTAAACAACCTGTGATTCTAATAAGGAAATGTTAACCAACATATAATAAAAGGCCATGAGTTATTCATATATAGTATCATATTATAATTATATTTCTATAATATAGGTATAAATATAATATATTTTAAATATATATGGATTAATGTGTTTTTTGGATGTAGAGACTTATGGTACGGTATATCAGTATAACTGTATTACTTTTGTGAGACACATTCTATATTCACCACATATTATTTTCGTATGGTTTATATAATTACTAGGAATATATTTTATGATGACTTCTAGGAATATTATAGAGATTTATTTATATTTTTGTTTGTCTCTATTCTATGGGGATTAAAATTCAATGAGAACAAAGTGGTAATGGTTTTATAATAAAATCTCATCTTTTATCTGGATTGTTTATGTTTATGACTCTAATGACGAAATATAATGGTCCAACTCTCCAAAAACTCATTAATTATATATTCCAATGGCTATTTCAGGAGAATGCATGATTCCATTTATTTTAATCTATTAATATTATTCCTATAACATGTACTACAAGTTCAGGTGCAAAAATCCTAAACATTACATTTCCTGTATTGATACAGAAAAAGGTGACCCAATATTTTTACATCCAATTTATAAAACATAAATTGGAAAAATAGGATCTCTTGAATTATGAAGTAAATTTTAGTTATATATTTTTATTTAATTAATAAAAACTACTACCTTAAAAATACCTTGCCGTTAAATGAGAATTTCTCCAACATAACCCATATTTTCTTATTCACATTTATTAATCATCATCTTTATGAAATCCATATTTTTCACATTTCTCAAAACATTATCTCTTGATAACCTTTAAAAAATTAATCATTGATTTATATGATTAATTTATTTGTATGCATAATCAAAATAACATACAAGTGAATTTCTTCAATGAACATAATATTTTTATATAGGTATAATTACATAATCAAAGTGTATGAATGAATAAAAAAATAAATTTTATCCACCATTGGACGATTCATCACTAATGAATCAAATATTAATTCATTAAAATATCAAGAGTAATTTGAATAAATAATAATGAGCCATGATATATAATAATTATCCAAGGAAACACTATAAAACCACATAAATCATATATAGGTCATTTTGGTATCCTCAAACATCATTTTCATTTAACACATATGGAATCATTATGAAACACGTAATAATAGAATAAACATATGTTTGACTTTCAATATAATTCTATGGATAACATAACCGTTAACAAAATTTTATGATCAATATCTTAATACACCAATTTTATAAACTATAACGGGATAACAAGAAACCATCTGGGTGCACTAATGGTATATAATTTCAAATAACCACAACATGAATAACATACTTTTATATATCATTTCACTATGAAAATAAAAGAAAAATTATTATTAATTTTATAACTCGGTTAAAAAATGGAAAATATATGGTTTTTTTAATATCATGGAGACATTATTAAAATATTGAAAACAAATGGGATTCTCAATTATTTCATTGAAATAAGGTTAACCTCTAGAAATAAAATTGGTTAAATAAAAATCTTTTTGAAACATGATTATCCTAGGGAAAATTGAAGGATTCCATAAAAAATCTATATGAAATAATCATAATACATATAAATAATGAATTATGGGGCTATCATAATGAAATATCTTTATTGGATCATAACTAACAACATGAACTATTGATGTTGATTAACATAAATACCATTAAACGATCTATGAATAAATTTTAAGTAAAATTTATTTTTTATTTTGAAAATAACATTTTAAAAACATAAAAATATAAAACTATTTTGAAAATAAGATTATTTGAAAACAACATCAGAATCAATAAATGAATATTTTAAAATCATTATATACATTTATTGAATAAAATAACAATTTCTATATTAAAAACTCTTAATAAGACAAAAAACATTTGAATTTTTGTTACTTGAAAATAAATTATAAATATTATAAAGAAATTTTAAATGAAAAAATAGTCACAAAGGATATATATTATATTCACGTCATTTATATAATAAAATTATTCCATTCATATAAATAGTAAAATCCAAATAGGTAATGTTTTCATAGTAACATTTAGATTCCATAAAAAATTGTAATATTTTTAAAATTGATAATAAAAGTAAATAAAAAATAATTTTTAAATGGTTAAATTCCATTTTTTTAATATTATTCAAGAATACAGCATTTAAATAAATTTATTTTTGATCGAAGAGTAAAATTATGTTAGACATTATAATAAATTATTTCAAAATTATATTAAATTTTCATTACTAGAAAATGTTAACATTAATTGAAAATATCATGAATAAAAAAAGGATGTAAAATTTGATATAGTTTTACTAGTCAATGATCATATAATTTGATAAACTACAATTCAATAATAAGAAATACTGAATAGAATTGGATTGTGAAATAATCCCTTACAATGATCGTAGTACAAAATTGAGAACTTGTCAATCAATCCAGTATGTGTATGAAATATAATTACACATAAAACAAGTGTAAATAAAGAAAAATATATTGAAAATTAATTACACAAAAAATCATAAAATATAAATGACATTGAAGGATTAATATAATACAATGAAACAAAATTCTGTTTTTATATAGTTCAACGTATTAAAAAATTTACATCAAAACCCCCACATAATTGAAATATTTAAAATTGAAAATTACAATACCATTAATTATTAATGAATCATTATATTACATATCACTTTATATGTATGTAACAAATATATATTAATATTATGTGCACAACAATAAAATATTTCTCAATGAATGGAAATTGAGACGAGGTCCCTTACCCCATAGTTATTATTTTTTAAATGTACATTAAAAACATGTACAATAGTTTTATACATTATTAACATCTAAATGAAACACATAAATTTAATAATATAATATATAATCCATTTATAACATGTTATCAGTATTTAATTGATAATCATTCATTATTATCATTATGTAGGTTTTTAATTATTTCATTTTCATATTTGTTCGTTGTTATAAATGTTTTAATAATATTTCATATATTGTAGTAAAATTATTTTCAGAATAACTAAAATTAAATTATTATCATATTTATTCAGTAATTATACTTTTTATGTCCAATTATGAATTTTATTTTCGAAAAACACAACTCATTATGATCATGGAGAGGATAGGGTGTTCATATGCATGAGTAACATTTCCAATTTTCAATGTTCAATATAGAAAGATATAAAGTAATATTTTTTCATTAATAAATTATCATAATATAAAAAATAGTACATTACTTAATTAAATATACTTATATATTTCATGAATTTGGGGTGGGGATAAATGATATAGTCACGTCTCTTTGTGAAGGAGGTTGTGCACAGAAACATGAATGACATAATCTTATTTCAGCGAGAGAAATGGTAATAATAAAAATGATATATTTTATTTTAGGAATGATAAATATTTCATTAATATAATATTTAATTAATTTACATATTATATATTAATTAAATATATCCTTATTACATTCAATGTAAATAGTTTTGGAAAATTAATTGCATTACTTCATGAGGTGGTCGTCCACTGTACACATCAGTTTCATTTTTGTATCACCTACAAAATAGAATTCAAAAATATATATATGATATAATTATAAAATAGGTATAAGAATGTTAAAAATGATATATATATATATATATATTCATTAGATCCATGACCACACCCAACTATATTCTATGTTAATTGAACAGTTAATAACATTAGTTCATGAGCCAAAGTCCAACATTCTCAACAATATGGATTTTGTAAACCGTTTTTTGTAAAAAGAGAATTATTTATGTTTTTCTAAATAATATAATAACGTATTCGGTAATTTAAGATTCCCAAGCTATAATATAAGCATGGTTTATATATAACATTAGGATTGGGAGGATGAAAATATACAAAAAATTTCATTGAAGAATATTACATCTTGTTTAGGTTACTCATTTGGTTTGCACCAAATTCTTTCCATTTATTGATTTAACCACACATTATCACTTTAACGGATCATGAAATAGTTAAGAATATAATAATAGATTTAATTTTGCTATAAGATTATGTGTTCTAAGTAAAGTGAGATCCAATCTATATATACATTAGCTCTGAATCACAATATATAAGGTATTAAAATTTGCATAGGTAGAATCTCCCACTATGTGCTAATTGGAGAAGAGATCAATAGTTGTGCTGAAATGATCACCCCATTATGTGATTTTTTTGATAGCCCAATATCACTTTTTCAGGGTGTAGATTCAGTAATTCATTTGAACATATAGAATATAATTTAATAAAATTAATAACAATCCAATAAAACATGTTCTCATTCATGAGTGAATACATAGTGTAAATTGAATAACGTCATTTCCATGATCCACTATATTTGTGGTGATAATATATGTTTTCCCTTCCTCCATTACCATTAGTTTTTGTTGAATTGGAATACCCAAATTGAACCATGGTTTAGTGAAATGTATTTTATAGTTCCCTTTCTCCCAACAATGGAAGCATTGAACCAAGGGTGGTGCATTAAGATTTTTCATCCATTCCTATATAATTTATGATGAATTATTCATGTATTATCGACATTAATGAGCATTGTGGCCTTCTCTATCAAATATTAATCATTTACCTATTTATATATGGTAATTCCAACAATTTTTTGTCCCAAATGTTTTACATGTATGTGGTTGGATCCTTTTTCCTTCTTTTTTCACTTGAACCACATTATTGAAATTAAAAAAATCAATTCATTTTTCCTTAACGATAAGACCATTACACACACTCTTTCTCTAATTTGGGAGAACATGTCAATAATTAATCATATCATGTAATGTTTCTGATTACTAAACCCTTTTATGGTGTGAGTTATACCCCAATAGAATCATTATATTTTTCTTTCCATGTTGATAATTTTCTTTTGAGAAATCCCTTGAATGCCTCTTGAAGTTTTCCTTGTACATAGTTACATATTCACCTTCATTTTCTAAATATTTATAATTTTTCTGTACATATTTGTTAAAATATTTAAGGGTAATTGGCTATTATGAAATAAATTATTAAACTCTTACCATTCCATATCATTAGTTAAATCCTTTTCTTCGTGTTATTTATCAACACACAACATTTAGAGGTATCTTTATCTAAATGAGAGATAGCTACAATCTCTTTCTCATAATCAAAATACTTGAGAGAAGAAAATATTATCTCCATTAACTTTACCCATGGTTCTATGAAATTTGGATTGGAATATTCACTAGATGCGGGTGGTCATTTCAATAACAAATAATCAATAACTGTTTTTCTATCTTGTATGATGTGGGGGATTAAATTTCATTAAGGATATATTTTTTTTACATGAGACACCATGATATAAAAATCCATTATAATTTGAAACCAATCTCCTATAACTTTAGAGATATTTTTCAGAAAATTGTTACATTATCTCTCGCATGGGTTGTTCACAAGGTTTGTATTGGTTACCATAATATTCTAAAATAAAAACTATATAATAAATAAGATAAAATGGTTAAATTATTTATTATTTTTATAGAATTTACTATAAATTCATATCATATGGTGACCCTATGTATTGAATTGTTTCTAAAAAATATTCATAAAAGTTTACATATACAATAAAGTATATATTATGACTTATATAATGTATTGCAATCCAAATTAAAAAATTAACAAAATTATAAAGCAGATTCCAACAATAGCAATCCAAATTTTTCATGCATGACTATTAAAATATTTTAATTGTAAAAAATAATATGTATATATCCAAGGATATAAAATATTAATATATTGGGAAAATTTTAATCCTATATCATTATTAAAAAACAATCATAATTATTTATTTAATTCTTTCTTCTTTTTTCACTATAAAATATAATAGTGTCATTAGTAAAGTTAGTCACCTGAGGATATACAACAATTTTTTTTTCTAATATACTAGTTTGATGATGAATAAGTGGAATGAATAAATATAACATGGGTAATCATAATATTCATCATCCAATTCTAATCCTGGGATAATCATCAAAACAATGTGGGGGAATATGATAAATGTATGGTATGTTCCTAGCTATAAAAATAAATCATAATGTTATAGTGGTAAAATACAACAGATAATTGTGAATTAAGATAACATCATGTGTCAGAAAAAAAAATCGCAATCAAAACGAAATAATATTTAAGAAATATTAAATAATTTTCATGATTAATACAAATTATCTAATGAGTTTCATCACATTACACAATCCATTAGAGAGAAATATAATGTCTTGGCCACACATAAAATCATAATATCAACATAAACATGCTTTCAATATAGAACATATTACAATCATAGTAATTTAATAAACCTTGGAATGGAATGGGTTTCATTAATATTCAATAAACAAAGGTTTCATTAATATAAGTGGGGTTCCAAAATTAATAAGAGAACAATTATTTTGAATAAACATCATGATTATACTTTATATATAAAAAAGTTCATGAGAGGTAAATGTTTTAATAGGAAATGTAGGAGATTTTGGAAAATATTTTAACTTAGATTATAATTTAAAGTGTAAATATGTATATTGATTATTGTAATATTGAATAATCCTGAAAATATATTTAAAACCTATTATAGTAATATACATTATTAACATTCCATGAATATAGATAGCCCATAAAATGAGTTGGGATTAATAACCCCCTTATATTAAATCTTGCATTATTTCATATATTTT
Organism: Viscum album; assembly: GCA_963277665.1. NCBI lineage: Eukaryota > Viridiplantae > Streptophyta > Magnoliopsida > Santalales > Viscaceae > Viscum > Viscum album. The sequence goes on from OY728156.1 coordinate 426,981,616, forward strand.
AATCACATCATTAATAATTTACACTTGTTATTTAAATAATTTAAATATAAGTGAATTATTTTCATTTTTGAAACTATTTATTAATTATATAATTTTTTATTATATTTCATAAATTCCTTGGTAAATTTTATAAGATTTTGATATCAAATTTTCTTAAAACATATCATGTTTTTTAAGATTATACTTTTCCATTAAATGTAAATTATATAACTATAATATTATTTTTATAATATTAAAATAAATATTTATAAATATCTATATCATAAATAATTTTAAATAACCATCCATGGGGTTGGTGAAGTTATAATAATTGGAAACATCTTTATTTTCGATAAACTAGCCATTAAAGAGACATTGTTGAAAGATTTTCAAAATTGATGCTTGAAAATTATATATTTTATAATTATGATACCACCAATGGTTTTACATCATCAAAATATTTTTCATATACCATGTTAATATTTTTATAAGATTTTTTTGGGTAGAAATTGGGAAAAATGAAGAGATGAATAATAATAGATTTGAGTTGAATCCCTCCATAGTGTAGATTATTTTATAAAATAGTAACAAAACCTTTATGATTTGAGTTGGGATACTATAGAGCATACCTACATATTATTATGGAATTTATTTGGAAGAAGTGGTTATATATTTGGCTTTTTAATGTTTATGAGGAGTGGAATTACATGGAGTAGGGGTTATGTTAACAAAACAAGAGAGTTATTTTTAGAATAAAAAAACGAATAAAATATAATATCAATGGTAAAGCATGAATCATGAATTTTGTAAAAGATATAGTATATATCAATTTAGTATAATTTTTTTATGATTTTAAATCTTTATTTAATCCAGATTCACATATATAATTGAAAATTAATTTGGAAAAAAAGTAAAATTGTTATTTTAAGGGATCAACTTTGTATTTATTCATTAGAAATAGTTTTTCAGGTTTAGAAAGAAAGATTAAATTTCTTTAATTACTAAAATTTTAATTTTTAAAAATATTTTCATTGTTTATTTATTTTTTAATAAACAATATTATTAATTTATTTTAAACAAATATTTAATTACTTAATCATTTTTGTCAATTTTTTTATGATTTCATGGTCACTACATCAATATTGATTTGTTATGTCAACGATGGTTAATGTGATCCTTATTTAATAATGTAAATAAAAATAATTCTTAAACAATTCATAATTTAGTATAATATTTAAAATTTATAAATCATGCATGATATATGGTAATGACAAATTAATTAAAATACACTCATTAAGATGTTAGGGAACACATACTCAAGAATAACATATCTATTTTCAATAAGTATAAAGAAATTAAATTACGTATCAATTCATCATTAATAAATTTTGATTATATCAAAAATATATTTTTATCTCTATAAATAAAATTATAAACATGATCCCTGAAATTTCATGATGATAAAATGAATCACATCGCATCATGGTGGTGGTAATACACACATATATATGAAGTACACTGTAAATTTTCAATGTATGGTGTGGTAATAAAATATATGAAATATTACCATTACAAAAATATAATAATTTTAATAATGTATATAAATATATACACATTAAATACATCACTTTAAATATCATAATTTTATGTGATGTAAATTTAGTTAATCCATTCATAAGGTGGTAATATACTATTATCATGAATGATGGTTTAAATGCACATTTGATATAATAAGTGAGTTATATAGGATATTAAGTTATGATAAAGGAATATTATTTTAATTTAGGTACATATGTTATTATTTCAACATTTTAGTTAAATATTCTAAGGAGTTATAAGTCGAAATAAAACAAAAAACATTAGATTAAATGTTATACCTTTTATTTGGAAAACCTCATTTTTTACTCATTAAGACAAATACAGATGGTGTTATGCATAAATAAAAAATGAAAATAACAAGAGTATATAAATTATTAAGTGTTTCATGTGTTCTTTTATATCTATGTTACTCATTAATTATTAAAAAGATGGGATTATGTGACCTTTTATAATATTTTGGAGGGACACTATAAGAATTATTTAATATATTAAATTTATATAATTTAATATTATTATAAAAATAGACCCAAAAAGAAATAATTATAATATTATATGATGATTAGTTTATGTAAATTCATAAATTAAAATTTGGACATGTTTTGGTTATTTCTTTACCATTATATAATTATTTTCTCCCATTTACTCTTTAGAAAATTACTGCGATATCAATGATTGTTACTTTTTATTGGATTAAATATTCAATAAAAGTAAAAACAATAAATAAATGGAGCATGGTTTGTATTTAGAACATTAAACCATTCACTTCTCCTATTGTAATTATTTTATTTATTTTAAATCATTAAAAAAGGCATATTTACTATAAAATATCATTGACATCATTTTAAACTATTTTATTAATTTAACATTGAAAAAACAATGAAAGAAAGGACTTAAAATATAAATTAATGATAAATATATAGTATGTTAAAATTTTATATTTATATATTTATTACAAATTAAATATAATATTATCTCACAAAAACTAAAAGAAATAGTTTTGTATGAAAGCTTATTTTGGAAAAAAATCACCATACATAAAAATGAGTGCTCAGTTGCTATGAATTATTATATATATATACCTTCTTATTGTGACCCATAAATAGTTTTGTTCATTATATTTATCATATTCTTGTTCATGAATTTAAAATCGAGTTTATAAATTTACAATTTCAATATTTGTAATTCATGGTATATTTGATATCGATGCTTCTTGTTTATATTCTATAAAAAATAATTTTTTCAACATCACTAGATACATCATTCTCCACCGATTTAATAAATTATAGCCTCAAATTTTGATCATGGTAATGATGAATACATGAATTGAATTTTAAAATAAATTCTTTAAATCTAACATCATAAAAGGGTTAATTAAGCATCCACCAAAAATGAGGAAAAGGGTTGTATGATGGTAATATAGAATGAATCATAATTACTTTTACTAATTATAGAGCACTAGTAGGAACTAAAAATAGATTAATTAAGGAAAAATTAATTAATTAATAATTATGGTGATTTATGTAGAACATTGATTATAATAATTTAAATGGTCATTAGAAAGTAAATTATGAAAAACTAATTAAATAACGAATGCTAAAAATGAAAAATTATTAATCATAATAGAGTTTAATTAGATGAATGTTTTATTATAACATCCTTTTCAATGATTTTAGGAAATTATTTACCGTAGATACTCTGAAAAGAAGAAAATTTACTTATATGAAAAAGTAATATTTCTGAATTTAATCAATTTGGATAATAATAACAAGTTTTTCTCCAACCATGAGTATTCATGATGATTTTTTAATGACAGAATCAATATAATCCTCTTATAATGTATCACATATTCCTAACAATGTTAACATTATATTAATATTATTGATTTATAATAACCAAAATGTAAATTAATGTCACAATTTATTATAATATAAAAATTTTATAATCCTTCATCAAATCAATAAATTATTTTTAATCACATTTTTTACAACAACATCGAAGGATCAATTTGGACCTCTCAATCACTAAATAATCCTATATAAAAAATAACCTCACTAACCGGAAAATTAAAAAATATATTGTATTCAAGGATTATTTCATACCATTCTACTTAAATTTTTACTGGTTAAAATAAAATAATACAAAAAATAATCCATATGAAATATCTTCAATAACCTCTAAATACCATCACATAAATTCTCAAAATGTGTTTCACATCCATTGAACATTTGATCAACTGTAAAGTTATAATCACCTAATGGTATCAATTACTGATAAACTAACCTCACATTCAAACATCCTAATCACAGAAGTATTATATACCCTAATATGATAAAAAGTATTAATAAACTCTAAACCGCACTCTTTTATTCATTAGAAAAACCATCTTTACTTTTATTTATTAACAATGATAAATGTTACCAAATATTATCCATTTAAAATATAACGGTTTGGACCTCTCTGTTAAATTACATAGCAAAATCTAGTGTTTGAGTTTTTTAGGAGGTCAAGGGAACATTATTTCTAAATCTTTTAATAAATTCTAGTTCTCTAAACATTTTTTCTTGGATGGTAGGTCATTTATCGATATATCATCTATCGGTAGGTCATCTATCAGTAGGATATTAATTCGTATATAATCTAATAGTAATACATCTATCGGTGGGTCATTTATTGATAGGTCATTTAATGGAAGGCCATCTATTAGTTTATTATCTATTAGTAGGTCGTCTAAGGGTAGGTCCTCTATAGGTATGTAATCTACTAGTAGGTCATATATGGGTACATCATATAAAGGAATGTTTCCTATTTGTAGTTGTATATTTGTTCTAACTTCCCCCAGATTCACCCCTTTGACATTATATTTGACGCAAATTAAATTCCAAGACTTTTTTAGGGATTTAAGGCTGATCGAATGCCCAAAACTCCCATTTAAATATTTTTAAGTGTCTTTGTGCCATTACTCAGTTATAACTTTTAATCTCGAACAGATACACATGTAGTGTAGTATCTATAAAATATTTTAATAGTTGATTTGTTTAGATTTCATAAAGGGTGTGATATATTTCCCTTGTTATTCCGTATTGTTTTCCCATAGTATTGGATGCCCATAGTTATTCCTCTTTTTAAATTCTTGCGATTAAACTACATTCCTTAGACTACTTTCCTTGGATTTTTCCTACTTCATGTGCACTCCATATTTTGGTGAAACTAGGATGTATCGATCCATCATTGGTATGAGGTATATTATTTCTCCGTTATTTTGGGCTACTCTTTATGTTTCCTCCCAATATCCATTTCATGTTATTGCATGTGATCTCCATTTTTCTAATGGATCGTTCTTGGTTGTTAGTTGATGTGATTATGTCGTGACATCCTTAGGTGGATACAATCATCAGGAGAGGTGGTCATGATTAGTTATGTTTTCTTATTCTTGTGCAAATTACATTAAAATACATTTGAGGCAGGGTATTCATGGCCTCTCTAATATTTATGTAAAATTATAGAGTTAACATGTTTTATCCCCCTAGATTACAATGAAATTTCCATAATAAATATATGAACAAGATTATTGAATTGGTATCAATTCCCTAGCAATTTTGTTGCCTCTTTATTTTATAGATAGTTTGATATCAATGCCTTTCTTGTTTAGTATGTCATTTTGGATTGAAATTGGTAAAAAATTAAAGTGAAAATAAATTTTAAGTTATTTTTTCAAAAGTTAAATAGGATTATTTAATGAATCTAGTATTTTTTTGATTCAATTATAATCAAATTGACGTTTTAATGAATACATAAATGAATGGGTTAATCCAATATGGAATATGGAATTGTTTATGAGATAAATATAATGCCATGAAGAGTTATGGGTTACCATCTTTATTTTAAATGCCTGGCACCTTTTGATTTGGACTACTAAGCGGTCGTTTTGTTTGAAAGTTGAATGACCTGTTTAGGGACAAGATCCAAGTTGTTGTGTTGTTTTTTTCTAGATACATGTGTTGTGGTGTGAGGCTCGGATTTCTTATCCTAGAGGGTGGTTGTGGAATGTGGGGATAGAGTGGCATAGTGGTGGTTGTAGTGGCATTTGAAAAATAGAGTTGCAAGATTTGTCGGGTTATGAAACTTTTTATTAGGGGGGAAACTGGGGATGATGGAACATGTTGAATCTGGGCTTACCCATTTATGTGAAAGTGGTAACTATTGAATCTTTTTATTGTTTTTTTTCATTACCTTCCCCATTATTAGAGGTGTGTAGTCTTTCTAATCCTCCTTATAAACGATTCGAGTACAATATGGGTATTCCTTGTTCTTTCCGTGTTTTGATTCTTGATGATTGAGGGGTCTACACTCCAGCTATAGGTAGAAATGAATCGATAGGTAGTTCATCGCTTGCCTATTGGAGGCCAAATTAGGGTAGTCACACTCAGAATATCTCTAAATGGTGGGTGCTCGTAGTTCAGGTCAACATAGGGTATAAATTATACTTCTAAATATCAAAATTAAACATGGGAATTTATTTTACTTTTTTATAAATATAATAATTTTATTCAATAGTTCCGCTACGATGACACACTATTTATGGAATATATATAAAATCAAACAAAATTATTATTAAAATATTAATAGTTATAAATTATTAGTGAATAATTGGGTTTCATTATTTTTTATGAGAAATAAAACATATTAGGTATGGTTTAATGGTATATATTCTAATTCCATTTCTTCTATCATTTAATTAAAGACAAATTAAATGAGTATTTTCAAAAAATTAATTAAAGATATTTTATGCTAAATAATACTTTATTAAATTGTTTTAAATTAATAATAAACATGAAATTGGTTATTTTTTATGATCAATGGTCATATATAAAATTACATGTTTATTTATGAGTGAATGATTAACTAATATTTCAAATTTGAGCCTTTGGATACATATGATTTTGTTAACATAGTTTGGAATAAAATGGTTAACTGAGTGGTTAAACTAGATAAAATGGTTTTAAATGACACAAAAACATCCATGAATTCACTAGATGTTGAAATTTCAACCATATACTATTTTTATTCACATCATGATCCATTTGGAATAATTTTTTATTGATACTAAAATAATTTTCTATAATTATTTTTAATTCCCACTATCCGCATTCCATACAAAATAAATGACACCCAATTTATCATTCCTTTACCCCAAATTGAGCACAAAATATCCAAATAAACAATATAAAATTGAATTATGAACATCCAAAAATATAATTTTTTGGACTTGGGTTTCTTTGATGGAAATTAAAAGTGTCCATAAAAATGATTTAAATAGGTCTCCTATAAAATATGTAATCATATATCCGGATCAAATTCAATTTTTATTATTATTCCCACTATAAATAGATGGTATTAATTATAATATAATATATATATACATTATCCTATATATACTTAAATGTTTTTATAAACAAATTAACAATAATTATCCACCATCTTTTCTAAAAAATGGTACATGAATGTATCTATCAATTATATGTATGGACTAAAACCTCTATGTAGAGACAAAAATCATTTTATATCAACATAAATAATGGATGGTTATTATTTTAGTTTTAATTATTGGAAGTTTAATTTATGGAATTATTATTGTTCTATCATTATATTATCAACTCTAAAATCATACCTTCTAATACATTTTAAAATTGTAATTTCTATCATGTGTACATTTGACAACATCCTCCATGATGTGATGTGATTAATTTTTTATTTCATATTTAATTATATGTAAATAAGTAATGATTATGTGAATATATGTTATATATATTATATAATGATGATTATTTTTATTTTAATTAAAATATATCTTTTATACATTCTAAATTTTGAAATGTAAAATTGCGTTCATGCATATTTATGGCCTAGTGCCTCCGTGGATGGTGTAATTCATTTTTCTATCAATATACATTATGATTGATTAAATTTATATATTTATTAAATATATATGATATTTATATCATGATTAAAATTCAACGGATGATGAAACCATAATCAATTTAGATGGTTCAGATCTATCAAAATGAAACTCGGATGAAAAATGAAATATATAACACCTAGAAATTAAAACTTTAATAACTTTTTTGTATAAATGAATAATGTTGATTATATATGATATTATATTTATATAAATTAACCTAATATATTATAATATTAAATTTATATTTATATTATTTTAGGTTAATGTGAAATTAATGAAATTCGAACTCAATGTAAGTGTTCTAGGTTACAATATAATTATTTACATAGATTCTTTTTAATTAAAATTTCTACGATGAACATTAATGATATAAATATAAGATGACAAGAATTATTTTATCCTATATTTATTTATAGACAATATATGTTTATCATTAGTTTTTCTACCTTTAAGTTTATAATATACTAATACAATTTCTATTATGGAAAAATATTCTTTATTTTTCATTTCAGTCAAAATTTTTTTTTTCAATGTCTACCTTTTGTATAGTAGGTTTTCAAATATTTCCTAATATAATTATATTATTATATGAACTGATATGTACACATTTTTTAATTTTTATTATAATATTTTATTGTAATTTTATTTTTTTCTGGAAAAGATTATTTTTAATTTTTACACAAAATGTAAACCATTTTTTTAGAATACAAGACTAGAAAGAAATTTACTACCATCATGGACACTAAAAATATTGAAGCTCTATTAATATATATTTCATTATTTTTAATGAAAATTATATACTTTTTATTTTTAATTATTTCATATTTTAAATAAATGTCTTTAAAATGTAATGGGTATTTTCGAAATTAAATATTATATGTGACATTTTAAAGAAATTTTATTCTATGATAATTTTTATTGATGTTATAAATTTTTTTATAGGTATTCTATTCAATTATACCATCCGAATTCTAAATTTCTAAAGTTTTTAAAAATTAGGAACTAAGGTTAAATGTATGAATCATTTTAATTTCATATTGGTTATTTATTTTATGATTAATATGTTATAAACCAGGTTTCATTTATTTTCATATCGATATAGTAATATAATTGAATTTTTATGAAACCCACATTCATTAATTTTATTATTATAAGTTTAATTATTTCTGATTTTTGGAAAAATTATATATTTTTTCATTATATGATGGTTTGTCCTAAAATTATATTATAAACCTATACCAAAAAAAAATTTCATGGAGGGAAAACAATGAATAATGATATTTTTAGTTGTGATATTATATTGCTAAAGCCATTATTTTATTCGCCTACGTATATTCCAGAAACATATTTCATATGTCAATATTATGTTCTGATTGCTCATTTTAGATTGATTATTTTTTATTAATTTACTTTGAACAACCATATATTTTTTAATGAATCAATATTATTAAATTTTTTATGGATGATATGAGTATTAAAGGCTACTCATATGTTCTCACATCATAATTACCATGTTGTGTTTATTTTATCATTTTTATCTCCACTGTATTCTGATACGAAGAATATAAGCACTCTAATTATTATATATCATTTATATAGGTTATGTTGACAATTTTTAATTTCTTTATGTCTAATAATGGAGATAATTAGGATTCATTAGTTTAGATTCAACGTGTTTCTCTTATGAAATTGTTGTTTCCAAATCGACAATTTGAAAAACATTATACCTATATGATTTTATTATGGTTCAAAATTTTAGGTACGAATTATTCATATTTTATGATGTAATACATATGTATAAAATGTAAGGGTTACTATAAATTGTATTATAGTAAGGATTAATTACCATTGGTAACTACTATGATAAAAATTTAATGAGAAATTTTAGGATAATTATATGTATAAGAGAACATTCAATTTATTTTAAAAGAAATGATCGATGTTTTCCTCGAAAAAAAATAATTTTCTAAATAATACATATGTCCATTATTTTAGAACAGATTCATCAGTATGTAATAACCAAAAATATAGTTGTTCGTGTTTATCATGAAAATCACTCTAATGCACATTTAGTGCTCCCATCCTGCGCACAGAGTATGAAAATCCCATAAGATATTCCTGGGAGACTTGATATATTCACTATAAGGTATCATGGAAGATTTAAATAAATTGGTATCATTTTTCATCGTTGTTCCTAATCTACTATAGATTGAGAAGAAATAATCAAGGTAAAAGTATCTTATAAATGATATTATTGATTATATGATTGATGATATTGATTAAAGAGGTAATGTTATTATTATAATCAATTTTTCAATCATGGATTTAAGATATAACACTGAAAATGAAGTGGTAATATATATGATAAAATATTATAGATTCTTATTTGATATTAGTTATATTTATTTCAATATATATAAATTATAAAATTGTATTAATAATTCATATAAAAATTGGTTATATTTTATATTTTATGTTAAAATAATAATTCAATGACGATCACATCTCATGACTATAATTATTAACTTCTTAACATTTAATGAAATATACTGTGTGTAAATTTCATTATTCTCTATATACATAAATTTGATGTTATACTAAGCATGGATTATTTGTATTTACATAATGACCACATCAATCTATGACAAAGAGAATTCAAAATTTATGTTCTTAAGAATCCAATGACCATTTATCAATGTGACAATAAATATTAATATCCATTATATAAGTTATTATTCTTAATGAAAAGGTTTTTATCTCAAATGGTTGGATATGAAATCATTGACGTGGATATGTCTTCCTTGAAGGAGTTTGTTGATATATATCTTTGATAGTTTCCTAGTTTATCTACGAAATTTGATGTTGTGTTTTCAGTATAAATATTTCATGGTGATACAATTATTTTAAATACTTTATATAGAATTTAGTCAATTGTGTTATAATAATGGAAAATAAAAATCTAAGACAGTCTTGATAGGGGACTCATTCTTCCAAGTGTGTCACCATTGAGGAAAAGTTTTCTACTATTTCAGAAAAATATTGATCAATGTAACCCATTATTGATTATCATGAACAAAAGATGATAAATAAGAAGAATTAGTTACCACTACCACATATGGATGAATTTTTTTATCAATAGTAGGAAGTTATATTATATATTATAGGTGAACATTATTCTAGATATCATCAATCGAGGTTCGTAAATGATTATTTACAAAAGATATATCTCTATACATGGTATGGACTAAATAAATTTATAGTGATTTCATATGAACATCATAATTCAACCGATCTTCATTAAAAAAACTAATAGAGTATGCATAGAGTACCTTTGATCATTTTTTTCATATTATATATATATATGATATTCTTTGAAATTAAAATATTGAGAATGATCATGGATATCACATGTAAATTAACATAATGTACCAATTAAAGATTTAGAGTTATTATATTTTCATAGCGTACATTTTAGCCACAAGGAGTTTAATTTTTTTTGTCATATAAAATCATATGTTTCTATATGAGTATATTATTCAATGATTAAGGGTATTTATCATTATCATATATTAGATACTATAAATGGGATTTATAGTTACCTTATTTGGGATAGATATTTTCTATATATTGTGGAAAAATGTTTCAAGGGTTTGAATTCAACTTACCATGTTAACTCGAAAGGGATAAAAGTTCCTTTGTAATAATGAATGTGATTTTAATTTCAATAAATACAATAATTGGTTAGTCATTGAAAATATGATTATACTACATTCTTGTGGGAAAGGCTTTGAGATCTATAATGATTCTTTGATGAAGGTACTAGGGTAGATCGTAATGAAGTATTATATGGTATTATATTATTTCTCTTGATAATAAATGGCTCATTATAGAAATATATCAACTCATAATATTTAATTAGCTATGAAATATTTTGAATTAATTACATAGAGTAGATATATTTATAGAAAAAAATGAGATATATTTAATAATCATAAAAAATCCAGAATATATTTACTAAAAAACTTTAGAATATGTGATAAAAGATATGGTAGAATATTCCTAATGATTCTGAATTCTCAATACACTACCTCCATATGAAAAGGAATTTGGTGGATAATTATTGGATTATAATCTATCATGAAAGGTTATTTAAGATGAAAATAATAAAATATCTAGTATTTATATATTTGTAAAAGATTGACCAGGAAATAAAAAATGAAGATATTAAGTATTTTCTTTCTCGAATGGGATTTTAGTCATACCCAAATGTGAGTATTAAAGTAATGTATATATAACATGAGTAATTGTAGAAGAAGATTAGAGGATCTAATATGATACCCAAGATTGTAAATGATAAATAAGTTTAAAATGTTATTGTTAATCTTTTTCATTACAATATTAGAGAATGAGCAGTTGGGTAGGAGTGAAAGATAATGATTTTATATTTATCCGAAATGTATGAATATGTATAAAGATTTTCAAGCATATTACTTGTGGGGGAACATGAAGTGAGATATTAGAGATTATATATCTTTGTGATTCATGTAAATTAAATTTATGGATGAGAGAAATTATACTAAGGTGATATCACAACTATTACCCATAAAACTGTAGAAATTTGAAAAGATCGCATTTTATTTTTTCTTATATAGTAAGAATACATCACTGTTATTAGTGAAGATTTATCACCTTATCATATATTAAAAATATAAATTAAATACATGTTATGTTTTCATAGATTTACATTCTATTTTATATGATTTTGAGTCATTCATTGACTAGAATTTTGGGATGATTCCTCATTATGATTTAGATATTATAAATTTTGTGTGTGAAAATTATCATCAATCGAAAAATTTCAATCTAATATAACCAATAAAACCCAAAAGGTTATGTAGAGATCACCTTATATGGATCTTTAACGTTGATTGGATCAAAACCTTCCTCTAGTCAAATTTTATTTCAATAATTGATTTCACAAAAGAAATAAAATTAATCACTATGAATCCATCAAAACGGTTATGTGCATGACTACAATATATAGGGATAGATTTTGAAAAAATAATTGAATTAGTACCCAGGATAGTAAACTTAATAAAATATATTGTCAGATCCAATAAAAACATATTAAGGAATCTTAGATTCAACAATAATGTTATGCTGACAATCATTGGTGAAATTTAAACTTCAATGCTGGTGGGAAGGTTTTATATAAATTTTATTCAAATAAGAATGTTATGAGATTCAGAAATAAATGAATGATAATAATCAATTAAATTTTCTAGTTCGAGATTATTGTTTGATTTGGGAAGATAGATAATTGTCTTTTTCATTGACCAAACCTCTCTCATGTTCATGATGTGTCCCATGTGTCTGTCCTAATCAAGTGAATACCAGATCTATAACCTGTATAAAACATACATGTCATATGTTTATAGAAATGTTAATCCTAGGAAACAAATCGACATAAATCCTGTATTTTTTAGATAAATAAATATGAAAAATGACTACATATTGGGTCAACAGTCTCTTTATGAATAAATAATTATTCGAAGAACCATAAAAATCCAATGATGTGATGAATTTGACATATCCTTATTTTATTCAGATTGGAAAATTTTAGAGGGGTAATTAATTTTATGTGGGGTAAAATGTATAAAATGCTAAATTTATTGTTGTTGTTATCCATAAATAATTTTTATTTCTTTACCATCATTATTTTCATTTATCATATTGTTTATATGAACCACGATTTATGGTTTATATACTTTTAATTAATGTGATTAATTCATAATGGACATTTGACTGGTAGGAATTAATATGAATATCTAAATTATAAAAAATTTGTGGTTTTCACATGTCTAAAATTAGTTGATTGGTTATCAAATTATTTTAAATGAAAATTTGAAACATTTTAAATTAAAAAAGGGATAATTTTATTTTTAAAAATTGTTATGCAATGAATTTTTTTTCACCATAATAAGTTTAATTAATATATATTATTTTATGATTTTTATAAAATTTGTATAATATATTTTGAATTAAAAAATTACTCCTTTTGTAATTTTTTTATCGGCATGGTATTAAAGAAAATATTGTTTTAGGATTAAAAATATATTTTCTACAAATAAGACTCTTCACATGTTGAGCCTTGATTTTAATTGAAATTATTTTTCTTATAATAATTGAAAATTGAAATTTGGATTCAATATTTATAATCCAAAAAATTTATAATTCGTATATAGGTCCCTTCTAATTTATTTCATTATGAATATAAACTTTTTAAAATTTTGGTCACCTTTGTATGGTTAAAATATGAATAATAGGGTTAAGGATTTAATATATTCTATGAATTTAATATGTAAATAAAACATTTTAAAATAGTTGAGCTGTTAATATTTCAATTCATTTTTTGATGTTGTATTTAAAATCAAATTAAATGACATGTTCGAAATAATAAATTATTGATATTTTGTGTTAGATAATATTTTATTAATATAGTAAAAACCCTAATTAAATCATGATGGAAATTTATGATGATAAATGTAAAAATGGGTCACCCATTTTCCATTTATGATATATTATATATCAAATATTTATAATTACTACCGTTTCATATCTAAATGTTGTTACCATATTTATGATTATAATTGGTTAACCTGGGTTTTCAACATAAATATAAGGTTTAAAATGACATTAAAATATATCTGAATAAAATATAATGATTATATTTCAACATGAGACTATATTTATTTGAATATCTAGCCATTTTGATGCATTTTCCTTAATAATGACTTAATTATCTTTTAATATTTTTTGGAAATTTCAAATATTTCATTACCCATTCTTATAAAGATATCATCCATATCTAATTTTTATAAACCATGTTGAAACATATATTTGGACCATGAGATGGAATATTAATTTTTCACAAATTCATTAATAATATTATATATGAATTTTTTCGTAATATTTCTATTCAGTTGTATATAAAACAATCAATATTATATCCCCCAAAGATGAGGAAATTTTTTAACCTAGACAATTTCAAAATATTTGTTATTATACCTTATACAAGTCTAAAATATTATCTTCAAATTATATATTCAGTATCCACATATTAAAAATATTTTGTTACGATCATGAAAATCCATTTTAAAATATATTTTATGTCAAATGAAAAGTGCAAGTACACATCCTTCATATATGTGGGCCACTATATTGATGTAGAGGTACAATTAATTTATAATCACCATATTTAGTCAATGATTATTTTCATGTTTTTTTACAAATTGTATTGATTGAACTATTATGACACTAAAATTACAATATCATATCTACCTTCTTAACTTCCTATACATTGGAAAACGATAACATCAATCATGAATTTTTATGGACTACAACCTCCATGAAGAGATGTGGTAAATTTTGTTCCTACCATAAATGGATACTAATAATGATTGATTTAATAAATATATATTATATATATTATAAAATAATTACTCTTGGAAGAATAATCATTATTTACCATTCCTTCATTCTGTATTTTTAAAAGATAAAACAGTGTTCCTGTATACATACATCGAACGATCTCTATGAATGATGTAATTAATTTTTATATCTCATTATTTTAATTCTGAATATATATGTATATATATAAAAATATTATATTTATATCATTATTCATATTATAATTATTTAGTTACCATTATCAATGTATTATACATAAAATTACATAAAATAATTAGAATGAAAAATAAAGTAAATAACACTTAGATATGGCGTTTTAATTAATAACAGGTCATTGATATATTATATGTTTATCATGTACGCTATTATATCATTCTCAATTACAATATAATAGATTAATATTAAATTTAAAATTATTATATAGGATTTTAAGGTACAATAAAATCATCTGGAATAAATGATTGGTGTTTCTATAACAATCTCATTTTTTAACCATGATTGATTACTATAATGAATCCAATTATAAAATATCATGATTTATATTTCATAAATAAAAATATTTTTCATATTCATATTTTCATTATTGAGATAAAATTTTATATCCATTTTCTTTTCCTTATGTACCCCATGAGATATATTGAAATTTTTTGGAGGTAAAAATCAACATTATTTCTCTTTTTTGTTGAAAATATATTTTTTCCCATATAAATAGTTTATCTATTTTTTTAAATTCATTACTATTTATATATTATTATCTAAATTTATTTTCTCAATAATATCATTTTAGAAATAAAATTCAATTTAATATTATTTTTTCAGACTAAGGTACCTTTGGAATTTTTACAAAGAATCTGAATGGAATTAATATTCTATGAAGCACAACATAAAAATATTTTACTTTCATAACGAATGGTAAATTGTTTGAATATTACATTAAATGGTTATATGTTTATTTTAAATAAAAGTATTTCCTTATTATTTTAGACACGTAGATATTTTATTCATGTTACTTAAAATTAATAAGGATATTTTTTAGATAAATATTTTCTGTGATCTTCTGAATGAATTTTTTATTATAAAACCCATTGATGTCAGTTAATAATAAATGGGGACACTATCTAATGGTGCCAAAAAATTAATTTCATTGAATTCATTCTAGTGATAATGAATCAAGGATGATATTATGAATCCTATCTCATTCCAATTATGTTATTATCTAATGTTGTAAAAATTTCAAAACTCATTTATTTTCTATGGGTAATGATATGATTCTATGATTAAATGTTGATGAAACCCATTTAATTTCCTGTGGTTATTAAATGAATAATGATTTATGATATTATGGAAGACAATTGATTGTTTTTCATTATGAGATAGTTGGGAATAAATATAAATGATCGCTTTAATAAATTGAATAATGAGAGATATCACCTAAGATAATAAAGGCTGTATTTGGGACTGGATATTATTTAGTAAAGGGCCTTATCCAATCTAATTGGATTGGGAGTAAAGAATTAATAAATTGTTTTTAGGGGAGTGATCAAAATTCAATATTATAGTATTGTATGTGATACATAACAATGAATACAATTATATTATATGTTGTCGTGTATTATCAAAAAATATTTTTTTTTTCTAATTTTAGGCTACATGGATCATTGTGAATGAATTATTTTTTATTGATATCTTTTTAACTAGTAACTCATTTTTCCATGACTCGTGGAGTTGATAATTTTTATACATGCTATGAAATTAAAATGTTAGGATTATAATATCATACCTTCATGATCATTATATTTTCTTTTGTTTTCAAATCCATTTTTTACCATTACTGGGAATCTCAGTTCACTGTTTCTTATGTTTCCTTTACCCAGTAAATAACACATTTTGTTAAATATGATATATCTAAGAAAGATAATACTTTTATAAAAAATATGGGAGATGATGTAGATATCAAATGATTGTGTTCTTTATGTATCAATGATTCCAATGATAGTAGACCAATATGAATCTTTCATGAATGTTTAAGTCAAATAATAAATATTTATCTACTAATGTGTTTTTTAAATTATGGGATGATAGTTATATTATGAATTTACGTCATAAAATCGATAAACTAAATCAATTAAAATAGAGAACAAAATTAGGCTTCAAAAATAGTTTATTTTTTATATTTGATATAAATATATAACACTAATTTTTACTGATCATCATGATACCAACATTCTAGTTTGTATTTGGATCATCATAAATTCATTAAGAGGGTTTATGGGATTAAAGATCCAATTTTATTTACATTACACCAATGAACTATCTCAATCACAAAATAAATTGACTATCACGTATTCTATTATAATGATCCTACCACATTAAGAAGGAGATACATTACATACATAATGAATTTTTTGGTTTCACTGGAAAAATTGAAATCGAATATCCATTCCATGGTGTGCAAATTCTATGAATGGATTATAACAGTCGGAGAATTTTTGAAATATTTTTTTTCAAATAAATTCAATCTTTATTATAGTTTTAATTTCTCATAACATTGATTTTATAATTTGTTACAAGATGAAATATGTTAACCTTATGTTATATGAAACATAGAATTTATATTGTGCTACACACTACACTGAGTTTAAATGAAAATGAGATATTATTAAATTATTAGTATTTAATTGGATAGTTTTCACCTATAAATTAGACTGGTGGGTAAGAATACGATAAAATTAATTATGAATATATATGGATTAAAATTTTTGTATATAAATAATTAGTTTGTGACTATGTAATATTGAATAAAAATAATTCCATTTTAGAAAAGTGGAAATATTTTTTGAATAACTATTTTTTTCACTCAAATGTATTTAAACTCCCTAAATTATATAAATAATCTTTATAGAATGATTTTAATGATATTTATATATTATAAATTACATAAGTTGTTTTAAAATACATCTTATGTGTTTTGTAGAAAACATATAATAATAAATTTAATATTTTTCATGAAACCTATATTTTTAGAAAAATCATTTTGTTCGCAAATTTTGCACATATTTTAAAATTAATTTTATCAATGTTTTGAATATTTATTTTTAAAAGTAAATTATCTTTTTATATGTTCATGTAAATATAATATTTTGGTGAATTGTTTAATTTTATTGTGATGAAATATTTTTTGATGTATTGTAATAATTAATGGTTTTTGAAATGAATTATTATTTCTTTTAAGAAATTTAAAAAGATACAATTTTATTTAATATTATTTTAACAGAAATAATATATCAATTATACATTTCCAATACTATTTTGGGACTTTTAATAATTTAATATTTCTATTTTATATAATTTTCTAAATTTTTTACCATTCTCTATTGGTAAAATAACATTCTCATCGTGTATAGGGGTAAGATTTTAAATTAAAATTTTCCAATACTATTAAAGAAATTTTAAAAAAAGGATCCATATTTAAAATCTTAGAAATTTTTATTTCATAAAATTTGAATCATATTTTTTGGCCATTATAATCATTGAAAGGACTATTAATTATTTAGCGTGGTTATGTAGAAATTTGGTTTACAAGGGGGAGCAGTTAAACTAAAATATTTATAGGGTAAAATGACTTAGATATAAATAAGATCCAATTTTATGTACTTATTATGATAATATAACCTCTGAGGATTATAAATCTACCATTTTGGATCCTTTTGGAATGTAATCAATCTGGTCACTGCATTTTATTTTATGATTTTACAAGCATTCCACTCTCCACACTTAATAATCCCACCCATCTCCACCTATCTACATGAATTAAGAACGAATTGGTTCAAAAAATATCTAAAATAATAATATTTTTTATCCATACTCTCACAATATAAGTCATAGAATCTCATAAATATAACCTTTGATGTTCTATGATCTAAATCAAATTTTGTTTTGAAGAAGATGTAGCATCCCAGAACAATAATTTAATTTAATTTCTTTCTCCACATGCTTATATTATATTTAATGATGATTATATAATAACGTGATTATATTAAATATATTTTTATTTATTTATATTGAGTTAATTTCTTATAAACATCTCAAAATCTATCATATTTTATACAAAATCATCTTTCATGTGTGTGGTGATGTAGTGCCTTTTGAAGTGATGTTTTTATTTTTCAATCATCACTTCTTATAGATGGATATAATGATTAATTTAATTACTATATATGATATTTATTATATTATCATACAAATGGAATGATAGTAATAAAATTTATATTCTTACCTACTAACACATTAGAAAAGAGTAATATCACTTATGTGTACAATAGATAGCAGCCTCCTGAACGGATGTGATGTGTTTATAATTTATGTTATAAATGGATTTTAAAAAGGATAGGTTAATTGAATAAATATGATAATTGTTTCATAATTATACTTTATCAATTGTGATATCACATATACCTTAATAATTTCTATTCTATGGGGGATATGATGACCTTGTTCGTGTACGGAGGACTATAGCCCAATGAAGCAATGCTATTTTTTTCACTAATGCATAGAATGGAATGTAATTAATATTTTTTAATGAATATATGTGTTATATATGAAATTATAATTTTTCTACAATGGTTATATATTATTTAACATTATTTTATTTAATATGTTGATAAAATTTAAGGAAAATTCATGCATACACATGACTAACTATCGACATTAATGGAGAATTTTATTTTATATTTAAAAAATTTATGGATTAATATAAATTAATATATAATAACATGTATGATTACTATATATTGTAATTTTTTTTGATATTATTAAACCATGATCAAATTATTGATAAAAAAATATGAAATTAAAATATTTCTGAATAAAAATTTAGTTACTACACGACATGTGATTTTAATAAAGAAATTTTATCCAATATATAATAAAAGGTCATAAATGATTCATATATAGTTTCATAATTTTAATTATATTTCTATAATATATGTATAATTGTGTTATATTTATAAAAAATTATTTTTTAATGTGTTTTTTGGATGTAGAGACTTTTGGTAAGGTATTTTCATGTATCTGTACTAATTTTGTGAGACACCTTCTATATTCACCACATATATTTTTGTTATGGTTTATATAATTCGAATGAATATATTTTATGATTACTTCCATGAATATTATGGGGATTAATTTATATTTTTTTATCTCTATTCTATGTAGATTAAAATTCAATGAGAACAAATTGGTAATGGTTTTATAATAAAATCTGATCATTTATTAGGATTTGTTATGTTTATGACTATAATGATGAAATATTATGATCTAACTCTCTAGAAGAACATTAATTATATCATCAAATGGTTATTTTAGTAGAATACATGCATCCATATATTTTCATCTATTTATATATGTCTTAGAACCTATACTACAAGTTCTTGTACTGAAATCCTAAACATTACATTTTCGGAATTGATAAAGAAAAATGTGACCAGAATTTTTTACATCCAATTTATAAAACATTAATTTGGATTATAGGATCACATGAGTTGTAAATAAAATTTTATTTATACATTAATTTTATTAGTAAAACCTCTACCTAAAAAATACCCATGTCGTGAAATTAGAATTCCTCCATCATAACCCATATTTTTTATATCACATATAGTCATCATCATCTATATAAAAACAATTTTAGTAATATTTATCTAAACATAGTCTATTTATTACCGATGGACAAGTAAGAATTTACTTATTAGATAAATTTATTTTTACGTCTAATCATAATAACTAACAAGTGGATTTTATCAAGGAACATAAGATTTTGATATGGGTATAATTATATATTCAGAGTGTATGAGTGAATATAAAAAATAAAATTTATCCATCAATGGATGATTCATCACTAATGAAACAGATATTAATGCTTTAAAATATCTAGAGTAATCAGAATCAATAATAATGAGCCATGTAATATAATAATGATCAAAGGAAACACTATAAATGATCATAATGCATAGATAGGTCATGTTGGAATCCACAAACATCATGTTCATTGTTCACATATAGAAGCATTATGAAACACATAAAAATGGAATAAACAAATATTTGACTTTGAATATAATTATCTAGATAATGTAACCATTACCCAAATGTTATGATCAATATCTTAATACCCCAATTTTATAATCAACAATGGGATAACATGACACCATCTGGGTGAACTCATGGTATATAATTTCAAATAACCCCAACATGAATAACTTACTTTTATATTTCATTTCACTATGAAAATCATAGAAAAATTCATTAATAATTTTATAACATGGTTAAAACATGGAAAACATATGGTTTCATTTAATATCTTGGAGACATGATTAAAATATGAAAATAAATGGGATCCATAATAATTTCTATGAAATAAGGTTAACACGTGGAAATGAAATTGTTTAAATAACAATCACTTTGAATCATGATTAACCCATTGAAAATTTAAGGTTTCCATAATAAAAGTATATTAAATAATCGTAATACATAAAAATAAAAAATGATGGGGGTATCATAATAAAATATCTCTATTAGATCATATTTAAAAACATTAACAATTGATGTTAATGATCATAAATACCATTAAATGATCAATCACTAAATTTTGATTACAAACTCATTAT